>OU744736.1:34854165-35454165 GCA_916613615.1 Steromphala cineraria | reverse complement strand
TATTTTCCTATATAAGCCTATGCATAGGTACTAGTTTATACCAAATTTTAATGTTATGAAGTCAGTTTATGTTATTTAAAACGTAATAAGAAGAGTACTGTTTATATTTTGTTTCTTGTTAGGTCAAGACATATATACTGTATTACATAGAGAAGGGTAGATAGCTCTTTTTGGTCTAATATAACTAGACCGGAGTGGGTTATTAGTCAGATATACCCACCCTTCCCTCGGTGCATCACTCAATATACCTCCTGTTTGAATCGTGGATCCTCGGCTCTGCTACACTAAGCCTGGGAGACCCACGATTCAAACAGGAGGTATATTGAGCGATACACCTCGAGAAGTGTGGGTCTATCTATTACTTAACCTCAGGTAGTGTTGAGTTTACCTGAAGCATTCCCACTTCTCCAGTCTACATATACCTCACAAGCTGTACAATACATACCTTCACATATTCAATTACTTCATTTATTGAATTTCCACCTTCTTCATTATCCTTGCCCAGTTCTTTGAGTAAAAGTTTTTCCAGGTTGAGTAGCTTGAAACCAAAACTTTGAGTGAGATTCTCTACAAGCTTGCCTTTCTTTGTCCCTGGTCCCCCTGACAAAAAAATTAACAATTCAAACTACCTTTTCTTTTAATACTCTTAATAAGCATCAACTCGAAGGGATATTGTTATACTGGGATTAAAAATTGGCATGTATATGAATCTATACAGTACATCCAATAATCATCAATCAGAAATATTTCAAGTACTATGTCCTTTGCAATGACTACGGTATGTTGAGTTAGAAAACAAAAGTGATGTAATGCATTATTTTTAAGAATGACAAATGATTATCTCCATTATCTTCTGGTATGCAAGAGCATATAATCTAGACAATATACACCTTTATTGGACATTTTATAACCCCTTTTGAGAATATCGCCATTTGTCGATCCAAAACTTCTGCATGACAAAACAGTATATGTATGAGGAAGACAAAGGAATTTCTATGCAGTGTTGTTCCCAGGTGATCAACTGAGGGGGGACATTTTGTAGATGGGTCCCTTTGCAATGGTTAAAGTATCCTACATCTAATAATTCCAAGGGACACCAAGTCAAAAAAGTGGGCAATTGTCTCAAGGGCCCCCTCCAGGAACAACCAGGGGTGGAAATAACTTTAATTTGTTGCTGTACTCCGGTACAGAAGCACATGTGAATTTACTTGCCCCGACTTTTCTTCCACTGTAACGGGGGTCACAAAAACATCTTACCGGGGTAACTAAAATTAATACAAACCCATAGTATTTATTTACTGAATAACTTTATCTAATCTCATCTTGTCTTTAAGAAGGTTAAACTTCCTTTCATTTTACTTTTATACTATAGTTACAAGTTAACTAAAACATCCATGCAAAACTAGTTTGTATAACTAGTTTTGCATGGATGTTTTATTTAACTTGTTTGAAATTAGTAGTCACATATGTATGCCATGTGATTTCAAATATCTAATTCATATTAATTAAGAAATTGATAGTTCCTTTCATATTATATATTTATCCTTACCGATGAGCTTGATGCATATTTATTCAAAGCACACATCTTTTCAAGCACATTTTTTGGTAAGCAAAGATGTACACAGTCCCACTATTTCAAAGAAATTATAAGTAGGCCTAGATCCAATCTAAATAAATTTAGATCAACAGGTTTTATATTAGGTCATCTAAGATCTAAGATTGACCAGTGTGAGAGGTCGTCCCGGTGACCTTTCGTATGCAAATAAGGAATTCGCGATTTGATCAATCAAATTCGACGTCTTAAACAGTTCCAAGACACTCATTCAAGGTGTGAACGGAAGAAACATATGAAAGTTTATTGCCTGCTCTCAAAAACAGTGTGCATTGAGAAAAATAAATTTTGTTTTTGATACTGATAAGATAAATATCGTTAGGTTGATTTTACTTTGGTTGTATGAAATAGTTTTTCAATTCTTCTCCAGAAGCTTAAGTGCTAGAAAGCTGAAACCTTGTGTGGCCCCTATGGCCTTTATTAGGGGACACAGGGCCACCAAAGCTACAATTTATAATCCTCACTAGTCAAGGACTCTGTACACAAAGGTTTAGCTTTCTACTTTCTAGGCCTTATGCTTCAAGAAGATGAAAATGCACATTTAGAGACGGACATAAGCCAAAAGCCCATCAGGCCTTTCAGGCCAGATAAGCTAAAATAGGCGATTTTTGCCTCTGCAAAAAATTTACGGACAGATGGATTGATGGATGGATGGACACCGCACCATAACATAAGCCCATTGGGCCTTACAGGCCAGATGAGATAAAAATTGGATTAAGGTTAATTGAGGGAACTACATATGCATGGAGCATGTGTAAAAAATTTAATTTTGTGACATTTAACGATTTATGTTTGCATTCGGAATACACAGATGTCACAGGATTTGACTAATTTTGTGGAAAATGTATTGAAAAGAAATGGTTTTAAGATTAAACTATACTTTATCAGTTAAAGAATAACAACTTTTGTATTTTCAAAATAATGCCTATATCTCACCATAAGTCCCGTTATACAGTTTCTTCATTGTGAAGTTAGAACGGGGCCAACTTCAGAGAGCAAATAGAGGTCAGACAGTGTTTTACCCCCGACAGAAAAGTCCTATGAGCTTTGGGAATGAAATTTTCTTTTAGAAATAGCCCATATACTTGGCTGTGAGCCTGCAACACTTATATATATTTCTACCCCAATTGCGGAAGGTCAAACAACCTACTTAAGAAAGGCTGTTTGGTCGCTTCCGGGTCCAAAATCACATGGATTTCCTTGGTGAATGAATTTCTGTAGTTGTGCATTTAATTGGATGTAGCTCATTAATTGCAAGGTGAAGGTTTGATTTTTTTATGACAAATTTGCTTATCTTACTGCCGCTAGTGGTCGATAGTGATCTAATTCAGTCATATGGGACTGACATGCCAATGACAGTGGCAATTTAACATTGGAGTCTAAGGGGGAAAAAACTGTATAACGAGACCTTAGAATGCTCATTTGGAAGCCAACTATTTTCTTTGTAGAAATTAATGATAATTCAATCTTTTGTTGTAAAAAGAACCCACAACAGCAAAAATTAACAGTATTGCCGTGCGTGATGACCATGCATGCAACGCTTCATAACAATAATGGCTGCAAAACAAGCCATGACTCCGTCGTCAGGTCACATGACTTGGTACACTTTGCATTATACTTTTATACTTTAGCCTATATAAATGAGCTGAAATTACATACCAAATACAAAAATAAGAATAGGTGAATCTTGGTATATTTTAACTTCATTTCCAACTCTGATGCTGACTTTCTGCCTCTGGAAAATGCCTGCTATGCTGCTTTTGCGTCGATTTTTATCCGGAACACTTTTTCCACAACCCATTGTGAGCAACAATTTGTCAGTCTCCTTGCTTACTGAAAAGAAAGCCACAATATTTTGAATGCAAAAGATAGAACAATAAATTTGCAATCATAATTCATAATTGTTATTAGTATTGTGTAGAAAAACATATATTTGTAATTTCTTTATTCCAGTATAATAATTGTTCAAATCGATATTACGATTAATTGGTTTATTATGGTGGTTTTTTTTTGTGTCTCCTGTCTCAAAATCCTGATTGAATGACAGATAATATTGATGTGATGAAACGAATTTTCACACACCTTCTTACCGTAGAAACAACCCTCAAAATCCAGAAATCGTTATCACATAGTTGGTGGTATTATTTCGGGTGTTTGCTTTAACTGGATTATTTGATAAACATAGAAAACAATGTGGATTTTTCACAGTTGTCATGGATGCGAAATACCCATTTATTCGTCTGCTAAAGATGGCAGATGCACTAAGATTGATGACGTATTCCACAAAATAAACATATACTACTTTCTTTACCGTCTGCTTTATTTTTTTTAAATAATCTCTTTTATCGTGAAAATAAATTTAGAGATTTTGTAAAATAGTGTTATATATACGAGATACAGAGTATTGATAAATCAATATGTGAATTTTCGTCAGATTATTAGCCTATATTAGTTCTATGGATACAGTATTACAGGTTACAGAAACGGGATAAGTTTTATCAAATTAACATAGGAAATGTTTATGTTAAAGTTCAAGTCGGTATCACGTCACATGGTTTGTTATGAAATGCTGTTTCTGATTTAATGACAATCGGAGTTTCTCTTCTTCATCCTTTACCCTTCAAACCAGATAAGTCGTCTTGAAAGTATCATAGTCATCAGTCACGTGAACAAAATATGGCCGATAGCAAGTGACTCTGATTTGGATTCTAGTTGCTGAGTTAAACGAACGATTTGATTGATAACGTATCAATTCATTTCTCTTTAAATAAGTAAGTATTACTCTCTTTGTCAAAAGTTAAATCACCTTGAATTAGTATAAAGAATATTGATTGTGGTGACTTCAAAGTGTTGGCTTGTTTGTGACAGTTGTCCTTCGACAGCGGAGGACACATATGTCACGAGTGCTGAAATCAACATTTGATCCACTTGTGTCTCTACTTTTCATACTTGAACATGGATTATTACAAAATGTGTTGATATTACTTGATAATAAGAATTAGGAAATCTCACGAACTGATTAGTTCATCTTGTTTTAACAGAGAGATGAGCAATAAATAAAGTATTAAGTTAGAAATAAGTCGTCGATATTACTGAGATCCGGTTTATTTACAGTTTACAATGTTGCTTGAAGTTGAATTAATTGATGAGGTTTTGTCTGATGTTGTTACTGTGAAAACACATAACCTCATTCAGACAGGAAAAATGCCTTTCATTTGATAAAACCCAGCCATTTTGACAGAGTTTAGGACCAACCAGGATTCGTAAATGAAATCCATCAGATAACATAATATTATTCTCATGAAAAACAAACGTGAATATTCAGTCGACAGCTTTTGATGCACATGTTTACGGGTAGAGAGATATTTGTTACAAGCCTTTTCATTGGCCCAGAAAAGTAGGTCAACCAATCAGCAAGTCGATTTGAAAACGATGTATGAAACTAGCTGAAACGTGGTTTTAATAAATTCATGACAACATATTGTTGATACAATATTAAATGTCTAAATATTCAAATATTTGTTAAACATTATCGATATATTACATTTTGGAAAAACAACATGCAGTTAATTGAAATATTTACTTACCGTATATTTTAATGTATAAGGCAAGTTTTTTATGCCAGAAATTGGGGGGTCAAAGAAGGGAGTCGCCCAATACACAAGGTCAAAAACTAGAGGCCAAGTGAGGGGTATCTGCCAACCCAACAAGTAAAGCAAGTCAATGTTTACACCGGATGTCCATTACACAATCATCGATGTCATCTCAAATTTAATCTTGTAAAATAAAATATCTTTGTCTAATTGTTCTTTTTAAATGAAAATATAGAGAGAAATATGAGAATGATGAAAACGAAACATGACACAGTAATGGGAGTTTGTTGACTGTAGTCTTGCTTGTTATCAGAAGCAAATGATAAATCATTGAATAAAATAACAAACACTGTAAGTTACTTTTTTATTTTTTAATTAAAAATGACATTTCACTTAAAAATTACCGACCTAAATTTACCCTTACGCAATCTTGTTAACGAGTTGTCTGTCATGTCGACTGTTTCAACGACCTCCTAGAAGGGGGGCCTTATAAATGAGATATGTGATTTTGGCAGCAATTTGGGGGGTTGAGCAAGGGGGTCGCCTTATGTACGAGGTCGCCGTGTACATTAAAATATACGGTAAATAAAATTCGAAGAAAAACTTTCAAAAATTATGATTACGAGCATGAAAGAATATAAATAATGATATTTGTCGTCAAGAAATTACGATTGAGATTCCAAGTACAGTAAAACAATGTGCTTTCGCTAAAGTATATTTGACAAAGATTTCTTTGAACTTCGATTTAATATGATAAATATTTAAAGTTTGGAAATATGCCATATTAAACATTCAAAATGGATAACAAGCCTTATTAAGCGATTGTTCTTGATAATTATAAATATTTTGGGAATCAAATATTTCAATTCCCGATCGTTTAGTCTAGAATATATCAAAACATCACAATAAATAGTCAAAGTCTACCCAAAAAAGTTTGAGATAATATACCTCCAGAAACAGCAATTGTGACAAAAGAAATGAGATAATTTTATACTGTGGCATGTTGCAAAAAACATTCCCTCATACACAAGATTGGAATTGCTCTGTGTAGCGACAACCCTTCAAATGAAAGATATGAGCAAGTTACACTATAAGACCAAACTGTACATGAAAGGTGTTAAGTGTGGTCAGAGAGCTAGGAAGAGAGCCTAAAGGCCTTGACTCGACTCGTCAGTACCGGTAAATGAATGTTCGGTATCCTGATACATAAAACATATTTTGGACTAAAAACAAGTTGAAAATGTTTAAAGGAGCTCATTAAATGACATTTATAGGGCTGAATCGTGTAATTGTCGCTTTGTGACTCTATTTGTAATTGGGCTCTACTTGGGCTTGTGAATCTTTATGATTTCATAATAACTAATACCAACAATAATTTGAATTTGCGCTTACTGGTACATGTCTCTGAATTTTAAAGATTTGTTTATTCTGTTTAATTTTTTAAAAACTTTCTATGTTCATTTAGTTGAAAATGTCGACTGACTTCTGGCTGATATCGGCGCCGGGTGATAAGACCGTGCAACAGACCTGGGAGCGTCTCAACAGTGCTGTATCAGGACCAGAAAAACTCTCAACCAACTCCAAGTTTCAGATTCCTGACTTGAAAGTAATTTGTCCTTTTTAGCTCATCAGGTCTGAAAGACCTGATGGGCTTATGGCATCCAGCGTCCGTCCGTCCGTCTATCCGTAAACTTTTCAAATTTTGTTTTACTTCTTCTCCAGAACCAATGACTCTAGAGAGCTGCAATTTGATGTGCAGACTCCTTGGCAAATGGGGATTCTAAATTGTAGATTTTGTGACCCCATGACCCCAAATGGGGTCACAGGGGCCAAAACCTTAAAAACTTATTTTCATCTTCTTCTCCAGTTCCAAAAGGTCTAGAGAGCTGAAAAGTTGTGTGTAGACTCCTTAGCCAATGGGGATTATAAATTGTAGATTTCGTGACCCCTTGACCCTAAATGGGGTCACAGAGGTCAAAACCTTAAAAACCTATTTTTATCTTCTCCTCCAGTTCAAAAAGGTCTAGACAGCTGAAAAGTTGTGTGTAGACTCCATGGCCAATGAGGATTCTAAATTTTAGGTTTGGTGACCCCTTGACTCCAAATGGGGTAACAGGGATCAAAACCTTAAAACCTATTTTCATCTTCTTCTCCAGTTCCACAACGTCTAGAGGGCTGAAAAATTGTGTGTAGACTCCTTGGCCAATGAAGATTCTAAATTTTAGGTTTGGTGACCCCTTGACCCCAAATTTACCCAAGTTGCTGCCGTCTGATGATATAATGAACACTGTTGTTGAAAGCGAAAATTGATTTTACTAAAAAATCTTGCAAAGTTTTAGCTCATTAAACCTGGAAGTCAGATGCAATTCTCTCATGACCTATTCTCTGTTGGACATTGTTCATAAGCTTTTCATATTTTCTCCTCCACCTCAAGAACTGCTGCACCCTCAAAATGTAATTGTAAATTTTCATATGAAGGATGTTTCTTTGATTAGCTTGGTCCTCCCTAAATCTATTAATATAAGGGATGTCACGATACAGGTACCTCACGATACGATACATATCACGATACTAAGGTCACGATACTATACATATCACGATACAATTAATGCGGCATTATTACGGTGAGATACAAATTCACAGATCTAAATTTAATATGTCTTATGAGAATTATCAAAGTCACCAACATTTAAACATAATAAAAAAAAGTCAACTTCTTTAAGAAAAAGTAATTTAATCCTCTGTTTTCCAACTTAAACATTAACAGAAAGTTATCTCTTGATTTCTTGATTCGATATTCACAAAAAAGTTAAACGATATTCATCAAAACTTGTATCACAATACACTAACTGTATTGTGTATCGTATCATGAACTGTACCACGACGATGCATCGGTGTATCGTGACATCCCTAATTAATATCTTTGTCTTTACAGGTTGGGACACTTGACATTTTAGTAGGCCTTTCAGATGAACTAGGAAAATTGGATGTTTTCTGCGAGAGGTAAGAAGTCAATTCATTTAGTTCTTTATGAGTTTTGAAAGAAGGATCACAAAGATATATATATATGGCAGGGGCATATTGGATTACCCTTGGTTGTCCGTACGTACGTAACCACTCTATACAGGGTATTGTTTATCCACTTGAAGCATTTGGATGTTATGGTGGGTATATGACATCCTTTTCGCAAACCATGTGGTACATAAAACTATGGTGCATCCAACTTATGTTGAGTGCAACCAAGTTAATCTTTCAGGTTGCACAAGGTGCAATCTATTTAAATAAATGAAATCGACCCCTGTATTATGTTTTGGGAATTTTAAATTTTCTACATTTTAATGGATGTTTGAGCTTAAATTAAGCTAAAGATGTGCATCTCTTTTTAAATTCTATGGTTGAAAACATTGAGAGCTTTTTTAATAGTTTGGGCATCTGTGTCCCATGGACACAAATTTTCTATTTTATGGTTGGGTTATTTAAAGCATGTGCATGTATAGTTGTAAGGGGTTGCAATTTAGAGTTACATAGGCAGATAGTTGAGCATTTGTTATTGTATGGAGACTTAAAGCAGTAACTGAGATGTTTGTTGTAGTGTGACCCGCAAGGTGGCCGGCTATCTGGGGGATGTGCTGGAGGACTCACGAGACAAACTCAGGGAGAATCTCAAAGTCAATGATGGTAAGGCTATTACGCAATCACACTGTGGTTTGAAACCAAATGATTTAAATTTCACAAGGTTAAATAACATTGTAGTATGGTCTCAGTTAAGGAGTATCCTTGAAACAGGGTCTTACAGTCACTCTTACCACAGATTGTGAACCTTATGGTGGCAATTTCCCTAGGACATAAAGGGTCTTAGGGATAATCCCCATTCTCTTGCTCTCTCTCTGGCACGTCTCTGTGAAGGATGATCTCCATTCTCTCTCTCTATCTCTGGCACGTCTCTGTGAAGGATGATCTCCATTCTCTCTCTCTATCTCTGGCACGTCTCTGTGAAGGATGATCTCCATTCTCTTGCTCTATCTCTGGCACGTCTCTGTGAAGGATGATCTCCATTCTCTCTCTCTATCTCTGGCACGTCTCTGTGAAGGATGATCTCCATTCTCTTGCTCTATCTCTGGCACGTCTCTGTGAAGGATGATCTCCATTCTCTCTCTCTATCTCTGGCACGTCTCTGTGGAGGATGATCTCCATTCTCTCTCTCTATCTCTGGCACGTCTCTGTGAAGGATGATCTCCATTCTCTCTCTCTCTCTCTGGCATGTCTCTGTGAAGGATGATCTCCATTCTCTTGCTCTATCTCTGGCTCGTATCTCTGGAGGATGATCTCCATTCTCTCTCTCTCTCTCTGGCATGTCTCTGTGAAGGATGATCTCCATTCTCTCTCTCTATCTCTGGCACGTCTCTGTGAAGGATGATCTCCATTCTCTCTCTCTCTCTCTGGCACGTATCTCTGGAGGATGATCTCCATTCTCTCTCTCTCTCTCTGGCATGTCTCTGTGAAGGATGATCTCCATTCTCTTGCTCTATCTCTGGCATGTCTCTGTGAAGGATGATCTCCATTCTCTCTCTCTCTCTCTGGCATGTCTCTGTGAAGGATGATCTCCATTCTCTTGCTCTATCTCTGGTCTGTATCTCTGGAGGATGATCACCATTCTCTCTCTCTCTCTCTGGCACGTATCTCTGGAGGATGATCTCCATTCTCTTGCTCTATCTCTGGTCTGTATCTCTGGAGGATGATCTCCATTCTCTCTCTCTCTCTCTGGCACGTATCTCTGGAGGATGATCTCCATTCTCTTGCTCTATCTCTGGCACGTCTCTGTGAAGGATGATCTCCATTCTCTTGCTCTATCTCTGGCACGTCTCTGTGAAGGATGATCTCCATTCTCTCTCTCTATCTCTGGCACGTCTCTGTGAAGGATGATCTCCATTCTCTCTCTCTATCTCTGGCACGTCTCTGTGAAGGATGATCTCCATTCTCTCTCTCTATCTCTGGCATGTCTCTGTGAAGGATGATCTCCATTCTCTTGCTCTATCTCTGGTCTGTATCTCTGGAGGATGATCACCATTCTCTCGCTCTATCTCTGGCACGTATCTCTGGAGTATGATCTCCATTCTTTCTCTCTCTCTCTGGCACGTATCTCTGGAGGATGATCTCCATTCTCTCACTCTATCTCTGGCTCGTATCTCTGGAGGATGATCTCCATTCTCTCTCTCTCTCTCTGGCATGTCTCTGTGAAGGATGATCTCCATTCTCTCTCTCTATCTCTGGCACGTCTCTGTGAAGGATGATCTCCATTCTCTCTCTCTCTCTCTGGCACGTATCTCTGGAGGATGATCTCCATTCTCTCTCTCTCTCTCTGGCATGTCTCTGTGAAGGATGATCTCCATTCTCTTGCTCTATCTCTGGCATGTCTCTGTGAAGGATGATCTCCATTCTCTCTCTCTCTCTCTGGCATGTCTCTGTGAAGGATGATCTCCATTCTCTTGCTCTATCTCTGGTCTGTATCTCTGGAGGATGATCACCATTCTCTCTCTCTCTCTCTGGCACGTATCTCTGGAGGATGATCTCCATTCTCTTGCTCTATCTCTGGTCTGTATCTCTGGAGGATGATCTCCATTCTCTCTCTCTCTCTCTGGCACGTATCTCTGGAGGATGATCTCCATTCTCTTGCTCTATCTCTGGCACGTCTCTGTGAAGGATGATCTCCATTCTCTTGCTCTATCTCTGGCACGTCTCTGTGAAGGATGATCTCCATTCTCTCTCTCTATCTCTGGCACGTCTCTGTGAAGGATGATCTCCATTCTCTCTCTCTATCTCTGGCACGTCTCTGTGAAGGATGATCTCCATTCTCTCTCTCTATCTCTGGCACGTCTCTGTGAAGGATGATCTCCATTCTCTCGCTCTATCTCTGGCACGTCTCTGTGAAGGATGATCTCCATTCTCTCTCTCTATCTCTGGCACGTCTCTGTGAAGGATGATCTCCATTCTCTCTCTCTATCTCTGGCATGTCTCTGTGAAGGATGATCTCCATTCTCTCTCTCTATCTCTGGCACGTCTCTGTGAAGGATGATCTCCATTCTCTCTCTCTCTCTCTGGCATGTCTCTGTGAAGGATGATCTCCATTCTCTTGCTCTATCTCTGGCTCGTATCTCTGGAGGATGATCTCCATTCTCTCTCTCTCTCTCTGGCATGTCTCTGTGAAGGATGATCTCCATTCTCTTGCTCTATCTCTGGTCTGTATCTCTGGAGGATGATCACCATTCTCTCGCTCTATCTCTGGCACGTATCTCTGGAGTATGATCTCCATTCTTTCTCTCTCTCTCTGGCACGTATCTCTGGAGGATGATCTCCATTCTCTCACTCTATCTCTGGTCTGTATCTCTGGAGGATGATCTCCATTCTCTCTCTCTATCTCTGGTCTGTATCTCTGGAGGATGATCTCCATTCTCTCGCTCTATCTCTGGCACGTCTCTGTGAAGGATGATCTCCATTCCCTACGCTCTATCTCTGGCACGTATCTCTGGAGGATGATCTCCATTCTCTCGCTCTATCTCTGGCACGTCTCTGTGAAGGATGATCTCCATTCTTTCTCTCTCTCTCTGGCATGTATCTCTGGAGGATGATCTCCATTCTTTGCTCTAACAACATGACATGGTTAAATTATCCATGTTATTAGGACACCACATCAAATGTATTGACATCACACTACCAGGAACTGAACTTACCTGAAAGCATGTGCATTTTATGCATTACTTTCTAATAGTAATTCATAGTTAACAAGTGTTATGCCTATGATGAGGGATAGGAGATGTGACAATAATTAGAGTTATTTTCACTGTATGGAACTTGTTGTAGAGTGTTTGGTAGGGTGTGATCAAAATTGCCCACTGAAAAGTTGAAATGTCTACAATTCATTATCAAACTGAACGAAGTGAAGTTCTAGTCTTAGTTAAACAGCCATACAATTAAAATACAATCACTTGGAGTTAGCAATTTGATGCATTAAGCTATTATACATTTACACATTGTAAAGTATATCTTGAAATTACACAAGTTTATATAAAGTTATTGTTTGTTATTGTCATCAAGTGAATCGTGAGAAGCTATTTCAGTGTTTCAAGAAATGTTTTGCAATGGTTTGTCTTCCAGCACCTCCCGCCAACTATTTGCAGAGGTTCCAGTGGGATCTGGCCAAGTACCCGATCAAACAGTCCCTGAAAAACATCTCGGAAATAATTGCAAAGGTAAGAAATGTGTTGAAAGATGGTTGTGTACTATACATGATTTTTTTAATATACTTAAGTAAACTTAGGATAGTAGTACAAGGGTGCAATACGGAATACATCTTCAAAATCTGTATTGTATGAAACATTCTGTATTGCATGGCTTCCGGTTCTATTTTTTTCAAGAATGGCAATTATCGGAGCTTTCCATAGTAACAAATTAACAATCATTTCCTAATAAAACATCAGAACTAATGCATCTAAATGCATTGGTAATAAACCTTCTTTTTAGCTCATCTGGCCTGTAAGGCCTGATGGACTTATGCCATGGCCTGGTGTCTGGCGTCCGTCTGTCCGTAAACTTTGTGCATTTTCATCTTCTTCTCCGAAAGCATAAGGCCTAGAAAACTGAAACACAGACTCCTTGCCTAGTGAGGATTATATTTATGGCTTTGGGCAAAGCCTTTAAAACCTATTTTCATCTTCTTCTCCAGACGCAAAAGGCCAAGAAAGATGAAACTTTGTGTACAGACTCCTTGGGTATTGAGGGTTAGAAATTGTAGCTTTGTGGTCCTGTGGCCCGGCCCTATTAAGGGCCACAGGGCCCACGCCCTTAAAACCTATTTTCATCTTCTTCTCCAGAAGCATAAGGCCTAGAAAGCTGAAACCTTGTGTACATACTCCTTGACTAGTGATGATTATAACTTATAACTTTGGTGACCCTGTGGCCCCTTATAAAGGCCACACCCCCCAAAACCTATTTTCTAATATTTTTTCTCTAAAAGCTTTAAGATGGACTGAAATGCTATATGGCAACTTTCGGGTATTGTGAAAAAGATTACTGAAATCGACCTAGTTCCGGATTAAATAAGACTTTATAAATACATCGCCTAATTAGGCCGGCGAACAGAATAAAATGCACTAAAGCGTGACTGCCTCGTGACGTGTTAGAAGGGAGGTGATTCCCTTGTTGTATGCCCTCGTTATATTTAACAACACAAGCTAACAATAATGGCCAATGTTTAACTGTCAATTAAACATACTTAACATCATCCAAACATCTCAAACTTTCAAATAATGAATATATAAGACAATGAATAAAAACGATGTTGTGCGCATAATGCTACAGCATGTAGCTGGTCTCGCCTCTGCGCAGTGTTGTTATAAGACTGAACCTGAGAACCCGGATGTATTTTCGCGATAAACAATGCTCACGTGTGAACTTTTATACCTTTGTGCACAGTTGTTATTAAGGAAAATCGGGGTTTGAACCAGCCGGGATGTCCTCTTCGTCAGTCTGAATGCACCCACCTCTATCGCATGTTTCTGACGTATGCTTATTAACCAATCGCAAAAGCTTTCGAAATCATGCTAGGGGCAGGTAACTCCAGTGTACCATTCACTATACACAATCGCAGCTAAACGCTATTTAAAAATGAGGATGTGATTGGATAGCTTACGACAGGGTTTGTCTGCGCTAAACTGGTTATGGCAACATTTTTGCTGTTTTATTCCTTGGAGTACGGTCGATTTTAATCAGATTTTAATTTTATGTCATGTCCATGGCTATTGTATATACATGTTGTATTGTGTATTTCAAACATTCTATCAAATGATGTTACAAAACTTCTTGATAGAAGGCATTTTTAATTTGACACGCATCGTTTAGTGAAAATCTGAAGGTATAATCTTTGCTGAATCTTGCAGCTGGATTATAATTTCCCATTGTGACAATTAACAGAAACCTATTGTCTTCACTGAACACATCACAAGTTTTTAGCTCATCAGGTCTTAATGACCCGATGGGCTTATGGCATGGCGTCCGCTGTCCATCCTTCCATCCGTCTGTCCATCCGTAACTTTTCACTTTTTCAACTTCTTCTCGAGAACCAATGACTCTAGAGAGCTGAAATGTGATGTGCAAACTCCTTGGCAAATGGGGATTCTAAATTGTAGGGGTTGACACCTTTAAAATCTAATTTAAACTTCTTCTCCAGTTCCAAAGGTCTAGAGAGCTGAAAAGTTGTGTGTAGACTCCTTGGCAAATGGGGATTCAAAATTGTAGATTTTGTGACCCCATGACCTCAAATGGGGTCACAGGCAGTGTATGAAATAATTTTTCAGGATCACTAGCAAACCGGGCTAGAAAGTTTCAAAGTTGCTAGCCCAAGAGAAAAATTACTAGCCCAACTATGTGTTGTTTTAAAATCAAACACATAAATCTACTCAAGAGCAGAAAGTGACACAGAATAGTAACTGAATTAATTACAAAATTGAATGAAAAGAAGTCAAAATATTTTTGACATACCAATCCACACTAGCCAACCAGGTTAATATTTAAATTTTTTCTACTAGCCCAGGCAAATTTCAACTAGCACCGGGCTACTGGGCTAGTGGTTATTTCGGACACTGGTCACAGGGGTTGAAACCTTAAAAACCTATTTCCATCAAAAGTCTGATGAGCTGCAAAACCCATGGCTCTATTTTTGCTCATCATGCCTGTAAGGCCCGATGGGCTTATGGCCTGGCATGGTGTCCGGCGTCTGTCCGTCCGTCCGTCCGTAAACTTCGTACATTTTTCCTAGAAAGTTGAAACTTTGTGTACATACTCCTTGACTAGTGAGGATTAAAAGTTGTAGCTTTGGTGAGCCTGTGATCCCTAATAAGGGCCACAGGGGCCACGCCCTAATACCTAATTTCATCTTCTTCTCGCTACCTGCATGGGCAGAGCAAGTCATGCTCTATTGAGTTTTCAAAGCGTTCGCTTGTGAGATTTGGCAGTACTCTAGGGTATGAAATGTCAAATAAAAGCCTTATTAAGATGCATATTGTCTCGATTTTATACTCATTCCATTTCAATAGATGATGTTAAGGACTGCATTACATAATCTCTTTAAAGTTTTCATAAAGATCATTGGATTAATTGTTTTTCTAAAACAATTGGCATTTTGATTGGGTTACAGAACTTTTTTACACCCATTCATGATGTAAGTACAACATTTTTAATAGGAAATCCACCCCCTTACTGATGTTTTCTTTCCTGTAGATACAATATCAAATCATTAAACATGATGTCAATCAGTGTTGCATAACATTCAATTCTTGTCAAACACATCGAAAACTAGTGAAGTCCTACTTTTTCTAAATGGTTTCAAGACAGTGCCTTGAATAATAACAATCTTTTTATTATGTCAAAATAAGTTAGGCAATAAAATGCGATAATAATACAATAAACTAGTTCAAATTACTGAAATTAGAGCTAAAGCTGCAAACGTTTTACCATCCATTAAGAAGATTTGTACTTTAACAACTGAGTGTGTATTCTTATGTTGCCCTACCTTTTCCTGTTACGGATCAAATTATTCTTGAGTTAGAATAACAATAACCAACTTTATGCTTGGAATTATGGATTATCAGTCCCTCAGGAATTATTGTGTCAAATTCCTCACTAATGCCCGGAGTTCATCACAATAATTAACTATAAATAGATAATCCTGAAGCACAAAAATAATTATTGAGTGAGAAATATATCATGCTTAGTATCCGATCTGTGGTGCTGTGAAAGGGTGTTCAATATAGGCAGGTTCAAGTCAGACCATATCAAGTACAATAACTGGTTGAGGTTTTCTCATTGTTACGATTTTTATGCACCCACTACAAAGCCAGCAGAGGTATATTCTGTTCGTCCTTCTGTCTGTCTGTCCTTCCTTCCTTCCTCCTGACTGGTAAATTATCTGAAAAACTGTCAGGTCAAAATCCACCAAACTTGTAAAGCCAAACTATGTCTAAGCTAACAGGTGCTTGTCCTCTGTTGCAGCAAGTGAGCCAGATTGAATCAGATCTCAAATCCAAGTCAAGCGCATACAACAATCTGAAGGGAAACTTGCAGAGTCTGGAAAGGAAGGCAACGTAAGTTATATTGTCAAAGAGATTAATTGAAATGCTGTCAAACTGAATTGTCAAAGATATTAGAATATGTGATATTAAGACTGAACTAACTAAAGATGAGTTAAGTGATTGCTAAGGAGATCGATTGTGTTTAATCCAGGGGGAGTTTACTGACCAGGAACATCGGCGATCTTGTGAAGAAAGAGGATTTTGTTCTCGGCTCAGATTATCTTACTACTCTACTTGTTGTCATTCCCAAGTAAGTTGAAAATTGCTCAAAAGATGAAACATTGACCAGTAAATACATAAGTTTTGTAAACATTACACCCCTTAGGGATTTATTTCTTTTGTTTAGTAAATTGTTATGTGCCATGATCTTCTTTTGCACAAGTTGGTGATCTTAAAACGAGTATTTGAAATTGAGATATATTTAGAAATCCAATAGGATAAATTGTTCATTTTTGAAATATTGCATTATTGTTCTGTTAGACTGTAAGCCAATGAAATGTTTTTTTGATCTGTGTAAGTGATGTTTCGACATAGATTCTAATGTCGTTGTCAAGCAAGTGAGTTTATGATGTCAAGATGTATCCATTTGTTCGTCTGAATATTGAGTAGAAGTAGAATAACCTCAGCTTTCTCTCATTGTGTAATAGGGAAATCCTTATAGATAAGATACTAGTAGATAAATCCTTATAGGAAATGCTTATCATCCAGTTTGATGTACATTAACATGAAGAAAATTAGCAGCGAGGATTGGAAGATGGTTTTTTAATGATGTACAGCAGATGTTTATTGCTGTCAGTGTTTGTGAACTTCGACTTCGACTTCATGATTTGCAATCTTGTCTCAGGAGCAACCTGCATGACTGGATGGGCAAGTACGAGAAACTGACTGACATGGTTGTTCCCAGATCCACCAAGTGAGTAACAGTTCATGCAGTTAATGGCTGGAATATTGTGCTCTAGTACTCAAGTACTCAGTAACTCTTAGATATTGTCTGTTTATTCTTTGTATGTAACAGCTTCATTCTACTTTGATATATAGAGAATACTAAACAAATGGTAATCATACTAATGTGATAACATTTTTAAGCAACGAGTGTATAGAATTAGTATCAGACGAACGAAAGTATTTATATGAATAAATCGTCAAACAAAAATCAGCTGACTTGGGACAATCGGTAAACCAGCGTATGAATTTCCATGAGTCCAAACAAAATAGTTCACTATTATTTGGATGTTTACACATGCTATACGCGTATAAACATGATACAAAGTATATTGGTGAAAAAAAAACTATTTCATTATCAAAAGATGCATTGAAAAAGCAACGAAAACTGTCAACACATCATGTGCTCGCAACGTGACGTCATCCGATCGCCAAGTGACGTCATCGGAATGTGTCTTGTTTCTAGGTCACGTTATGTATTTTTGCAAACTTGGCGAACAGTATCAACGGCAGAGCGGGTTGATTGATTGATTACATTGACATGAGTTAGTGAATTGTTAATAGGAACCGGGAGATATAACTTGGGGAAAGTTAGTTACACGAAAACATGTTCAGGGGTGTTTGGGGAAATTAAGCGACAATTTGGGTGGTAATGAAGCAAGTAAACAGTCGAAGCGCCATGTTTATGTTACTGTAGGCAGAGGAGGCAACACTGCTTGTGACGGCACAGAAGGTGGATAAGTGAAGTGATCAAGCGAATGATGGATTTGTGCTGGTTAGCAAAAGGATAATGCATGTCAATTTTTTTTTTAAAACCGCTAAGTTTGTTGATTGTAAAATTTGACAGTCGCCACTGGTCGTCACGTGATTGGTCAATGTCATGTGACGTTCGAAAGTAGTTCTGTTTCTTTGCACGAGATGGTAACACACATGTGTGTTACCAACTCATTGTTATCTAATGAGTGATCTCACCACGGTTGAGTAATAAAGTATAGTATAGTATAGTAAGACAAATGTTGTTTGGACTCACTATGCTTGCAGGGTCCTGTTTGATGATGGGGAGAATGCACTCTGCTCTGTGACCCTCTTCACACGTGTGGTAGATGAATACAAACATCACTGCCGAGAGAACAAGTCAGTACCAGCGGTATCAACTCTTTACAAGCTTATCAGGCCTATAAGGCCAGATGAGTCTATTGCATGGGCCCGTGTTGCCATCTGAAAACTGAAATCTTTCCCCAAGTCTAAGAATTGGTGGGTATGTACCTAGCACCTAAGGGATCCAAGTTTGTAAATTAAGTATTCACCTCCCCCTCAAATATTAGCATGGCAGACCTTGACCTTATTTTCAAGGTCACAACGGCACTTTGACCACTTTTGAAACTCTTGTTAACGCCATATCTCTTGAACCATTGCACTTATTGTCAATGGGAATATAGCATTTGCTTATTGTGACAATGCTATCGCAATTTCCAAGCGGCGGGGGACATTGCCACATTAGTGGCAAACACTTGTTAGTTCCTGTGGTCCTGATAAGGCCTCAGGAGCCAAACCCTTAAAACCTTTTTTTATCTTTTTCTCATGAAGCATCAAGCCTAGGAGCTGAAACTTTGTGTGCAGACTCCTAATTTTGGAAAAGAGGATTTTAAACTGTACATTTGATGACCCTGTGGCCCCTACTAAAGGGGGAACCACATTTGCCACATCCTAAACCAAGATTGATGTGAAGCCTGATGAGTTACAGAACCAATCGCTCTATTTTTACTGTCTAGGCCTGTAATGTGAAACAATTCATTTTATTATTGCCAATTTTGTTTCTGATAAATGTTTTTATAGACAACTTAGTCACAACACCCATTTGATAAACCTTGATGCAATACCTCCGAGATTGTCTGCAGGAAGTAAGCACGATGTGTGTGTGTGTTCAGGTTCATCGTGCGAGACTTCCAGTACAGTGAGGAAGAGATCATGGCCGGCCAGACCGAGATCAGCAAGCTGGAGGCTGACAAGAAGAAGCAGTTTGTGAGTTACTCTGTCTTACTCTCTGGATTAGTGTTAGATGATTATGCCTAAAGAGAAACTATAACTAATCACAAGGATCCCTCTTATCTCTAGATCAAGTATATTGAACATGATATATTCATTCAATGTTTGCAGGGTCCCTTAGTGAAATGGTTGAAGGTCAACTTTGGAGAGTGCTTTGCTGCTTGGATCCATGTGAAAGCCTTGCGAGTGTTTGTTGAGTCTGTTCTCAGGTTTGTGTTCTATTTTCACAAAGTAACTTTCAGATTGTTTATTATACCCCTGCTACAAAGTAAACGTTGTGAATAGCGGTCATTCTATCTGTTTTCCCTCCTTCCCTCCGTCCTTCTGTCTGTCTTTCCATCCGGTCAAGTATCTCAAGAACCGTTAGCTCAACTAAACTTTGCACACTTGTTAACCATGTCGAGTTTGCACGAGTTCTTTTAATTTCTGGAAAACTTTTTTGTTTTGTCGATTCAGAGATGAGTGAAATTTTTGTTTTGGGTACACCTGATGATACTTTTGATCGAGTGTGAAAGCTCTTTCTGTATAGAGTTATGGCCCTTGATTCTGCAATTGGACTTGGAGCGATGAACAGATCTGATGCTCATTTAAGTTTTCTCAGACACCATCAAACCTAGGTGAATGAAATTGTGGTTCTGGATATACCTGATGATACTCTAGTTAAAGTTTGCAAGCTTTTTCTACAATTTGGCATAGTTATGCCCCTTGATTCTAAAATTTGGCATAGTTATGCCCCTTGATTCTAAAATTTGGCATAGTTATGCCCCTTGATTCTACAATTTGACCTCAAGTGATTCACGGACAATTTTTCTTTGACACTAATCACACCTACATAAGGAAATTTGGGTTTCAGAAGTTTATGTCTTTCATTCACTTTCATTTACCTATAGCGTAAAAAGCAGATTGCGAGGGTATGTCAGCCATGGTTACTTTGTTCATGGTCTTTCTGTTGTCAGGCAAGTATAAACTGTTAACTATGTTAACCAGGTATGTAATTATATTTAAAGTCCCTTCAACTATGGGCATTGTTCCAACTCAGCTTTGAACACTTCCTCTTTTGACCAAGAAGGGTAGGGTAAATACAATTTACATGATTTGCTTGATAATTGTCATTTTGATATTGATATACACATATTACAGATACGGTCTGCCAGTCAACTTCCAGGCCATGATCCTGCAGCCCAACAAGAGATCGGTGAAGCGGCTCCGTGAAGTGCTAAGTCAGCTCTACAGTCACCTTGACAACACCTCACTCTCCGGCGTCGCAGATGTCAGTGGGCCCTTAGTTTTCTTTATTTTATGGCATAAATTAATATTATAAAACTTCAAGCAGAAATAACGTTTAATCTTTAGTAGGATTGTCATCAAGATTTATGAAAAGCTATTTTATTTCAATTCCTCAAAGATGAATCTAAACTCATTTTGAAACTCTCCATTTAAGTCCCAGGATTCCCGTTGAAGAGAGAGCAATACCTTCAATAAATATCAGCACGTCTTTGTCACTTACATCATTCACATTTCTTTGAGTTCAATGTTGGCGTAAGGCTTACTATTTTTGGTGCTAAATTAATTATGACCTTGCACTCATTGGGAATTCCTTATAATTTTTTTCAAATCACATTAATAAATGATCAAATACTGCATGCATATGCTATTTACAAAGTCATTATGGTTCATTTAGTACTGGAAAGCCAAGTTTGTATCATAATCATAGTGATGTAAACAATTTCCAAAAATATATCTTAACAAGAACATGTTATTCTAAATGTTCTAAATGGTCATATTGTTTCTCATAAGTACCTGAATCTAACTTATCTAGCAAAATCCTACACTGAATGCACAAAATCAGACTAACCTCTCGTGGAGAAACTTTGTTTACTTCTATTGTGTATCAAATTCCAGACGTGCAAGTTCTACTGTGTGAATCTACTAATTTCTTTTAAAGAAGGTTACATGTCTGCTATGAGGTTTTATTTCAAGTTGCCATCAGTGGGGAATCTTAGATAGTGGTTTTAATTTTTATCCCCATCCATACAAGTTTGTGGGGGATATTGAAATGGGCTCTGTCTATCCACACGGATATCATTTCAAGAGCAAAACTAAATACCTAACTCAAGGAAAGATAGAACAATCATTATCCCTTTGGGGATTTCAACTACTTATGTTTAATGGTATTATTATTGGCTGTTTCCATGGAAACATATCTAAGAATTTCACTTCCAGAGCAAAACCCCAAAACTTAGTATGTGGACCAAATATTATGTGTAGATGTGCCTTTTGGACGTTTCAACTTCTTGGAATTATTATTTTTGGCCACCTCCATTGAAACATATGTTATAATTTTGTTTCCAGACCAAACCTTCAAAACTGTAAGACCTAGCTAAACGAAATTTAATGTTTGGATCAATCATTATGTATAGATGTGCCTTTTGGAAGTTTCAACTTTTTTGGTTTATTATTTTTGGCAGGTTCCATGAAAACTTAACTTACAATATCATTTCCGTAGCATTACTCAATGTTAGACCCAGCTTAACAAAACTGGGTCAAAATCATTTATGTAGATGTGTCTTTAGGGTTGCATCTCCTTGGGATTCATATTTTTTGGCAGTTTATAACTTATAATTTCACTTCATGAGCATTAATCCAAATATATTCATATTCATGGTTTATTTTTTCTCAGTCTACTCATTTTCTTTGCGTTTGCAATTTAGTTAATAATCCGAAAATATTCATGCCTGTGACAGACTAACACTTGTACCGGTACCTTTAAATCAGTATTTACAGCTTGCCCTCTGGAATTAGGTACTCATGTCATGAAAAGAGTCCTTGACGCACATTCCATATGCTGTATTATTGTGTTGCAGAGTGTTGACATCCCAGGCCTAAACATGGGCAGCGCTGACTACTACCCCTACGTGTACTACCGCATCAACCTGGACCTCGTCGACTCACACTAGCTGCACCCACCTCTCACACACTAACATACACTTAGCTCCGAGCCCAATAAAATTAGACAATTCTCAATATTTGTTTTTTGAATGCAACTCGAAATACAGTCAATATTTACACTTTCAGAAGCATGAAAAAATTACTTCCGTACATTCACATACAAATTATGGTTTTCTCTAGTTGGAACAGATCAAGACAACTAAAACTGTAAAGTGAATGAGTAAGTTTTAATGTGTAACATCAGAATTAAGATATTTTGCAGATTGGAAACAAAGGGTTTATTAAACATTGCTCAAGTTGTTTTCAGAAGAAGCAGACGATCTGAAAAAAAAGATCAATATTTGTAAATGAATTATCTAAATCTGGTCCAAATTCATCAGTTTATGTTTAAATGATATATGGTTAATCTTAAATTGTCACATTTTGTTCGCTCGGAGACATACATGTATACAAAGACTGATATAGAAATATATAGACTTGCTGCTAGTCCGTAGTGCAGCCAGTGTAGCCAGTGTAACCAGGAACTCCTACAGAGCCGCTCGCTTCAGATGCAAACAATATTAGCTACACACCTGGCATTTTGCATTTCACTGTTAACTTGTGCCATGTCATGTAGATGTTGGTTGTCTGAAAGATTGTTGATTTGAAGTTTATGAAGATGCAATATATGCACTGACTGGGGGTGTTTGTAATGATTATAATGCTTTGTTATGTAACCTGAGAGCGGTAATGGGTATCGTACTAGTTAGTTCCAAGTCTTTTCATCCATCATCCATCATGTGTTGCCTAGTCAATATCATCATCGCGGCAAACAAGACGCTTCATTTTACAGCCATGTTTCATCCCAGATGTAGTAAGAATGAGTTATGTCTTCAAATTCACTCCAAGACCTTCTGGTAGAAATTTTCATGTGTGAAGTTCATTTTTTATTTGTGTATTTTATATGGTAAATGGTTTATTTTACTGGTGTGAGTATGTTTTACTGTTGTGTAGGATTAGATCTACTACACATCAAGTCCTGGGTGCAATAGATGACTATCTGTAACAGTCTGCACTGTCTTTGTATAAACCAACTGTAGCTAGCTCAGCTACAGACATTCCAGTGTATAAATGTGTACTTGTCTTGTATCTACTGTTGATCAAACGAGGCTGTGACTTTTCTATTTAAGTTCGACATAATTATGTTCAGAAATATGAAATAAAGAATCGTTAAATATACCATTTTTGTTTTGATTTTCTAAACATCTATAGCAACTTTGAGTAAAAAGGGGCAAAGTCAAGGATTTTCTATTCATGGCAATAACTTAATTTACTAAATTTGTTATTTAGCATACCGTATATTTCAATGTATAAGGCGAGTTTTTTATGCCAGAAATTAGGGGGTCAAAGAAGGGGGTCGCCCAATACACAAGGTCAAAAACTAGAGGCCAAGTGAGGGGTATCTGCCAACCCAACAAGTCAAGCGAGTCGATGTTTACACCGGATGTCCATTACACAATCATCGATGTCATCTCCAATTTAATCTTGTAAAATAAAATACCTTTGTCTTATTGTTATTTTTAAATGAAAATATAGAGAGAAATATGAATGAAAATTCAAAATAACTTATCAATCAAAATTATCCATGTACCAGACCAAAGGAAATATTCCAACACGTGTTTGCTTGCCGATAACATGTTATGTTAGTGTCGGTGTCATACGAGATAGAACCTCGTGATGAAATAACTTGACATAATTGAAGATAAAAATAAATTTATAATGATTAATTGATTAATTAACATTGTTTTGATGACTGATATTGTGACTTTATTTTTCTCTATGGATATATTTAACAAAACTTATGCTGCGCAATTTATTTTTATCAATTATGAAGGCGATGTATAACTCATTTTTTACTAGGCAGCAATTATTCTTTACACCGGTTAGGCCTTTTCAATATGCAATTTGTGTTAGATTTTCTGATTGGTGCACTATTACAACTTCCGTTCTTTTAACCAGTGAAAAGGCTTGATACAAATATAGCATTACCAGTACGTTGACTGAACGTTTGTTTAGATTTCTGAATGAGAATGATGAAAACGAAACATGACACAGTAATGGGAGTTTGTTGACTGTAGAAGCAAATGATAAATCATTGAATAAAATAACAAACATCGTAAGTAATTTATTTATTTTTTAATTACACATGACATTTCACTTAAAAATTACCGACCTAAATTTACCCTTACGCAATCTTGTCATGTCGACTGTTTCAGTGACCTGCTAGAAGGGGGGTCGCCTAATGAGATATATGATTTTGGCAACAATTTGGGGGGCTGAGAAAGGGGGTCGCCCTATGTACGAGGTCGCTGTATACATTGTAATATACGTTAAGTACAATTTGAAACGCCTAATAAGAAATATAATACCTCAACAATCATCATGGATTTGAGTTTTAATAATAAATATTCAGGGGGAAACTGTACTTTATCACAAAACACTTGATGAAAACTCCATTTCTGGACTAATGATTCATGACAGAAATCTAAATACACATTTATTAATGTTTGACAATGTGAAAAATGTTTGACAATGAGACTGCACCAAATATATATAACTGCACATGATCATGCATAGAAGTTAACCTGAAAATGAAGACGTTTATTGTCAGAGGCTCTTGAGCACCAGCTTCCATTCGTCATATTTTGGTGAACTAGCATGCTGTATGTTTCACCTCAGGATATCAATCGAGCTCCTCAAATATGCTGCCAGAAGTGATTCTTGGATCTTGACACTTGTGAGCATCACTGTCCTCCTGGTCCCCTGTAACACAGTCTGAGGTGAGGAGCATCTGTCCGATACCTTCCAGCAGCTGGGGGGGTGTCATCTGCTCCGAACAGTCGGCCGGGAAGCTAGGGCTGACTTCCGCCAGGGAAATGGAGTCGACATCAACCTCCTTAGAACTCTCAAACACAGGGTCTACTTCCTCTATAAGTAACTTCTGGTGGCCAGCCTTGGGCAGCTCTGTAACAATGGGAGGTAACCCTGTCTGCACATCATCATCATCATCATCATCATCATCATCATCGCCATCCAGCACCTCAATCCTTGGGCGGTAGGGCTGCAACAGAAAGCATTTAAACAGTCTTACATAACTCACACTTGGTTGTCATTGATACATCAATACACAAAAGAACAAAAATATAAAGGTCCTTGAATGCTTCTATCCGAACAATGATGGATTGTTACTTTGCAGGAAGTGCTATGTTAATTGAAACCTTTACATGGATGATGGTTCATACAGCCAACTCAGAATAAAATTCCAGTACTTTTCAAGGACTTTTCAATGACATTTTTCCATTTTTCAAGTACATATATTTGCAGAATTATTCATTCAAGTGACAAAACTTTCGATTTGGATACCGAAATTTTCCAAAGTGCCGCATTGCAACATCGGAATTTCTCGAATGCAATCGATTGTGAGAAGGAAGTTACTGAATTTGTTGGAATGATTGGAAGCTTGCAGACTGGTTTTGTTTCTCTCCGTTCTCTATCAATTTGCGCAGTTAGCAGAACGACGATATTTCTGTGTTTTAGATTGTGATCGATGTTACAGTAAATTCCAGTTCATTTTTGAAAATTTCAAGGACATTACCGCGAAATTCCAGTACTTTTTCAGGACATTTAGAAAGCATTGTAAATTCAAGTACTTTTCCAGTATCAAAACAAAATTCAAGTACTTTTCCAGGTCCGTGCTTTAAATGAACTACAATATTGGAAGTGCAGGTGTACTAGTATAGAGACAATGTGAGCACTTACTGTGTGATGAGGAGCTGGAAGCATCTCGGTCTCGGTCACCTCCACATCCTCCAACTCGGGCAGGTCCTGTGGGTAGAGGCAGTCATCAGTAGCCACCACTAGCATAGCATGCCTTGTATCTTACAACCACCTTGCTCCACTTAACAACACATATTGTTTGTAGCATTGCTTAAATTAGGTGATGTTCTTTAGTTTTCATGATGATAAATTGGTGACTATGCTCTAATTATGTTTACAACACTGTCTTGACTAATACCATGTTTAGCTCATTGAGTGAGGAAGTAAGTTTATGACACAGAGGACTAAATAAGCTAAGAGACTTACGTCACTTCCAGTGGGTCCTCCATGTTCATCTGAAATATCATGAAATGCGTTATTGTACATAATACAAGTGCAGAAAGAACTTCTGAATCAAATTAAAGATTTAAAGTGCTTGTTGGCACATGTAGATCTTCATAGTTCTGCTTGATGATTTCAGGGTGCAGATAATTGTTTCACAAACATGTCAAGTAAGTAATGTTGATTAATGACAGCATCCATCAGGAGATAAGATATTTTTGTTAATTTCCGGTCGACTTCAGTATTCACATACCGGTAGTTTCCTATGCATCACTCTAAAACTATTTCAACCTATCATCACCAAATTTTTTAATATTGCCTCTCTATAACATATAGATGTGCCTTTTAGGTTTTCTATCTTATTTTCAATATTATGTTTTGTGTTTCTCTGGCAACTAGTTGGACTTTGTCATTTTTAAGGGAAGTGTTCATTTCCGAGCATAACTCAAAAACTATTTTCACAGATCATTACCCATCTCAGTGATGAAGAGGCGCGTACTGACTCCACTCGTCTCCGCTCGCTTTCCTGAAACAAACCACCAGTGCAATTATTCATCATATCTTGGATCACTCTTCAAATACCTACAAGGGCAATGATCCAGGGATCAAAGTATTACATTTCATTTCACATGCAATCCAACATTACCAAAAACTATTTAAGAATTAGTACAACTGTGGGAGTTTGATCCTAGAAACAAATCCTAAAACATTGTTCACTATTTAAATTGCGCACATTTATTTCCAAAAATGATAATGGTGCAGCTTTCGGCGAGAGTGAGTGTAGCATGAGCCTACTGTGTGTGAAGATGGTGTTGTCCTCCGGACTGCTAGGTGCTCCCACTACAGGCATCTCCTCCGGACTCCCACACTCCCCGGGGCTCGCCTCCTGCACACAAGCTTCATGTTATAACAACAGGATAATACACACTTCATATCAATCAGGACATACAAGATATTGGAATTATTTGATAGAAGAGGAAGGAAAGCAAGACGGACCTGGTCAACACCTCCCTCGCCCTCCTTCCCCACCAAGCTGCAGGTCCCGTACAGCCAGTCCACAGACTCTGGAACCACCTCAACTTTCTCAGTTACTCCCATGGCTGCATTTTTCTCGTTCAATTCCTCCTCTATACGTCTGGCTTCTGCTCGCTGTCTTACTGCCAGGAGAGCTGAAAGATAACATTCGAATCATATAGTTTTATAAAAGTTTCATGAACTATATCTGTGTAGAAATAGAGTGAAGAGAGAAGAGACACAAGTACAAGTTGGGGAGCTACTGACCGTCTACACTGTCCTGTATCTTCTGGCGCTCCCGCGTCACCCACTTCTCCCTCTCGATCTTCTCAGCCTCCACCCCGCCAACAGCCCTGCAGACACAACACACCACACCACACCACATCAGACCAGATGAGACACTCACATGCTGCACTAACTGGTTAACATCCCCAATAGTTGACAGGCTCAAATAGAATCCAACTAGTAACCTATTCTCTCTCCCTTATGGGCCGCTTACATTCCTGTAAATTCATTCCTTTTTTCAAATAAACTTCTAAATGTTAATTTCCTTCACTGTCCTTTCCTTGATTCAACTAGTCACTGCTATGCTTTTTGAAAGGTCATGAACTGACATGCTTTTATCAAATTATGTAAGATAACAACCAAATTGCTGTGTCACTACATGGTATCAATATCTTGATGGAGTTCCAAAATCAGAAGTATGCTCTAAGTTTTACAGTTATGACATTTTTTCAATGTTTTGGACTCTGTTGGAGATTATCTTCAAAGGGGACAATATATTGTAGAATCTATTTAAGATAGGGATACTTAATTTGGTATGTGTCTTCATTACCTTGATTGAGCTTAAATATCAGAAACAAGCAATTCTTATTTTACAGATGTATATGGCCCTTGATCCGTGATTTTGACTATGATTTAGGAAATGTTGGGAGCTATAATGTAAACCAATATATCCTGGAAGTTGATGGCAATGTCGTCCTGTTAAGCTAAACTAAGAAATATAATCTGCCCCTCACTTACCATGCTTCAACACATGCTCTTTCCTTTGGGAAAACTGGACGATCGTCGAGGTGTTGCAGATTCTTCTACAATCAAATATAGATAGCAATCAAATACTTTTTCTAGGGGAACATGAGAATTATAAAAACTTAATTTTGTTGTTTGCGTTGTTATCAAATGTCAATGTACAGTCAGACTGAATATCGTAAAAGAAAAAAAGAATGACAGAGCATGTTCTTACCAATCTGAAGATTGTTGTTTTCCTGTAATTTTTTATTTCCTTTATCACAGGATTTCCCATCAGATTCAGAACTCGCTGAAAGGATAAGTTTCAGAAGTTCATAAATGATATTTTGACAACAACAATAAACCTTCATTATTAAACATAAAAGCACTCTGTTTGTGTAATATCTAAATAACATTTGCTACAACTAGTCTATTTATTCACACTGCCTACATTAAGGTACAAGTTTATACCAACAATCTTGACTAAAGTAATAATTCAATGTTTAATGAATCATAGGAGCCAAGCCTTATTTTCACATTTGTGACCAAGCGATAACAAGTTTGATATAGTCCACCTTGAATTATCCGTAGCAATAAGAACATTGCAAAGTTATCAGCAATAAGTTGTATAATTTAACTTTCACTGATCTATTATTATTAGTATTAAGAAGATAATCAGGAACATAAACAGGTTCGGGACACCCCCGAAAACAGGTATAATCTCTATTATCGGTGATAATCACCGAAAACAGGGTGTAAAAAGGACCCGACTAGACATCAAAAACATCGTTTTTCATGGCTGCGCTCTTCTATAAAACTGGCGCAAGTTGACCCATGCACGTTTATATGCACGTGTGTACCCGTTGTCACTCAGCATGTGTTAGACGTCTGGAATTCGCCGCTTTTTCTTCGCCTTGCCAAAAACAAATATCGGCAAACTCGCCATTTTACCAGTCTTCTTTACTTCATAGCTTTACTAAATCAACAAGCTTACCAACAATTCACCAAGTTTGTCTCGCAATCATCCCTCTCTCCATTCCAATCGGAAGTACTTCTGATGGCGCCCTCTAACTGCCAGGAGGGGAGGTAATGTACCGTTAGGGTAAGGAATTGCCGATAATCTACGGAGGCCAGTTGACGCTATAAAGCCAACTGTTTGAAGTCGCAAAATGTGTGTACGGAAAACTCCGATAATTACCGAAGCTGACGGAAAGTAGAACCGACAGCCCGGCTTTTCGAAATCCGTAGATGTTGTCCAATATTTCACCCCTGTATGACTATCCTAAGTTTACACTGAAAACTAAAAATGTTACTTATATTCCTTAGGTGAACCATGTGATGTATCTGCAAAAATCATTATATACTTGTGAACAATATGTGATTTTGAATAAGATTTCTGTTTATATGTATAAATATAAAAAAATGTCACTTTGTGTTATAAAGTTCACCAAACTGAAACAAATTAGTTGCAAGAGAGATACACAAGGTAAATATCAATCATTCAATGGGTTATTCAATGGAATAAAATACTTCCGGTTCGTAATAAACATAACATTCTCAATTGTGAATATAATTACATTATGTATAATGTATGTATATGGTTTGTTTTCATGTCTTATAAACGCAATTTTTTTGAGTTTTTTCAGCAAAAGTTTCACTTTTTGGAGCGAACTAATTTTGCAAACGCCCAAGAACCAGAATACAGATTGATTATACGAAAGTAATAGTATTCACCAATATGACTTTGTAACTTTGAAACTGTATATGATTGTTGTTTGTTATGTTATTTGAATAAAATCTAAAACGATGTGCACTGCCTATTTTCTCTCAATACAGTACACACGAAAATAGGGTACACGACTTCTGTAGACAACACATGTTTCCCCATATGCTTGAAAACGGTATAAGGATCTATACCGAAAGTCGACACTGTAAATAAAGACGATTTTCATCCATTTAATTCCTTATGTGTTACAAATGCACAGTACAGGTCGACAATTATGACAACAACAGTTTGCAGATGTGTAGACGTCGGGACGGATGGAATGTACTTGGTAAGTAGTCTAATTGCAGTATCCGATCTATGAACACTCTGCTAGCTGTAAACGATGATGACCAACCAAAAATCTAATGACATGCACGGAAAATAATTGAAATAAACAATTATCATTTTCTTGAGATTCTAAATTATGTATATCGTTAAAAAATGTGTGAGAAATTGAATGAACAGTGACGCATTCTGCGTGGTAGTTATCCAACTTTATTGCACAAAACAACTCAATGAAAATTATGAATAACATTAGATATGGTAATGCTTCCAGGAAGAGCAATCACAAGCAGACTATTTATTTTATGATCAGCGATGAAATACTGGGTTTTATCGGTGAAATAAACTGTCTATCAGGCAACAGTGACGATATATGATATTTTTACTGTGACCAGTGACGATATATTATATTGTCACTAGTCATGTGCCGAAACTACTTTCAGTCATGTGAATAACAGGGGGTAGCTTTCAAGTCATGTTAATTACACAATTCATTAACAAATCATATATTATCTAATATCAAATATATTTATCTGTTGATTTTTAATCATCACTTTTTAGTTTGTGAATAAACTTCTAAACAACAGATAAAGATCGCTTTTGTGATATAAATATATAAAGAAAAACACAATTGAGCTTACACAACTATTGATTGATAGTTGCGAAATATGGTCGATTTGGGCTGTCGTATATTCAATCGAATTTGAGGGGTTCCCAGCTGTTACCTCCCCTCCTGGCAGTTAGAGGGCGCCATCAGAAGTACTTCCGATTGGAATGGAGAGAGGGATGATTGCGAGACAAACTTGGTGAATTGTTGGTAAGCTTGTTGATTTAGTAAAGCTATGAAGTAAAGAAGACTGGTAAAATGGCGAGTTTGCCGATATTTGTTTTTGGCAAGGCGAAGAAAAAGCGGCGAATTCCAGACGTCTAACACATGCTGAGTGACAACGGGTACACACGTGCATATAAACGTGCATGGGTCAACTTGCGCCAGTTTTATAGAAGAGCGCAGCCATGAAAAACGATGTTTTTGATGTCTAGTCGGGTCCTTTTTACACCCTGTTTTCGGTGATTATCACCGATAATAGAGATTATACCTGTTTTCGGGGGTGTCCCGAACCTGATAAAGAGACTTCATTGTGAGTACAGTCAACACCATAATACTATCAAATTGAAGGTTTTTTCTTGGGGCTTTTTAAGGCTTCAAAACAAAAAAATAAGGCTTAATTGTCACTGAATAACAGGGCATTTAATAAAGAGAAAATGCATCTTTGTAATAAACTTGTGGCACTGTTAAAGTTATGGTATTACAAAACATACAAATCAACTAATGTAACCTGAATGTTAAAATTGTTATCTTAACAGAGGTCAACACAATAATATTTATGAATGCAAGTGAAATTATTTCAGAGTTGGAAAAACACTTTTGCTAAATGCTTTTTCAAGGCTTTGTGTCAATTTTTAATGTCTTTTTAAGGCAATGCTTGATTTAAGGCCTTTTTAAGGCAGTTATCCAAATGCCAGGCCTACTTCAGGCGGGTGCGCACCATGGAGAGAGTGTTTACTTACGAGGTCCTTCATCTGCTCCAGCACATCCATCACTGCAGGGTCGTCAATCTTGTTGTGTGAGAGGTCAAGGACACCCAGATAATCACAGTGGGCCAGTTCGTGCACGTCTTCTGCGGAGCGGAGTCTGTTGTGGCTGATGCTCAGGGTGTGCAGTACCGGTAGACATGCTGGGGAGGGACACAAACACACACTCAGTCACTGCACTATCTGCCTCCAAATCCTTTCAACGCCAAATACAATTTTAACCTTTGAAAGATTGTTATGGTGAACATAAGTTTTATATTTACATTCAAGGCAAGCTGCCATTTTAAACTGTTTTCTTGTTTTATTTTAACTAACATGTAATAGTTATTAGCATAGTTATCAATTTGTATCGGGGAATGCAGGGACAGTTTGTCTGCCAGGCCTGTCCGTGGACATAAGCCAGAGGACGACCAAACGGACAACTTGTCCGTTCATTTCCCAATACAAATTGATAACTATACTAATAACTGACTTACATGTCACTTGGACCAAGTGAAATCGGAGCCCAAAATTAAAGATGTCAGAACATGTTTATTTTCACAACCCTTCTTGGGCCCCTTTAAACATTTATGAATGAAGTTTGTAGTACTACGGATGACGGCACCTTAGAACGTTCGAAGCATGCAAAAATCGGGTATTAAGCACAAGACACGAAATGAATGTTCTAAGCATGTGCACGTTGTGCAGTGCGTGGACATATGGGTACTTTGCAACAAGTATTTGCAAGTAGTCCATTTCATCCTTGGTTTTGGCTGATTCGGACGTCTTATTAGTGCTCTATTATGACTAAAATTACGATGGTGGCTTCTCAAAACACTACAATCTTTTAGATTTCAACATTTAGGTAACCATAACATTCTTGATATTTGTTTAAACTTACTTGTTAAGATATTTGTTTGAAATATATAAACTTGAATAATGTTAATTGTTTGGGATAATTTTTATCAACGGGTAATTTATGTTTATTTGATGGTTCCCTTGCAATTCTACGTGAAATTCGCAAAATGTGTTGATTGAAATATGCGTTTGTCGACAGCATAGGATTCAATAAAGTCATAATCAATGTTTGATTAATCATGAGCACAGTCGATTACATTTACATGATTTAGTCAATACTGACAAAAGCTGATGTATTTTTCTTTGATTTATCTTATTTTAAGTTGTTTAAAGGGGCAGTAGCACGTTTTTTGATAATTTTATATTTTCAAATTTTCACTGAGAATTGTACGTTAATACTAAATGTATTATGTTGATAGTGTTAAAAATCTCATTGCACAAACCAATTATCCATAGTCAGCATAGTTAGCATAATGTGACCATAAAAACTGTTGTAAAATACATAAATTTAATGACAAATGCACTCAGAAAAGTTTCTTTCCCAAATGCAATTGTTATTGAATTCCAAAAGACAGTTCTCTTTTTCTTTTCAAATGTAAAGAAGCATGTTGATGGTTACCGATGTTTGAGATGCGCCTGATGCTGTTGTTGCTGACATTGAGGGTGTCGAGCTTCTGGAGAGGTTGGAGGTTCTGGAGGGAGGTGAGGATATTCTGCTGCAGGTACAGACACCGCAGCTCCTTCTGCTGCTCCAGGTTCTCAATCTTCTGGATCCCGTTAGACTCCAGCCACAGACACTTCAGTCCTGTGTACGCCTCAAGGTTCTCTATACGCAGGATACCTGCCACACCACACAACACAACTCATCAACACCCTCTCGTCACATGATGAAGCAGGGATCTCTCTCAACTCTTCATCACACAATTATCTAAGATTAGTCTCACTATTCACAGGGAAGGGTAGGGGCCGTGTGCCATTTTGAACATTGGATGAAAAATTGCCTCTTTAAATTTTTTTATTTTACTCTGAAACTTTTCTGAAACTTACTGAAAAGATTGAAAAAGGCCAAATGGCAATTGTCAAAGATATCTTTCCCAATCCCTGCACAAGATAATCATATTTTCTACTGGCAGAAAGTTCCTGTAGTTCTTCAAGTCAGTTTAGCATTTTATATAAATATTTTTGTCCAAGGAAATTTATTAAGCTGTTAAAGCGAAAGAAGAGAAGCTTGTGATCTTCAGATCAGTGTCACAAACAGCAAACAATATTACCTTTGTAGTGAAGATAGAGAACATCATTCAGCTCTGGCGTCAGATACAATTTCAAATCTTTACAGTGTTGTTTCAGGAATTTCTTTGTCAAGATACTGGAAAACAAATAAAATTGGAACTTTGCAAAAGAAATATATACTGTTTGAAAAGCACTGTGGAGAAGTGAGAAATCCGCAAACATTCTGTTTACTCAGGTGCAGACAGGTTTCTGGTCACTACATTTGAAAAAGAAACCAGTAACAGATAGGTTAATAAGTCTTTAAAAGGGCACAAAAACTTGATTAAAGGTAGGTACATAAGAAATGTAGGTACAACATAGGTTTACAAAACCCTACACCCTCCTTATATTTGAGTGAAGGATTTCTAACAATATATTATTTTTTGTGTCATTCTTTAATTCACTGTTGTCTGGTGAAAAAAACACTTTCCTCAACTGAAACTTAAACAAACATATCAGAGGAACTAATTATCAAGAAAACTCTTACTTGTTTGGGTAGGTCTTCTCTTCCACTGACTCCTTGTTATCTGGTTGACAACTGCTCACATCTCTGTCCCCTGCAGCTTTCACATCCTCTACACCTGCAACATTGTCACATGAACATACAACATTGTCACATGAACATACAACATTGTCACATGAACATACAACGTTGTCACATGAACATACAACATTGTCACATGAACATACAACATTGTCACATAAACTAACATACAACAGTTTCACATAAACGAACATACAACAGTTTCACATGAACATATAACATAGTCACATGAATGTACAACATTGTCACATGAACATACAACATTGTCACAGGACATACAACATTGTCACAGGACATACAACATTGTCACATGAACATACAACATTGTCACAGAACATACAACATTGTCACAGGACATACAACATTGTCACATGAACATGCAACATTGTCACATGAACATGCAACATTGTCACATAAACTAACATACAACAGTTTCACATAAATGAACATACAACAGTTTCACATGAACATATAACATAATCACATGAATGTACAACATTGTCACATGAACATACAACATTGTCACAGGACATACAACATTGTCACAGGACATACAACATTGTCACATGAACATCAGGGGTCGAAATTAGTCCCATTGCTGTACTAGCCATTCGGACTAGTGCATTCCTGAGAGTACTAGTCCAAACACATTCCAACTAGCCAAATACATCTACATGATCCAAAGAACTGAAAATTTAACTAGTCCTTCGGACTACCAGTCATTGCATTTTACTAGCCCAGCATCTTTTTCACTAGCCATTGGCTACTGGGCTAGTGCTAATTTCGAACCCTGAACATACAATGTTGTCACATGAACATGCAACATTGTCACATGAACATGAACATACACATTGTCACATAAACTAACATACAACATTTTCACATAAACTAACATACAACATTGTCACATGAACATACAACATTATCTCATGAACATATATTTTCACATTTAACATACCGGTACAACATTGTCACATAAACTAACGTACAACATTTTCACATAAACTAACATAAACATTTTCACATGAGCATACATTTTCACATAATAATAATCATAAACAGTTATTTTATCAAACAAGAAAGGAGCCTTAGAGATTTGACTGTAGATCTCTACAGATCTAGACTTGTTTTTCAAGACGTCTTGTAAAGATAAAAATGTTATTAACTACAGTATGAATGTAAGACTAATTTTACTGACTGTAGACACTAGATTCAGTACCTGGCCAAAAGTGAGTCATCATAGGTGAGATTCCCATAGACTTTTATGTTAATTACCTGTTCCAAGAATAATTTTCATTAATTGATTCTAAGTCTCTAAATTGTATTGTTATAGCATAGAGTTAGTAAATTATCTCTACTATGCTTACGTAATTATCATTCATATATTAGGTTGATTAGTTTTTTAATAATATATACAAATTTTAAAGCGCCTGACCCATTGAACCGCCATGTTGAATGTGATGAGTTTGCTACATTTTGCTGTACCGTGCTGAAGGGTAAAGATACGCACGTAAGAGATGAATGATCAGTCATGCAAGGAAAATGCAAGATAAGAGAAAACCCTATGTCCATGTGAAAGTTTAGGGTTTAGTCGACAATTCTATTGTGGAAGAATCTTTTTTGAAATTCTTTTGTGAAAGACTACCCCCTATTTTGGGAAGATCCGGACGTGTAGGCTAAAGATACGCAGGCAGGTTTTGAATACACCTAACATTATAAATTTTATAATATTTATAGGTTTTGAAAGTTTTTCAGAAGTTCAGGTAATGACATATTGATTTTAGAACCAATACTTGTGTATCACTCTACATTTGATATTGGAGAAGAGAAAATATTTGATAACAATCAATTTGTTAGGAATTTTGTCAGTTTGTACAAACATGTCACTGTTTTGTGCCGCTGTTCAAAATCTTACTCCGTTTAAATCAATCTAAAATGTTTTAATGTCTTCTTAATTTCAAAAAGATATAAAGACAACAAAAACTTACAAGCTAACACTTAATGTACATTTACTATGTTGTGTAAGTGCGTAGCTTTACCCTCCGCGTATCTTTACCCGACACAGCTGTAATATATAATGATTAAATAGCTGCAGATTTCTTAAAAATCATCCCATAAAATAATGAAAATTATGTAGGGTAGCTGAGAAGATTTCTCATTTTGTCAGTATCTTTTGGTTGCAATTCAATCAAAACTCAAATGGAAATTATTCGTGCAACAGGGAATTTACATGTAAGTCAATGGGAATTTCAAGAGAGATGACTCTTTTTTGTCCGGGTACTGTAGGTATAAGATAGGCCTATTCCACTCACTTTTAACATGCAAATGATCCATTATCTCAATGTCAACTTTTCTGCCTGTATCCTCATCAGCAGGCCTCATGTGAGATATATCTTCAATCGATGGCATTTTAACTGTTTGGCTGTGAAATAGAGCAATTACAATTTATTATCAACAACAAGTTCTAAGCATACTCGATAAATCAGTTTCAAATATAAATCAGCTATCCCATTTTTAATAATTTTTCTGTTTCGCCAGTTACAAGGTTACGATAGTGATTTCAACAGTATTTGATTTCCATTAACATGAAATACACAAAACTCGGAATATATAAAACAAAGGGAAAAGGATTAGCAAACAGATAGTGCAAGTGCTTATAGTTATATCAACTTCTCTCGATACTGTATTGCATTACCTCGACGTTTTATGTATGGAATTTTCAGGTTCATACTAAGAGAAATACATACCATCTGCTTCTGCTGTGTTTTGATGGTAAATCAAATGAAAGTAACCGACAGTCACGTTATAAAACCAGTTCTAGGCTGAACATGTGCTTGCTTGAAATGTAAACATCCAATATGGCTGCTTAGATACCGTCGTCAACGATAATAAAACAATTTCTTATAAAGGGGGGTAACTCTTAGCAATCCAACCAACCAGAGGATTCGCTCTCCTGCCTGCCAACTCGGCCTGAGGCTTGAGGAGTTTCCACCGTTTCGTTTAAGATTTTGTTCGTTAAACTTTATATGGACATTTTATTTAGTTGAAAACCTGTCTAGTCAAATGGGCCGAAGGATGAAAAGGCCGATAAAAAAGTCAAAAGGGCCGAAGTAAATAGTCATAAGGGCCGAAAATAACTACAACTCCTATTGTCTCAACTGACACTTATAAGAAGAAACGATTAAAGGAACTCAAGGAATTTTTATTGATCCAAAACTACCCTGAAAAGTTAGTGTTGGACAGTATAATAGAGAAAGCTGTTGCCTTAGATCAAAGTGTGCTCAGAGAACCCTAAATCTAACAAGCAATGTGATAAACATATTATCCCGCTAGTTTCTACTTTCAGTCCTAACAATCAGAGTGCTTTATAGATTTTACATCAAAGTAAAACCATGGAAAACGTGTGTAAATCCAAAATCGTAGCTGTTAACTTCATCTAAGTTTGATTCAAGTGATATTCTGATAGCTGAATGATCCATAAATTAGATTCTCCTTTTAGTTTTAACAGGGGAATTTATTTATTTCATTTATCAACGAATAAATCAGCTATATCAATGTTCGAAAATACCGCACACGATAGCTGCCTACTCCGTAGGCCTACACCTGCCGAAATATGTGATAATTAGTGATCTCGTGAGGCAGAACATTTTATATTATCCACTCGTGAAAATATAAACTTTCTTCCTCACTCGATGAGATAAACATGGTATTATTCAAAAAAAGACAAATATCCTCTAAATATCACTTTTCGAAATATGTGAATTCTATTTAATAAGCAGAGATTTTTAAGGGTAATTGATCTAAACGAATCTTGAAGATTTATGTAACATAATTCTTTTTTAAATATCTGGGGAAAAAAACCAGAAACGTGGTCAGTATACCAACAGTGATGATCTATCTAATTTTCGTTATAACTGTAAACATAGAACGTCAGTGGCAATTTTTAAAGCCATCCTTGATAACAGTTCGACTTTATTTGCGCTCCAAACATAATCCTCATATATCACAAGCAACTGGAGAACATTGTTTGCATCTTTTGACAATCTAAGCTCTTTATTCGTAGTGGAACAATTAAATCTGGACTAAGCTCCAAGACTAATACATGGTTATTGCCCTTTCTTAATTGCGGTTGTTATATGATATTTTCAATTTAAATAATCATATGCATGTATTGCAATATACACATTAAAAAAATCAATATCAGATGTCATAAATTATCTCTTTAAGTCTTGATACGATAAGGCTAACGAGGGAAAAGCCATACATTTTTGCATTTTAAGCTTAAGCTTCGACTTATTTAATGTCAGCCAAGTTTTAATATCAGTTGTGCAATCAGTTGTACGTTGTAGGGCTTCTTTGACTTTCTGGCTCGAAGCTGTCAAACAGCTGATTGTCATCAGCATAAGACACAATCTTGAACTCCAAATGATGACACCACAGTTTTACATAATCAAATAATGATATCACAATGCCATGACATAAAAACATGTAGACGTCACAAGGTATATGACAACAATGCAATAGCAATTGGCCTTCAAGAATGAATTTTGATTGGTGGAAGATTTTTGCTTCAGATCAAGTGGTCAAAGGTTAACGTGACGGCTGGAGTTATGTACAGGGCCTTTTGAGATCTATAATCTGCGTAACGTATAGTGAAGATAATTATGATCTTATTCTAATGAATATCAGTCTCTGTGCATTGAGGTTTTGTATTGACACTATTAGGATTATGAATAGTTTGTTCATAGAATTTGTGTGCATTTCACGGAATGGTACGCAATGGACATTCCAATCTTTTGGGTCGACAATGTCAAGCAAAGTCACATAATATTAGCCTATATGTCAATCTTATATGCTCATATTTTTGGCGATGCTATCCAGTTTCCGTAAAGGAAAGCACAGATAAGCTACCACGTGCGTGCAAGTGTCAAAATGGCATTATGCAAGCGTCTATGTCGTTATATGCCATACGGTAAAAATGTTTATTTTAAGGAGAAATTCAACAAACGAATAAGCCACTTCAGATGAAAAATTTGGTTTACCTGGCTTTTCCTTTGAAATCAGGCGTTTATATTTTAAGAAAGCTCTCAACATGGGTGTCAGGCGTTTGCGGTATTAAATACACAACGTGGTGTGGTTATCAGGTCAATATCAGAGGTTAACTATTTCGTATAACCAGGCATGCGGTGTTATAAATTATATTCCTTACCTTTTCACATCCAGGGTGCGTTAATTGGTCGACGTGATCTCGGTTCGATGCCACAAACAAGTTCGGCTTCGCCTCACTGGTTTGTGGTATCGCACCTCGAAATAACTTAAGCCCTCTTTACACACACAAAGACCATTTTGCGTCCTCTGTGCGACCAAAATGCACACAAGGTCGCCATTGGACGCTCAAGGGAAGCATTATGGTTGCCAGGGTCGTCATGAGGTCGCACATAGGATGCTTGAAGATCGGGATTGGATTTCAAGGACGCAAAGGACGCCACAAAATTTTAAACATGCTCAAAATTTCAGTAGGCCAACTGGGGACTCCCTCGAATAAGGACGCACAAAGGTTGCTGCCAGGAGTCAGAAGGGACGTAGCAAGAACGCTGAATGGTCGCAAAGTCAAAATTTTGCTTATGATTGCGACATCCCTGCGACCCTTGTGCCACCCTTCTGCGACCTGTGTGCAATCATAGGCGTTCATCACAAGACCCTTCTGCCTCCATGCAAAATTATTTGTGCTACCATTGCGATTCGTATGCCTTCCTCCTGCCTCCTTTCTGCCTTCGGTCACCGTCCTCCAAATGTTTTCTATAAATAGACGACCGATGCTCACATGTTTAATTTTAAAATTGGAAATACAGGAAATTTAGTCACATGTTCAGTCCATATCTATAGAAATATCTATTTACGAAACACTGTTGTTATTTTTAAACAGTCAAGAGTTTGGTGATGACTTGATGTTTTCTGGAAGGTTGTTCCACAAGCAGGCTGCAGAGCGCTGAAAAGAGCGGAGACCGAGAGAATTTAGCTTTCCATTCTGGTATGAAAAGAAGTTTTTGATTAGCAGATCGTAATGGTGACGAGGGTTCATATATTGCTAGGAGACCTGTGAGGTATGATGGAGAAAGTCAATTCATACACTTATAGGTCGGAGTGAGAACTTTATAAGTTATTCTCCCACCGACAGACAGAGTGAGAGATATACCCACACTCCCCAAGGTGTATCGCTCAATATACCTCCTGTTTGAATCGTTGGTCTCCGAGGCGAAGCGTAGCGAAGCCGAGGAACCATAATTCAAACGGGAGGTGTATTGAGTGATGCACCGAGGGAAGTGTGGGTATATCTGACTTATACCCCACTCTGGTCGAGTTATATTCGACGAAACAATGTTTTCCATCCTTCTCTATTTACATACGTCCTGACCTAAGTAAATCATTAGAATATTAACAATACTCTTCTAATTGCGGTTTAAAAAACATAAGCTCACTTCATTTTATTATAAATTGGTACATACAAGTACCTATACATATGTTTATATAGGAGAAAATAACAACATATACATAACACAACAGAGTACCTCTGTTTGTATCAATCCTTAGTAGCTCAGTCGATAGAGTCGCTGCTCAGCAACATAAAGGTCACGATATCGTTGTTTGTAATTCTCAGAAATTCATAATTCCAAATTTTACAAGTCCGTTTATTTGCCAAAGTTGAAGATGTCTTCACCTGACTAAGTTTAGATGTACCAAAAGGAGTAGGTGTATAAGAAAGTAGAGGTGTATCGGCCAATACACCTACTGTAAGGACATAGAAAGTAGAGGTGTATCGGTCAATACACCTACAGTTAGAGCAAGGAAACCATAGCAACGAGACCGGAAGTGGGGTATAAGGGATCCCAGGACTAGGAGTTAGGTGTGAGTGTCTTGGGGACAAAGTCACAAAATTGTAAGGGGGATTTGGTAGATAGAAGATACCCACTTCAAAATATCAAAATAAGAATGATTTGTTCTTGGGTAGACTTTTGCAATTAATCATATCGAACCATATATCATTTAACAATAAACTTTTCGGAAAATGTCAGCTTGAATGGATTATCTGATGACGTTGGTTTAAATTATATCTGGAATTCCCAAAATTAAAAAAAAGACCCTGCTTGGTAACCTTAAAAATGTAGTGAGATATAAATTGGGAGATGCATATAGGGCAAACTGACCGAGGTTCGGACGGTGTTCCGATCCAAATACTTTCAAAGATCGTACTATACATTATCATTGGATGAAAATAATTTTAAGCCAATTATGCCATTAGGAATGAAAGTTTGTATTGTATTACGATTTATTTACTCCTAAATATTTGTAGATTAACTGAAATTAACGGGTTTCGTTGATTGTGTAAATCAACTCGCCCGCAGGGTTCGGACAGTCTTGACCTAACCTCGGACAGTACCACTCAATGTTCTCGCATACATCACAGCTTTAATATATGCCTCAAAAAGGTTAATTTTATCACCCAACACACATTAACTCGTTTATTTACAATGAAAAACCGATAATTTGCAAATATGATTCAATGTTTTGATAATACACTTCTTCCTTTCCGAAGATAAACTTCTCGGCAACTCCGAATGCGCCGCTAGAATCTGATGACGTCACAATGGCGTTTGCATGCATTAAGGCTAAAACACTGTACAGACTAAACTAAATTATTTAGGAGTAAATAATTTTGTAATATGTGTTGGTTGAATGTTTCTCTGTTTCCTTAGCAGTTGTTAGATAATTTATATGTTTTTCAATTCTCTATAAAGAAAATGTATAAGTGTCCGAACCATGGTCAAAACTGTCCGAACCAAGGTCATTTTTATATATTTCGAAAATCCCGATATTTACTTCTAAATTAACTTTTTAATTGCAAATATTTATCGGAGTTTGATTATATAGTAGTTTCTCTTTTAAAACAAATAAAGCATATGATCTTTTGGCGTTTCTTACATTTCCTGAAATTTGTGCAAACATTTACATGAGAACAAATATTTCGCCATTTTCCTCCATGAACCGGTTTATTGCCCCTGTCCGAAAAAGTAAGTTGGGAAATAGGTACGATAATAAAACGATTTTTTAAGAAAAATATATATCAAGACAGATTGCAAAGAAACATTTTGAAACAAAAAACATGTAGATTTTTCACGTATAACTGCGTCAGCTTCTAATCGGGTGGTGTCCGAACCTCGGTCACTTTGCCCTAAGCAAGTCTATTTTCGATGATTCTCAAATAGTGCTTATATTGCTTTATATTTGATTGAAACCTACGATTTAATCGATATTCGGATATCTTAGATGATAAGATTTCAAGAGCACCTACCTATTGAAAAAAGGTCATTGGAAAGATATTTAAAAACAACATAATTTTGTAACTTTGTATTGTTAATGACATTGGCGATGAGTTTCATTATTCTCGTTCATATATGCCAAAGTAAAATATCTGAAGTCGCCTTACTTTTACAAGACCAAACATTATTTAATAGTAAACGGACATGTAATGAATTTATAACACCAAATCAATCACTCATTCATTCAGACATTCCATGAAATGATGCTTAGCTTATTTTCTGATACATGTAGCCAAATATATGATAGATTATGAGCCCAATAACATTGTTGTTTTTATCAATTAGAGCTTAACCTGATTCTTATGAACCTCACCACGCCCATGAGCTTAAAACCGATTTGGGTTTTTTTCCGTCGTTTTTAAGCCCATGGGCTAAATGACAGGTGAGCTTAAATACGTACAGTCCCGGTAATACACAATGTCAACCATAAAAATGTGTGCTTGCCAGGAGCATATGGGAAGGCTACCGGAAAAGGGTCCACATGGTCGGTATTGAGGTAGGCCCAGGTTCATTAAGAACAATATCAAATCTTTGAAATAAAAATAAAGCTATTGGCTCTGTACCTCATCGGGCTTCATATAAATTTTTGCTTTAGGGTGTGGTAATTGTGGTTCCCGATCTTAGTAGGGGCCCACAGGGCTAACGAAATTATAATGTATAATTTAGAATCCTAAGGAGTCTGTATACAAAGTTTCAGCTTTCTAGACCTTTCGGTTCTGGAGAAGGATATGAAAATAGGTTTCAAGGGTTTGGCCCCCCCTGGCCCTTTCTAGGGACCACAGGGCCACCAGAGCTATAAATTATAATCCTCATTAGTCAAGGAGTCTGTACACAAGGTTCCAGCTTTCTAGGCCTTATGCTTTTGTAGAAGAAGATGAAAATAGGTTTTAAGGGTGTGGCCCCTGGACCACAAGGCCACCAAAGCTACAATTTATAATCTTCATTTGGAAAGGAGCCTATACACAAGTTTTCAGCTTTCTAGGCCTTTTGCTGGGTTAGGGGCAATGAAACTCGCGCAGGTGTGACGTAATAAACTGACTATACAGAGTAACGCATCATTATTTCAACTGAAATACTGCCTAAATAATTGTTTAATTACCATTGATGTGGATATCCTTTTTACACCAAATGCTTAGTAGTGTTACAAAGGATTTGTCTAACTGAGTGGAAAACATTTTCTGAAAATCGTTAATTATTGAAACATTTCTGTGGTATTGTTACGATAGATGTAGAGATACACAAAGTATTAACTTTTTAGGCCTTATGCTTCTCGAGATTTTGACGGACATGTTTAATTGAAAAATAGACTTAGTAGGGGCCATGGGGCTGCCAAAGCTACAATTTGTACACAAAGTTTCAGCTTTCTAGGCCTTCTGCTTCTGGAGAAGAAGATGAAAATAGGTTTTTAGGGCATGGTCCCTTAGGCCCTTATTAGGGGCCACAGGGCCACCAAAGCTACAATTTATAATCCTCACCAGTCAGGGAGTCTGTACACAAAGTTTTAGCTTTCTAGGTCTTATGCTTCTGGAGAAAAGGATAACAATTTCATCCTTCTTGGGCTTCTGCTTCTGAAAAATTAAGGGCGTGGCCCCTGTGGCCCTTAATTGGGGTCACAGGGTCACCAAAGTTACAAATCAGAATTCCCACATGCCAAGGTACCTGCACACAAAATATCAGCTCTCTATAGAGTCATTGGTTCTGGAGAAGAAGACGAACATAGGTTTTAAGGGCGTGGAGGTCGCCTTCCTCTTGTAGAGGTGACTGGAAGGTGAACAAGACTGAAGGCAAGGGATTATCCCCACAGCTGTGCAGGTCGCCTTTAACTCCAGTTTAGCTCTGGACAGTATAAAATTGATAAGAAAACAAAGGATTATAGTTTGACAATATGGTTTTATTCTCAGCTGGTAAGAGTAATGTGAGAACGATCTCAACAGATCTATCTCTCAGTTGCTATAAAAGTGCAAGCAGTGCATCAATAGCTTCAAACATGTCTCAAGGCTGGTTTGTGGTGAATACACTCAAGATAAAACATGCTTATATAGCAGGTCAATAACGTGTGCTAGTTGTTACGAGATCTTTATCACAGGACTGTCTGTCATCTGCAATCAGTAAGATCCACTCATTCAACACACCAATGTGATATTTAAAATATTTGTTGTACACCTCCATATACTTTAGACATCATGAAACTATAGGATAAAACTTTACATTTGTAGTGACAAGTAACATCATTTTATTGAATTTGCTAAAAACTTACTGCAGCAATTATAGTTATGATTCATAAATGTGATAACAATTTTGGTTATAAAATTAATACATTTTTGTTTGTTTCATATACCATTATTTCCAATGACAGTTCTATTTGTATTGAGCTGTCTTCCATTTGGAATTTTCTTTACAAAACATGAAATGACAATATTTTTACTAATTTCAAAATCAAGAAAAAATAGAGTACATGTATAAGTATTGGTAAAACGAAGACATACATAATGATATACTCAGCAACAATAGTTCTTGTGACTCAGTTGTTTTTTCATAAAAATAACCTTAGTATTAAAGTAAATTAACATTGGGTCTGCAACAATACAACAGAGTGCAAAAACGTACCAGTCAAGATAATTTTGGTAAATCTTGGAAAAATGAGAAATGCATGAGAAATTTGCTGAACTGTGTAAGACTGTAAAACTTGCAAGAGAACAGAACATCTCATTACTGAAACACATTAAAGATGTGCAACCTTAATTTTCTCGGGAGAATTAAACAAACGTTATGCCGAGGCTATCAGAAAATGAACATTAGAGAGTTATTGGAATGCTCCAAATTTTAACTCCAAACGGAAAGTTTGTAATGTCCATAGAACTTGACACCAACAGATAAATCAAGACAAGAACCAACCATCTAGTGGCAGGCTTCTGGTTACAATCAAATAACACATCTCACTTTCAGGGAAAAGACACCTGGATATTTCCTTGACAGAGCTTATGCTAAATCCTCCAACAGCCTTCTTTTTCAACATGTTTTGGATGAAATTGTAACACAAGTGCAATGCATACCAGATCTGTCTGTAATACCATAGAACCTTTATTGTCTCAACTTTCCAAAACAAGGTTATGTACATGACTGATTACTTTTGATTAATTTTGTGTGTATCAAATTAATTTCGAGGTCTAAGAACTTGATTTTATATATGACCCCTTGTGCATTAACATTTTTTATAAGGGCATCACAAGAACTATTGTTGCTCAGTATATATATACAGAACGTCATACGTGTGCATTTGCGTCGTTTGTATTGAACGAGAAGATGTCATGGACGCGGAGCAACTATGAGTTTCGAAGAAAGTGTTGTTTCTCCGCGTCCATAACATCTTCCAGTTCACTTCAAACGACCCAAATGCACACGTATGACGTTCTGGATTTACAGGTATTATATATTCTCTTTTTAACCTTTTCACAAGTAATTTTGAATGTCTTAAATTATCAGAGAAGATGTACTGAGCATTTATACATATTGCAAACAAGGCAATAACCCAGAACATGCTCGACTGGTGATTTGATCACTTAATTAGGTTTTTATTTTCTCATTACTCTGTGTAATTGAACGAAAGAGAGAATTATCTTATGTGTGAAAACAAAATAACGTAAAGTAATTCCATAGTAATTATTTATATAGAATTTGAAGACGTATTCCGTATTGCACCCTTGTATTACTATGTTAAGTTAACATGAGAATATAATAGAATACAAATAGGTTACACTAGGGCTGCACAGCAGTGTCTTGTGATGAGGTGGCAGGGCTTACAGTACCACTCTTGTATTCCTTCAACTTACATCATTTCTATGTTTAAAATGTCAAATTATTAATTCAATATACTATCAGTAGCAATATATTTAAACTAAACTGAAATATAATCATGTAGTAATAACAAATAATGATAAGGAAACCTAATCCCTTCCAATAATTGGAAGTAATCTCAAATGTTTAAAAAAATGTTGCCATGTAGTGATAAAAATGTTAGAATGTGGACTCCATTGAGCACATGATATCTTAGTAGTAACATGAGATGTGTCATTGTAAATATTTCCCTTCAGAAAAACAGAAGCAAGGCTTTCACTTGAAAAGAATTTTTTTCACAAGATTAAATCTTTCGAGGGCTTTCACATAAAAAGAGGAAGAGGGTGAAAGGTTTCTAGTGCAGTGTCCCAATGACCTTTTCTTTCATTGGCAACACCAGAGAATTGACACATTGGTTTACATAAATGACCTGGTAACAGGAATCATCCCTCTACAGTTTAGAATATCTGTTACTTAAGACAAATATATTGTTGTTCCTTTGACAACAATAAACATTTGTTTGTTTGAGTATGGTCCCAGAAAAAAAGATCATGAAAAGAGGCAAAATATGCAAATTTAGTTTGATTGGTAGTATTGTCATCTGCAAATTAACTTGATATGAAGAAGATACAATAAATAAGTGTGCCAATCAAGCACAGAAGAAAGTTATTGATCACAACACAGCATATGTTTGTCTTTGAACCGAAACGTTGGCTGATTTCAGATTATTTAGCCGAGTCCATGTTTCTGTGGTAGCAGTTCTTTGTATATGCTAGACCAGGCCAACTGAGAAGAAGTCGGTTCTGCTGGTGGAAGAGTGGAGTGCTAGTTTATCACAGGTTCAGTGCTTTGTATCACATAATGCTTTCATATTCTCACATGACAGATATTGCACATTGATTCTACCCTTCAAATCTCTGGTACTGTCCCTAACTAATGACAAGGAAAATGCACAATAAAATCAAGGTTCAAGTGGGAGTAGCTAAGGGTGCAGAAACTGGTGTCAACTAAATCTATGGTGTATCTTGCTTATCAGAGTGTTTTTATTGTATCTAGTGTTATAATGATGTTGTTGCTATGTAGTTGTTCACGCCATGTGCAAACCTTTAACTGGAACTGCTTGAAGAATCATCCAGTGAGTTGAGCTGCAGTTTCTGACATTACAATTCATGTTTGGATATAACTTATAAATAGTAGTTTAGATATATGACATGCATGTAGAGAAAGCTACAATAGAGTATATGAAATGTTCTAACACTTAAGACTTATAATCATCAATGACAAGTACTTATACAATCTAAAGACAGACTGACATCTTCCCACAATGCCCGCTGTCCACTGTACACTTATCCAGGGTTCAAGCTCAGAGCTCAGAGGTCGACAGCCGATACAATCAGGTTCTGCAGCGAGTTGCGAGCTGTAACAAGAACATACTTAATGAAGCTTCTGCTATGTAAGAATTAGGAAAAGAAGAAGCATACTAGCACAAATTGAACGCAAGACAAAAGCTGTTCACCTTCAAAGTAGGTTGTGTCTCGGTCGTCATCTGGTTGAGGCACAAAGGCTGGGTCTGTGTCCAGAATATGATCCCAGTCGGAGGTAGCCAGGAGAGGCAGTCTGCGTACCTCTGAAACACAGCACATCAGCATTGACATAACATCTCGGTTTCAGAACTGATTAACTGTTGCAAATATAATGGAAAACAGTCTTTAGCAATCAGAGCCTCACTCACCTCTAGCATTGAGCTGCTGCTGCTCTGGGTCCATGGTGAGCAGACGGTCAATTGCCCTCAGGGACTTCTGACTCACCTCTACCATTGGGCTGATGCTCTGGATCCATGGTGAGCAGACGGTCAATTGACCTCAGGACCTCTCACTCACCTCTAGCATTGGGCTGATGCTCTGGGTCCATGGTGAGCAGACGGTCAATTGACCTCAGGACCTCTCACTCACCTCTAGCATTGAGCTGCTGCTCTGGGTCCATGGTGAGCAGACGGTCAATTGCCCTCAGGGACTTCTGACTCACCTCTAGCATTGGGCTGATGCTCTGGGTCCATGGTGAGCAGACAGTCAATTGACAGTAGGACCTCTCACTCACCTCTAGCATTGGGCTGATGCTCTGGGTCCATGGTGAGCAGACGGTCAATTGCCCTCAGGGACTTCTGACTCACCTCTAGCATTGGGCTGATGCTCTGGGTCCATGGTGAGCAGACGGTCAATTGACCTCAGGACCTCTCACTCACCTCTAGCATTGAGCTGCTGCTCTGGGTCCATGGTGAGCAGACGGTCAATTGACCTCAGGACCTCTCACTCACCTCTAGCATTGAGCTGCTGCTCTGGGTCCATGGTGAGCAGACAGTCAATTGCCCTCAGGGACCTCTCACTCACCTCTACCATTGGGCTGATGCTCTGGGTCCATGGTGAGCAGACGGTCAATTGCCCTCAGGGACTTCTCACTCACCTCTAGCATTGAGCTGCTGCTCTGGGTCCATGGTGAGCAGACGGTCAATTGACCTCAGGACCTCTCACTCACCTCTAGCATTGAGCTGCTGCTCTGGGTCCATGGTGAGCAGACAGTCAATTGCCCTCAGGGACCTCTCACTCACCTCTACCATTGGGCTGCTGCTCTGGGTCCATGGTGAGCAGACGGTCAATTGACAGTAGGACCTCTCACTCACCTCTAGCATTGGGCTGATGCTCTGGGTCCATGGTGAGCAGACGGTCAATTGCCCTCAGGGACTTCTTACTCACCTCTAGCATTGGGCTGATGCTCTGGATCCATGGTGAGCAGACGGTCAATTGCCCTCAGGACCTCTCACTCACCTCTAGCATTGGGCTGATGCTCTGGGTCCATGGTGAGCAGACGGTCAATTGCCCTCAGGGACTTCTCACTCACCTCTAGCATTGGGCTGATGCTCTGGGTCCATGGTGAGCAGACGGTCAATTGACCTCAGGACCTCTCACTCACCTCTAGCATTGAGCTGCTGCTCTCGGTCCATGGTGAGCAGACAGTCAATTGCCCTCAGGGACCTCTCACTCACCTCTACCATTGGGCTGATGCTCTGGGTCCATGGTGAGCAGACGGTCAATTGACCTCAGGACCTCTCACTCACCTCTAGCACTAGGCCGCTGATCTGGGTCCATGGTGAGCAGATGGTCAATTGCGTTCAGTGCCTCCTCACTCAGTGACTCCTCGCCATCTGGCCATGGGATATCTGTCCATTGCAAAAGAGCTCCAAATTATAATGAAACCATTATTTAAAAAATTTATTTATTGGTACAAAGCTTACCATAAAGATGTTGGTATACATATAAAACATTCAATATTATACAAAATTAATATAAAAATATGACAAATGGAAAAATAATTAATGTTATTGACCCTTATCAAATGTTAAAAGCACTTAAACTTACATAAAATCAAAAAGGAAGTGTATTAGAGAGGAAATGTCTTTAAACACCTACTTTCTATCTGAACTTGACCTCATTATTCAATAATAACGACTTCCTCGTCTTCTCCTTAAGAGCTAAGGTCAATTGTAACTCTCATGCTTTGTCTATCTCTTAAGTTTTGAAAAATGAATAAGCAATTTGAACATGGTCATCAACAACCCAGCCAAACTTGTTTTCTTTAGAAATCCAAACATACAAAAAAAAACCAGGAAAAATTAAGTGCATGTATCTAATTAACATCAAGGTATTGATACCCTGAAGATTGAACCAACTTTTTGTTGTCCTTTCTTAATTAGCTTGAGAATATCTGTTTGAAACTGTGCCAAACATAAGTGCACGTTGCTCTTGTTTCTAACTTCATCAAAGTATACTGATGCCCTGGAAACACACATCAAATTTGTTTATCCCATCTTAAATAGTCTTTCGGGAAACACAAAGGGAAGCGGGCGGTGCTTATCCACAGGGGCTCGAGGGAGTAGATTACTTGTAGAACATAGAGATTCACTATAGGATACTAGCAGGTACAACTAATGCTGGTAAACATTTGGGAAAGGATAATTAAGAGGGGGTGTATCACACTCAATAAAATACAAGAAGGATTTAACTGCATCTAGGGATTATATTGTTATGGCTGAGTAGTTGTTCCCTTCATCAGACTCCCTGAGAAAAGTCGTCTCTTCTTCAGACTGACGGACAGTTGAAAACGCCCAAACCACTTCATGACAGGATTATGATAAAGAGTACTGATATACAATAAGTTGGGTTACTCACATGGGTTGGGCAGATCCAGCTGAATACATAATACATTTTCCTCAATTGAGACAGATACAAAAATTATATTTTCTAACATTTACAAAAAAAACATTCATATCTATCATTATATACTCACCCCTATTCAGGATGTTTTCAAAGACGGACTCGGGCGTCTGATCATTGAAGGGAGGTAATCCTGTGAGGAACTCGAAGAGACAGACACCGAGAGCCCAGCAGTCTACTGCACTTCCTGTATACAATAAACAGAGAGGGGCATTTCACAATATGTCTCTCTCACATTCAAACTACTGAGATAAACGTATTTACATTGGGTAAATAATATCAGCCTTGTCATATGGTGACAGCACAGGGGCAAGACTATCTCACTTACAGGTAGTTAGATAATGTGATAACAACCTGGTTGATATCGCGACTATTTAGGGGATAAATCCATTCTGTTTTTTATTTTGGGGTTGTATGTCGTGCATTCTTTACCCCTAAATATAATTTCAAACCGAGCTTGCGAGGTTTTAAATGTTTATTTAGGGGTAAAGAATGCACGACATACAACCCCAAAAAAAAAAACAGAATGGATTTATCACCATTCTAACATGACTAATTAGTAAAAAAAAGGTGGAACTATTTTGACTTGCGCAAAAGCAATGTGATTAGGTCAAACCGGTGCAGACCGGTTCCACTCACTTGCAAAACAACGGTACAGTCCACTTTCATAAAGAACACATAACAATTAAAATGTCATTACATACAGAAAACACGTTTTTAAATAGACTCATCTGTAATCTATTGAGCATATTATCAATAGAAAACAGATTTCAATGTCGTCAAAGTTACGAATTTTTACCTAAGTACATGGGTCGACCCATCACCCCTACAAGAGCGACAAGGACTGACCAAATCAAGGGACGTTACTCTGAAAATAGTTGTTCACTACGTGTCGGTGAACTGTTTCAAACTTAGTGGAAGCTGTCAAGAAAGTTATATTTTGTGTCATGGTTGGGGAGACTGTGACAGGAAAAGTGGTCACGTGTAAATTAGAGGTAGGGGCAGTGACAGCATTCAGCGAAATTAAAGAATGAAGTCGCTTCCGTTCATTTCACGAATCGCTGTATGAGAGGTGTTGCGATCGTTAATTTTGTTTTTAGATCTGTGGACTGTGATTAATTTACATCGCGTAGCAGTAAGAAACACTTCAAACAGGAACAAAAAACCTGGTTATTCGATTAAAATTTGTAGGTGTTTCAAAATGTCGACAAGTTTCTGATATTGAAATTTAAGGTGTCGTCGCCAACATGTCTATTGTAAACAGAAAATCGCTGAGTGCAGATTGTATACGCGTGCGCGGAGGAATGTGAAGCGGTCGTAAATATTTAGAGGTGATTATCGGCGAAATAATTACTCCAAAATGTTTACTAGTAACCAATCAGAACGCAGTATTTTCAATCTAGTTTTCGTGTCATGTTAGAATTTGGTGATTAAGAGTTCTGTAACTACTAATCAAAGTATATTAGTATATCAAAGTAATATTAGCCCACCGGTAAACCTTAAAAGCCTACAAATCAAGATAACTGCTCAGCATCATGTATATTATTGTAGTTAAAAATAGAGCCAATGGCTCTGTAACTCATCAGGCTATCTAATGGATTTTATAAATGGCCAGAGGGTCACCATGTGAGAGGTCATAAGGTAACTGAAAATATATTACAATATACAATTATTTACTTCAGTTGAGGTGAATCAAATGGTTTATTGACCTCGGAACAGTTAAGTTCACCCAGGCGACAGCCGAGGTGAACATAAGTTTCGGAGGTCAATAAACCATTGGATTCACCGATAACTGAAGTCAACAACTGTTTTATTATATGATTCATGAATGTTTCAGTTATTTTGAAAACTATTCAATTATTTTAAATCTTTTTGGAAGCAACTCTTTACGGCGCTCCTCGTAGTGGCGATCTATTTTAAGCTTCAGGTCATTGGATTGTTATGTTGACCTCGCGTGACGTTTCCCGCAGTCAACATAAGGTTTGATAATTGTCGGTGACCACCTTCCTCGACCAATCAGAAGACAGATCACTCGTTCATCATATAATAATCCTTATTGGCTAAGGTGCCTGTACATTAGGTTTGACTTCCAGGCTTTTCCCTTCTGGTCACCATAGTATTCTCTATAAATAGGAATCTTTATCAGCTAAGGAGTCTGTGTGCAAGGTTTTGGTTTTCTAGGCCTTTTGCTTCTAGAAAAGAAGATGAAAATAGGATTTTTTAGGCATGGCCCCTGATATCTTATTAGGGGTCATAAAGACACCAAGTAGCAGGGGCATAAAAACCCTAGAATCCTCTGAAGTGTACCCTAGAGGTAAAGAGGGAAGAACATCAAATGCATCTCTTTGGATTATGGATATAGTTGCAGGTTTCTGCTAAGATTTAATAAGTGTAAAGTTTGGAGCATACCGTGTGGTTTCTGCAGCAGTATTTCCGGGGCCAGATAGTCTGGAGTTCCCAGGATCCTCTGCTCTTCCTCCTGCTGGGGTTTGCCGCGCCGCACACTCTTCGGGGTTCTGAACGGCGTGCGGTGGGCGGCAGCACGGAACGGGGTCAGGAATGGTGTCTTAGCAGGGTTGGCGGGGGTGTGTGGAGTGGGCTTCATGGACTGTAACACAGAACTTCTCATCAGGAACACTGTCATTATCATACACAAAAGGGAACAGTGCCATCTACTGACAATAGCAATGCCATTATATAATACTGACTTTGCAATGAGAAAATAATTTTCAGCTTTTTAATCATGCTTTAGAAGATGAATACAAATTCCTTTCTAAATGTTTCAAGTTGGTAATTATGAATGAGTTCAATATCTTATTTATTACTTTGTTCTGCAAAACCATTCGAAGTCACGAACTTGCAAAACCCCTAAAAACAAGACTAAATCTAACGTTCCTTCTTTATAAACGAAATACAGCCATTGGCTCTGTAGCTCATCAGGCTTCATATTTAATTTTGCTTAAGGGTGTGGCCACTGTGGTTCCCTCTACGAAACATTTCATCATTGTTTGCCTTGTGCATCTGAACTTTCTAAACTTTCCCATTCCTCCCTTGACATCATTGGCCGTAATTTCTGTGCTAGCATTTCAACCCGCTGCACAGAAGTAGAATAGTCCAATCAAAAGACAGTATGTGAAATGAACTGATTTGAAAAAATACTTTTGTATGCGTTTTACAAGGGAGAGAAACACTTTATTTGAGTGATACATTAATGTTTGTCTTCTCTGCATTCTCGGTGCTCATCAAAAACATGAAAACAACCATGCGGACTGAAGTTTAAAATTAAATTTCACTCGGATAGTTTTCAAAAAAATCGTCTGTTAGTATTTTGAATTTGTTCCGAATGTAAACGGCAATTTCATTGGCTATTGTTGAAAGAGCTGATAAGGGGCGTAACTCGTGATCACGATAGGTGTCGCTGCTCCGGATCACCAGTTTTCTACCTTGTGATGGCAAGGTCTAAACGAGGAGTTGCTCGATACGTTTTCACCTTGCCGTGGGAAGATGGAGAAGAAGATGAAAAAAGTTTTTAGTAGTGGCCACTCGGTTTCCAAGGTCACCAAAGCTATAAATCTTAATCCTCATTAGAATAGGAGACGAAGTTAGGTTTTTAGGATGTGGCCCCTGTGGCCTTATGAGTTGAAAGGATTTAACGACTGATCCGTTAATGTTAGATCCAAAGTTAACAGTGATACACATTCATATTCATATTCAGAAAACATTAATGTTGAGGCGGACCAAATAATGTATCCTTTCAAGTTGATTCGCCTCAGCCAATTTGCAGGTGTTCATTGCAATTCAACACTGGGAAATCCTTCAAACTAACCAATCAGAAACCAGTATTTACCAAAGTCATGTTACAATATAAATTTGAATTGATTGACTAGTTAAAAGTTATGAGCAGACAACAATGTGTAGCGGACGGAAGGACAGACGGTGCCCATATCAATGCCTGCCACCCCACAACTTAAAAGATACTACGGTAAAAGTTTCCCAATTATCTAATTTCTTCAGTACCTTAACCTAAATTGTATTATCATCACCTTCTTTACAAGAATTGTTGAAAAAATGATGAAATTTCAAAAGCTGATGGTTACTTGTTAAGCATAATTAAAGAGGTGTTATTTTAGTTCTGAAACCTAAAATCAATCGCATTGTTTAAACACGAGAGCAATAGTTATTTTTGGTATAAAATCAGTACCACCTAACTTCAGTCATAATTTATTCTAATGTCAACTTAGCAACATCTTTTTCTTTGTAAAAGTACTGGAAAGTTAAGGATTTGACATTGAAATGTTGAAAATTTAGTTTTAAGTCAAATTATATTAACATATAAACATCACACTTCACTTTTAAATATAAGGGGTGCTTAAACATCCACTAACCTCGACTTTATCACTTCTCGATTTTCGTTCAAAGATTTTTCAACAAAATAAAGACTGGACTTGAGTTTTGTTTATTTGTCCAATAAACACCTTTAATTAGCCTTTCATTAAGACAGCGTAATTATCGGCTGTGAAAAACCCACCTGGATTAGGGGCCATAAACTTGCGCGGGTGTGACGTAATAAACAGACTATACAGAGTAATGCATCATTATTTCAACTGAAATACTGCCTAAATAATTGATAATTACAATTGATGTAGATATCTTTTTTACACCAAATGCTTAGTAGTGTTACATCGTCAAATGCAACTGAGTGGAAAACATTTTCTGAAAATTTATTGGGTTATTTTCTGTGGTATTGTTACGATAGATGTATAGATAACAAGGCTGATTCTGTTTATGACGTCACAAAAAGGGGGCGTGACCAGTTATGCATTCACTGGTTTGTGGCCAGGTAGATATAAGCGGCCCATCAAAAGTAGATTTCAAAAACGGCTTTCATAACCAAACTAAACATATTTGAGTAGCTACCTTTGACGCACTATACAATATTGTAATCAGACTTTCATATATTCCAAAGAAAATAGTGAAATATGTTTGTGGTTATGTGAACTTTTGACTAGGTGGAAACAATGAGAATGCTGACAGTTATCCATCATCATCAGCTTAGCTGCAATAATTTAAACTTTCCTGTAGTATCACATATTTTGGCAAATTTGTGAAGATTGTGGCTAATAAGAGTTCTTTTGATTTCATTTTCATTATTATTTGAAAAGGGTGCGTATGACAAGCGAGCACAATTTGAGGAGCAACATACCACTCTCCTGCGAGCAGCCCTGTCGGGGGTGAGGTAGACAGCGGGGCTGTCCTTGAGGGAAGACTTGCTGTTGAGGTGGCCCACCCGACTCTGACACACACACACCTCGAAGCGGGTCCTCTGCGGAAGGGGGGACTTGAACACAGATTCTTCCCCGTAGAAGTGCTTCTTCTGTAACACCAGGAAACCTTGTCATTAAGTATTGGTTAGGCAACATCATTTGGAAAATATACTAGTGATGAAAACAACATTAATATTATCATATTATTCACAGAAGTTCTCTGCAACACTCAAACATAAGGTTGAGTTGCCGTACCTGAGTGGATCCATGGACGGGACTGAGGGAGAGCTGCTTGCGGTGGACACACGGTCGGGGTGCCGAGGGGGGTGAGGGGGGCAGTTCCAGCCTGCAGGGGTCAGGAGACATGTGGCTCACAACAACAGTGAATGGAGGACTCTCTCTCTCCCCACTCTCCCCGTCCTCTTGCTTTCTGCCAGGGGACACCTCCAGCAATGAGTCGTCACTCAACACATTCATTTGCTCATCAAGATCATCGCTAGATACAGAAATGATATTGCTTCTTTTTCTCAAATGTTCATCTCCATATACTTGTTCAAACACTGAATCACTCTTAGAGTCATCCATGTAATCAATAAAGTCAAAACTTCTCTTTCTAGATTTTGACCTCTCAATGAGTTCTTTAACCTGCAAGTTCTCAAAGCTTTCTTCATCAATATGGTTTGATACCGTGTCACTTTCACAGAAGTGCAAACCACGAAAATCTTGTGTCAACCCTGAACTCTTAGCCTGTAAAGTTGTCTGCCTGCACTTCAACCCACCAGCCATATGAAAACTCTTTTTACATGGAGTGTTTTGGCTCACGGACTGCCCACAGATTTCAACTTTCTTGACAAGGCTTGGCTTCTTGTGTGAGGAGAGAACCATGGACCTGATCTCTTGAGTTAAGCCAGTGTTTGCTGCATCTGTCACCTGAGCCTGTTGTGCTCTCTTTATGTGCCTGTGCTGCTCCTGTGAACAGCTCCTGGTTGTGGCAGGTGCTGTGTTTTCTCGAACCGAGAGGACTCTGATGTCCTGAGTGAGGCCAGTGTTTGAGGCAGCTGCTACTCCCTCCTCACTGGAGCTGCTCTGGAAGGTGAGACGACATCGCTCGTCCCTGGGCCCTATACTCATGTCACACTCACTCACTTCACCTTCCAGATCCCTCCAGTCTCTTGAGCCACTCCCACTAAACACACACTCAGAGAACTTCTCGCGGGACAGGACCTTCTCCTCCTGGATGACACCCATCATGTGGACACCAAGACTGCTCCTTCGAGACAATGCACTGTCATCAGATATTTCAAAGCTCCTCCTGCGCCGAGCTCTGTGACGCAAACTCTGTTGACTAGCCTCAGTCTCATCATCTGATGGGTAGCTGTATCCACTGCTGCCCCTGTTGGACAAACTCGTGAAACGACCCGACTCCACAGAAGTGTCATAGCAAGACAGACTGAAGTCGTCTTCAGACATAGACGAGGCACGTCTTGCATCAGCATCCATCTCACTCTCCTCGCTGTAAGAGCCTTCCCTCATGCTACGCAGGTTTCTGGCGGCGTAGGAGTTCCAAACAGCCTCATCAGTACGATGCAGCTGGGGAGTTTCATCAGTGAAGCTTTCCTGCCGGGAGGGAGCCTTTAAGTGACTGTCACAAGAACCCTCCCCACTTCCACCACAGGAGGAAACAACATCAGGTAGACCCTCACTTTGAACTACTTTCCTCTCTGCAGAGGAAAACATGCTGTGATCAGTTTTGAAGAGGCTACTGATTCTGAGTTCGGAGGAGCTGTTCCCTGACCCATTGATCTGACTGCTATGTCTGCGCTTGGGTCTGTCTCCAGTGTCTGTGTCAGCGGACCAATTGAGTGAGTCTCTCAGGGTTGGGGTGAGACTCTGGATGGGAGCGGGAGGGCGGTCCTCATGAGGAGTGTTGTGATGTCTCTGGGCAGACACGCCTTCCTTCCTGAGAGGGGTGAGAGAGTAGCGCAGCAGGGGAGAGGTCGTGTTGATGTTACGCAGGGGACTGCAGAAAGGGGACCGGCTAGACAGAGGCTTCGGGCTGCTCACTGCAGACCTTACACCACCTGGTCTTGGACTCACAAATAGAGCCGGCTTCTTCACCTTCCTTGCTGATGGCATGTTCTGAAATTGTGACCAGAGAAATTAATTTTAATGTAAGTAAATTTATTCACAGATATGTAATTCCAACAAATAACTTGCAAGACTTATTTTGTCAATGTAAATTGATTTGTTTGAGGTTTGCGATAAGAACCAGCTTAACATTAAATCTGTTATGGTATGTTTAGGTTTAGGATTAAATTATCCCTAAAGACCCAAATGTAAGGAATTTAGTAAAATCACCTACCCTACCTTACTTATATACATGCTTCTAATTCATTCGATCATGACATGTAACATGTTTAAAATTGTAACCCTAAACATACAGGTATGTAGGTAACTGATCAACATAAGAGACTACTTCAAAAATGACCGAAAAAGGGCCCATAGTCAAAGATATCTTTTACAATCACTGTTAGGTTGACAAATGATTACAAATTATCAGTTTTCTGTTAAGACTTACAAATGCTAGTGATGATTTGAGAGAGAGAATCTGGCCTGGCGTGCGGTAGATGCTGTACTTGCTGACCGGGTCCGGGGCTCGCAACATGTCTTCAACTGATGGACACAAGCAAACTTTTACAATACAATTCTGCAGTCATGTCATAGAATGAATAACAGAATAAAAAATTTAAACTAGAATAAGCATCATCTACTAGCATTACTTATAAGACAAGCTATGTTTGTGAAACATTGATGCCAAGGCTGAGGTCACAAGGTCAAAAGAAAGGTAATCTGAAAGGTCTTATCATGATAGATGCACATGTAAAATATCAAAGGTCTATCTCTATTGAATCACAAGTAATGGCCAATGTTGAAGTTTTCGAAAAATGCTTGCTGCGCCAATATCAGGGACATGAGCTCATCTGTAAGGTTTTATCATAATAGAAGCACATAAGAAATATCAAAGTCTACCCCATAGCAATCAAAAGTTATGAGCAAGGTTAAACATTTTTGGTACAGACTGATAGACAGACTGACTGTCCGGACATGGCAAAAAAAATAAGAAACAAGTAATTGTCACAAACGTGACCATGTCCCCCGCGGCAATCAAGAATATTTCATCCAATTGTGTTTATTCTTATGAGAATGTCATTGGTTTTCAGCATCTTTGACATGAAAGGTCACCCAAATTGATTAGCGTTTGCATATTCCGAAAAAAAGATTAGTACAGATTGGTGCATGCATATTCTCCAAATGATTGGTACCAATTTGAAGATACTTAATACAATGGTTCACAAGATATCGCGCCTACAACATTAAAAAAAACAGTCAAAATGACGTCATGGTCACCCAAATCAATTGGTGTTTGCGTATTATCCAGATGAAAACTGGTACCAAGTTTGAAGACTCAAGGTTGAAGGGTTCATGAGATATGGCACTAACAACATTTTCAAAACTGGTCAAAGTCTCGCTGTGACCTTGAAAATGAGGTCAAGGTCACCAAAAACTTTTCAGGTCTGCATATTCCCAAGATGAATAGCAGTACGAAGTTTGAAGATTCTAGGTTGAGCGGTTCATTAGATATGGCGCTAACAACATTTTCAAAACTGGTCAAAGTCTCGCCGTGACCTTGAAAATGAGGTCAAGGTCACCAAAACCTTTCAGGTCAGTGTATTCCCCAGATGAAGACTGGTACCAAGTTTGAAGACTCTAGGTCGAAGGGTTCATGAGATATCCACTAAGAACATTTTCAAAACTGGTCAAAATCTTGCCGTGTACTTGAATATGAGGTCAAGGTCACCGAAAACTTTTCAGGTCTGCGTATTCCCCAGATGAAGACTGGTACCAAGTTTGAAGATTCTAGGTTGAGCGGTTCATTAGATATCGCGCTAAAGGAATGGGACGGACGTACGGACGGACGGACATACGGAGCTGAATAGTATGTCACCCGCTCCGCCAGACAGGATTTGTAACAGTTTTCCTACAAATTTACCACTTTTTCTCAAAAATCCTATTATTTTATGTAGATATTCTCAAAATTGTTACCCAGGACACATTACAACAAGCTTCTGCATTTCCAATATGGAATTGAATTGAAATACTTGATCAGTTAGAAAGTTATAAGCTGGACACAAAGTGTAACGGACGGACAGTGTAATAGTCCCTGCAACTTCGTTGTTGATAGAAAATAACATATATTACCTTTATCAAGGGAAAGTTTAGAGAGACCAAAATCAGTGAGTTTGATGTGTCCCTTTCCGGTGATGAGCATGTTGTCAGGCTTCAGATCCCTGTAACACATGAAGAACCTCTCCTAAAACCATTTGGACCTCGTTGTCCGTGGCAACCATTCATTAAAGATCTTCATTATCGGTATCAGGATTGTTTTAGGCAGAACAGTCCTGATATCAGATGCAAGGACTCTTATAAAATTGTCTCTCAAATGACACCAAATAAAACATATCGAAGAATAATGCATCAGCTTTTGTCAGTATTGACTAAATGTATAAGACTATGCTAATGATAAATCAAACAATTTTTATTACTTAATTTAATTCATCAATATTATTATTATAATATTATCATTAATATATCAATATTTTTATCAACATACTTAGTTTGCGAAATTGCAATCATACTTGCAATAGAATGATCAAATAAACCGTGATTACCTGTTTATACAAATTATTGCGAACAATTAACAGCTACAATTAACAGAACATTATTTAAGTTGATATTTTTCAACAAATATTCTAACAAGAAAGTTTAAACATATATCAAGAATGTTATCATATATACACATATATGTCATACAGAACCATACATGTCATGAACCTCCTATATACACATATCTGTCATACAGAATCATACATGTCATGAACCTCCTATACACACATGTCATACAGAACCATACATGTCATGAACCTCTTATATACACACATATATGTCATACAGAACCATGCGTGTCATGAACCTCCTATACACACATATCTGTCATACAGAACCATACATGTCATGAACCTCCTATATACACACATATCTGTCATACAGAATCATACATGTCATGAACCTCCTATATACACACATGTTTGTCATACAGAACCATACATGTCATGAACCTCCTATACACACATATATGTCATACAGAATCATACATGTCATGAACCTCCTATATACACACACGTTTGTCATACAGAACCATACATGTCATGAACCTCCTATACACACATGTCTGTCATACAGAATCATACATGTCATGAACCTCCTATATACACATGTCTGTCATACAGAACCATACATGTCATGAACCTCCTATATACACATATATATCTGTCATACAGAATCATATATGTCATGAACCTCCTATATACACACATATCTGTCATACAGAACCATACATGTCATGAACCTCCTATATACACACATATCTGTCATACAGAACCATACATGTCATGAACCTCCTATACACAAATATATGTCATACAGAATCATACATGTCATGAACCTCCTATATACACACATGTCTGTCATACAGAACCATACATGTCATGAACCTCCTATACACACATATATGTCATACAGAATCATACATGTCATGAACCTCCTATATACACACATGTCTGTCATACAGAACCATACATGTCATGAACCTCCTATATACACACATATCTGTCATACAGAATCATACATGTCATGAACCTCCTATATACACACATATCTGTCATACAGAATCATACATGTCATGAACCTCCTATATACACACATGTCTGTCATACAGAACCATACATGTCATGAACCTCCTATATACACACATATCTGTCATACAGAATCATACATGTCATGAACCTCCTATATACACACATGTTTGTCATACAGAACAATACATGTCATGAACCTCCTATATACACACATATCTGTCATACAGAATCATACATGTCATGAACCTCCTATATACACACATGTCTGTCATACAGAACCATACATGTCATGAACCTCCTATATACACACATATCTGTCATACAGAATCATACATGTCATGAACCTCCTATATACACACATGTCTGTCATACAGAACCATACATGTCATGAACCTCCTATATACACACGTCTGTCATACAGAACCATACATGTCATGAACCTCCTATATACACACATATCTGTCATACAGAATCATACATGTCATGAACCTCCTATATACACACATGTCTGTCATACAGAACCATACATGTCATGAACCTCCTATATACACACGTCTGTCATACAGAACCATACATGTCATGAACCTCCTATATACACACGTCTGTCATACAGAACCATACATGTCATGAACCTCCTATACACACATATCTGTCATACAGAACCATACATGTCATGAACCTCCTATATACACACGTCTGTCATACAGAACCATACATGTCATGAACCTCCTATAAACACACGTCTGTCATACAGAACCATACATGTCATGAACCTCCTATATACACACGTCTGTCATACAGAACCATACATGTCATGAACCTCCTATATACACACATATCTGTCATACAGAATCATACATGTCATGAACCTCCTATATACACACACGTCTGTCATACAGAACCATACATGTCATGAACCTCCTATATACACACATATCTGTCATACAGAACCATACATGTCATGAACCTCCTATATACACACATATCTGTCATACAGAATCATACATGTCATGAACCTCCTATATACACGTCTGTCATACAGAACCATACATGTCATGAACCTTCTATATACACACGTCTGTCATACAGAACCATACATGTCATGAACCTCCTATATACACACATATCTGTCATACAGAATCATACATGTCATGAACCTCCTATATACACGTCTGTCATACAGAACCATACATGTCATGAACCTCCTATATACACACGTCTGTCATACAGAACCATACATGTCATGAACCTCCTATATACACACATGTCTGTCATACAGAATCATACATGTCATGAACCTCTTATATACACACATATATGTCATACAGAACCATACATGTCATGAACCTCCTATATACACACATGTCTGTCATACAGAATCATACATGTCATGAACCTCTTATATACACACATATATGTCATACAGAACCATACATGTCATGAACCTCCTATATACACACATGTCTGTCATACAGAACCATACATGTCATGAACCTCCTATATACACACATATATGTCATACAGAACCATACATGAGTAGTTATAGGGAGACACTATGCGGGACAATGGAATTTAATTACCCTATTGTCCCGCATAGTGCATAGGCCAAAACCCTGACCATAAGGGGAACCCCTGGTGTGATCTCTTTGTGACCTTTAACAATGGGGTATTAAGTGGTCTATTGTCCCGCAAACTTGCATACCTCACAACCTTGACCATTGGGGGGACCCCCTGTCGTGATCTCCTTAACTATTAACAATGGGGTATTAAGTGGTCTATTGTCCCGCAAACTTGCATAGCCCAAAACCTGGACCGTTGGGGGAACCCTCTGTCATAATCTCTTTAACTATTAACAAAGAGGAAATTAAAAGGTCTATTATCCAGCAAACTTGTACTGAGTGTGTTAATCAAACACTATGACTTTGCAAGCAACAGTGCTCACTGTATTGTAAAGATGCTAGTGTATAACTAGGTTTTTATGTGTCTATGGACACATGTTTTACCACATATCATACCCAAATTAGAACTTTTGCGCTAAACTTGTTCACCAGATTACAAGTTTCTTCTCTTGACAACAATATTTTCTTTAAAATTCAGAAATTAATACACAACACAATTGGTCATTCAATACGATTTTATTTCTTTACTATAATGTTGTAATTGAATAGAAAAATTATAATGTATTAACGATTATCTACATCAAATTAATTGAACATAAAATGGACAATTGCAACAAAGATTAGACTGTAATAAGAGGGTATCATCCAGAAGCGATTCTCTTTTTCACATTGTCCACAATGTCAAATCGACAATGTGTTCGTTGCCGAAGAGTGCGAGGTTGTTGTAGTGGTAGTCGGCCTACCTGTCCGGGTAGGACAAATGTAGAGTGAGTGATTAGGGTCCTGACACAACCGACAGGGCTTGCTGCATGAGCCTGAGTAGTGTCCAACTCCAAAGCAATTGTAGCATGTAATTCCTCTTTGTCTTGGCACAGCGCTGGTCACTGTTGGCTCAACAGGAGAGGGTTGAAGACATGCGGATGGAGCTATAAAAATGAAATAAAGCTTTTAGAAAAATAGAATATATGTGCCAACTCATATGTTTTAGATTGTATATTTTTTTTTCCCAGTACAAAACTAAATTACTTTACTTTTATAACAAAACTAACATATGACAAAAACGATCAACAAAAAGACTTATGAGCCAATATAAATGCTTCTCAAAGCAAATACACAGATAAAATAGAACTTCTAGAAATAGAATATGTGAATTTAATAGTGTTTTATTTCCAGAACAAAATTATATCACATTTAAGGAAATGAAAGGAAAATGCTTCAGCAAACAGGCTTGAGAGCTTCTATTAAAGCTTCACCTTAAACTACAACAGATAATCTAATTTAAAAATAATTTTGTTTACAATAATTTAGAAAAAAAAATAATTTTATGCCAATTTTGAAACATGGATTAAGTTGTTTTTGCATGAAACAAAAGTCTAAAACATGTGTAGTGTCTGATCCTTTCTAAAATCTGATTTACATACGGCTGGATTGGGAAACAAACAGTAGTGCTTATATAAATCCCTCTCCAGTATTCATAAATTACATTTTCTTAAATTGTTTAAACTTACAATAGCATATTACATAAACTAAGGATCATGGTCGGAATAACATAAGAATGTTCAGAATGTATGTATAACTAATAACTTATGTACAAAATGATGCTGATGCTGTCAAGTCAAATGATGGTATTTTAATTTTTGAAAGAGTATCTCATTTAAATGGTTTGTAACAAATATTTATTACGAAAAATGGCACATATTGTTGTTTGTTGTTTCTTTTCTAACGTTGAAACAAACTTGTTTAATAAACATTAATGAATTTAAGAAGAACACCTGAAATATATTTCAAAGAAATAAACAAATTAACAATTAATATAAAGTTTTAGAATAAAAAAAGAATATATGATTTTGATAGTGTTATATTTCCAGAACAAGATCATATCACATATAAATTTTTTAAAGTAATACAAAGGAAAATGCATCAGCAAACAGACTTGAAAGCTACTATTAATGCTTTTCCTTAAACATCAATTTTCAAAGAAAATTTAGTTTATTTATATATTTGAAAATTCGCTTACAATAATTGAGAATAGCAAATAAAATACATTGGATGCCAAACTTGAAACAGGAATAAAGTAGGGTGGGGTTTTTTTTGTATGCATAAAATAAATTTCTGACATAGAGATAGTGTCTGAGCGTTTCTGACATTTAAGCTACTCAAGAACAACATAATTTAAATGTTTTGATGCATATGCTTTATAACTATGTTGATGTTCGGAAGAGGTATTTATATAAGCTTGTGCTTGTTTGCCAATCCCTTTTCATTGTGTTAATGAAATAGAAAATGTTAAAATCAAATTTCTTTTTTGTAATAAACACCAAACAAAAAATGGCTCATATTCTTTTTTTTTTTTACATTGAAACAAACCTGTTTGCTAAACATGAATGCTTTTGAAAAGAACGCCACATATATCATAATATGATTAAATACAATACAGAAAAATTTGGAAACATTGTACTCACTGTTATTACCCTCGAAGCGCGGACATGAGCGACGATAATGGCCTTCTTTGCCACAAATGGTGCATGGATACTTGCAGAACTTTCCCCAATGTCCAGCGGGTGTCTTACAGCGGTTACCACAAACAGCATTAGGACAATTATCAAAGGTATGTTCCTCTGTCACACATTTCCAGCAAAACATCTTGGCTGTGTTGATATTCAAAGAAAGCGCATGAACAAAATAAACACAAGCTAACAATTCATATGACAAAACTAAATTAACCTGTTGCTATTCTAACCAACATCAAATGAAACATGCCATGAACAACTCAACAGAGTGACCAATTAGGTGACATAAGTGTCATGGCTGTGAGCTATTGTACACCGAGTTGATTAACCATCGTGAAAGGCTAACTAATCGCTTGTTACGGAGGTGTTTGTACACCCCAGTGAGTTGAATAGTGTCACCAATTCAAAGAATCAGAGACCAGTCTCCAGTCTAAACAAACACTGGCATGTGCTTTGTTGCAGGTTATTCATCTGATATAAGTACAACCTATTTCAAGTAAACATTGAAAATCAGAATTATATTATGTCTGATTTTCATTCAGAAAAATATTGCTTTGAATTACAATTTCATGGGAGATTATGATCATCAAACTTTATGGCATTAACTCGCTCTGTGAACTAGGAAATCCAGTTTTGGATATCTGACAAGGGATGAAGAACCAGCGGATCTTATTTTGAGGAGTGAGAAGAAAGAACTTTAAGGACGACAATCAGTGAGTACCACATAATCATCCTTGTGTATGTATCAAACGCACTCCATATCTTTTACCAAGCAAATGTCCTAAATAACTTGACTATGTTTTTGAAAATATTTGCATCCGATACATTCACACAAAAGAGAATCGTCTACCTTTAAATATTGTACAATTAGACTCAATAGTTATGTCCTTTAGATGTAGAAAAAAATACTTGCAGAATCTTTCACTTATTAACACTGTCCATGGGATTTTAGAGTTACCGTATTATCATAATGCAAATTTTTCAAATATAAATTATCCATGCACATGATTTTACTTTTTCCTAAGTGAACTTCCTTGAAAACGTGACTAAGATGTCTTTACATTTTGAAAATAACACATTCTATACATTCACACAAAAGAGTATCTTTAACCTGAAATATTTTTCATAACAATCTACATTTATGTTAATATTGTTATGAATATAAACAGTATGCTCAAGGGTATACCTACCTTTTCTGTCTTTGAAAAGAGGAGAAAACCAAACACATTCATTTTAGTATTATCACCATTTTTAGCTCTTTGCATGCATGTTCATGTAAATGGGCAGATAGATCTTTACATGCACTTAATGAAATATTTTAAGAGGTTTTTTTTTCTTTTATTTCAGACTCGAGACCATGTCTCTCTATCAGCTTAGGACACCCTGGGTTTGGAGTTCATCTGAGGATTCTTTTTGTGAAAATTGAAGCTATGCTGTTCCTGAAGGATTGATCATGTACCTCAATCAGAAAACAAGCTTTTCATTTGACAAGGGTACGACAATAAGGGTGACAGTGGTAAGAAATCCCTATAATGTGGATGCAGGGAGACGAGATTTTTTTCGTAAGGATAGTTATGAGATACATAAGGACATAACCTTAGAACTGTACCAAAACGCTGGTGTACATCCGACAGCATGTATAGGTGGTAGAGTAACACTAAATCAGTTTCAGACCCCTTCGATAAATATTGCTGTTTTGTTTGTTCAAAGCTTGACACCCTCGATCATTTACAATGTATTCAAAATAGAACAACAGATTATACATTTATACTATCATGACCAGTATGACAATGTCATTAGCAAATTGAAAATATTTGATTGGGAACGTTACTATTATGAACTGGATAAGATATCATATAACGATCAGAAAACATTTCTTTGCTCTCGAAAATACAAATACTTAAAAAGGCTTTATCCTGGAAAGCAATGTATGTCACAGGATAATGTTAATTCTGAAATAGCCTGTCGTGCTTGTAATGTGTGGTTCCTCTCGCAAGAATGTTATTATCGACACTTGTCAGCAAAAATCTGTACAGCCACCATCTTGTGCAAAGAATGTAGCATACTATCAAGAAAAGGGTGTAAATGTTCTGTTAAAGATAAAACGTGTACAAGTTACCGGGAAATGCTGGGAGGTGACCATCAGTGTTTAATGCAGGTAGATACACCAGCTTCACAATACGAGTATGAACAGAAACAATATATGTCCTATAGCTCAGAAAATATGGTGCTGTATTATGCTAAGTTTATTCCAAAAACCTTTTCGAAGGAATCAGTGCTCGACGATCTTGACAATCTTTTACCTTTTGGGGATTTACTGTCAAAATACACTAATCCCTCTCTAAAATATGGGACTTCTGATTATATTACAAAATCAAGGTGACATACACAATTCCCTATAGGTTTAAAAAGTAGACCTAGTCACTCTGGTATTCCATTTCACCCTTGTCACCACCATGTCATCAACTTGTACTTGGAATGTTGTCAATTCAGCCTCCATGGCTGGAAACTACCTCACCCAGTTCGCCCATACTCTGATGTTGTACGAAAACCAGCAGCAACATCAGCAAAATGTCAACACCCACCAGCAGTCAACAGAGAACCTATGTCAGCATAGAGAACAAATCAAGGAAACACAGCCCTGTACTTGGAATGTTGTAAATCCAGCCCTCATGGCTGGAAACTACCTCACCCAGTTCGCCCATGCTCTGATGTTGTACGAAAACCAGCAGCAACAACATCAAAATGTCAACACCCACCAGCAGTCAACAGAGAATCAGCGCCAGCATAGAGAACAAATTGACGAAACACAGCGGACAACGACCAACAACATACAGCAGCAGCAGCAGCAGCAGCAGCAAAACAGCATTGGCAAAGCACAATATCAACGACCATACACAAAGAAGAAGAAGCAGAAGAATAAAGAGAAGCCCTGTAGCAGCATCATCGATAGAAGCGGTACGACCAAACAGCAGAGCCCGGACAACATTGGCTCTGAGTTGGACGATCTGATAAAAGAAATATTCAAGGAATAAAAATCAAAATGAAATATGTATATAAATAAATTCTAAAATTATATGCTGTATGTGTTTGTCCTATTTTTCTACGAGTAAGGATGATACGGGTAAATTGATATAGCGACCATACACCTCCTATGCGATTTTCCATGTCTTTAAAACATGAATATTTTTCTCTCAAAAAGGTTAGAAGATTGATGGGAGTATCATTATCACTATGGACAGGAGCGCTATCACACTACCACCGATATTTAGGATGCTAATAGCAGGACCCAGCGGAGCTGGCAAAAGCACTTTTGTTTTCAAGCTATTGGAAAATGATATTAGAGGTGAATGGCCGCTACTATCACGGTTACCTGATAATATAGTTTGGACTTTTACCGAAACTCAGCCTTTGTATACAGAGGTTGCTATTATGTGTCAACAAGCCGGTATAGACATTAGCTTTGTGAAGAATATTGTAGAGGCTGAAACATTGATCAAACCCGAGAATGTAAACTGGTTAGTAGTTGATGATGCTTCTGGGGATCTAAGTGGTGAAGAAGAAAGAGAATTATTAAGATGGTTTGTCAAACGTTCTCATCATAGGCAAACTAGTGTTATCTATTTGCAGCAAAATCTGTTTGCTAGAACTACACTTCATCGCACAATAAGTCTCAATTGTACACATATGGTTATTTACAAAAATCCTAGAGATAAAACACAAATCGAACATTTAGCTAAACAGATGTACCCGGGTAAGGGGGGAGCAGCATTTATAAGGGATGCCTATCAAAAAGCTACCATCTCACCACATACATATTTAATGCTTGACATGGGCCCGACTACGCCAGAACAACTTAGAGTTCGGGGCGGGTTGTTTGATAGATCTTTTGGCGAAATAGATGTGTATGTTCCCGAGAAATGAATCCAGTCGCCAACATGAAATGTATTGCATCGCGCGATTGCTATATCTACCTGGAAACCTCGTCCGAGGATGAAAGTAGTAGCGTCGATACAGATGATAGTAGCTCCGAGTATGAAGAAGATGTAGAAAGACCCCTTTACAAAACCGAAGCGTTGCCGGATCTTTCTCCACTTGTATACATACCTTCGTTGAGAACGCGTACCCGTGCGAAGTCCTTATGATGAGTAAAAATAGAGTGAAACGTAATGCTGACATTCTTCATTACATATGTAGAGCTCCACCCGCTGTTAGATCTAAAATCATCGATTGCCTACCGAAAGATGTTTTAGACGCCTTTAGCGAAGCAGCTGTTAATATATATGCCGGGAATATACCTATGTCAACCAGTCAGAGAAAAAGGTTAAACGGACGAAGAGGAAAATTACAGGCTTTATGTCAAAAATCATCGGTTTCATGTGCCACTAAAAAGAAAATACTAACTCAAAAGGGTGGTTTATTACCCCTTCTCCTTCCACTCTTAGCGCCTTTGGTCACCAATCTCGTGTCAAAGATAGTCGGCTGAGAAGATGCCGAAAAAGCTCGTTCTCATACCCGAATCGACCTACACGAGGATGATAAATAATGGTAGCAATAAAGTAGATGTGATGTCTCGTGATGCCTTGCTAACCCGCAGACGTCTTGATAATTTAACTGATATGAAAGATCTGGTCAATGGTTATCCAAGTCAAGATCAAGGTATTTTGGATAGAAAACTTAAAAAATATGATAATTTGTTGGAAGAGTCACTACGGCTACAAAGTCAAGCTAGAAAAGTGGAGGACCGCCCAATACACACAAAAATGTTAAACAGCGCCCCTTCTCACCAACCTCTATTACAGGCCGCAAACATAGGCGTCAGTGATGAGGATGTGTCTTACGGTTCAGCAGTATCTTCTTTATCATCAGATGGGGAAAATACAGAGAAAACATTACATAAAGCTGTGATGAATTTACCAAAAACTTATAGAACTAAGGCTAGGAAAATAACAGAATTTATGAAAGAACACAACGATTTAGTTATAAATTCTGACGGTTCGATTAAGATACAGACAGAGGAGGGAAGAGAGATGGGTTCGCTACCATCTATATTAAAAGCTCTAGTAAAGCCCGCTAGCAGGTATGACCCGGACATACCAGCGGCTAGAACCATAAGTCATTTGATGAATAAGGATGGCCTACCACCGACTATAGTGCGAAACCTTCGCTATAGAGTGACAACCGATCACGCGCAGGAGGCTAGAGATTCACCTATTCTGCCTCGGGGTGTGTGGACATCCAGCGATGAAGAAAAAGACCAAACCAGACCTCGGAAACGCAGCAGAAAGAAGAAAATCATCTGGGAACCTCTGTAAAATCAAGCCTTACTGGGGAAAATGGCTTAATAGAGCTTATTACGATACTCGTAGAGGATATTGTTCAAAAGGTACATTATTTAGCTTATTACAAAGAGCAAAGGATAGGAAAGGTTCTACTAAGCCCAATATCAACCAGATGGATTACTGGTTACAGGCTCAACCCTGTTACTCTTTACATAGACCAGTCCACTCTAAAACTATCAAAAGAACACCTTACAAAGCGACAGTGTGTAGAAAAGATCAGCTATGGCAGGCTGATTTAACAGTTTTTAAAAGTTTGAGTAAATATAATGGCGGTTACAAATACCTTTTGTGCGTTATAGATGTTTTTAGTAAATTTGCCTGGGTAGAACCATTGAAAAGTAAAACTGCTCAAGCGGTTACAGATGGAATGAAACAGATTGTTTGTAGGGCTTCACCGCGTATATTTGATAGTATCATGACAGACAAGGGTGGAGAGTTTGTTAACTGTATTTTTAAAAATTATGTTAAAAAAACTCTAGGTAGGCATGTGTACAACAGTCAAAATGATGATGTTAAATGTGGGGTTGTTGAGAGATTCCAAAGAACTTTAAAAACAAGAATATGGAGATATTTAACCACTGTTTCAAATCAGCGATTTATTAAAGTATTGCCTGATATTGTTCACGCATACAATAGAACATTTCACTCATCTATCGGGACAGCTCCGAGTACTGTTAAGAGCGCTATTGATGAAGTCAATGTGTGGGAGTATGTCACTCGAAAAGAAGTTTTTATGAAAAAGAGTCATCCTTTACCCGCTAAAACACCGGTAAGAATAAGTTACAATAAAGGGTTCTTTGACAAAGGTTATGAAGCTAATTGGAGTAGAGAAATATTCTACATAATCAACCATGTAAAACACAGGTATCCCATAGTGTATAAGATAATGGATTCCTCGGGTGATGAAATAAAAGGAACGTTTTATAGGGAAGAGTTACAGATAGTAAGAGAACCCGCGACGTACGACATAGAAAAAGAGCTTAAGCAAAGACAGAATAAGGCAACGGACAGAAAAGAGAAATTAGTCAGATGGAAAGGGTACCCCAAAGTTTTCGACCAATGGATACCCTACGAGAGCGTTGTCTAGGCTATTTAACGGCTGTACCAGCTCAAATAGTGTATGTTTTCTTGACAATCTCGCTATACATTGCTATTTTGATACTCTCACCCCATTCAAGCCCAGTGCTTATAAAACAATTGGAAAAACCTATAAAGCAGTTATTATCAGCTGTTCTCGATTCTAAGCTAAATAATCACGACAACCAGACATGGAGTTGAAATCAGACTTTTACATAACACTACCCAGTGATGCTAGTCCTAATACAAGACCGGAGAATGTTCAGCATTCATTTACTGTAGATTTACCACATCCCTTGAAATTAAATAGGCGTGCATGGCAAGTAGGGGTTAGTTCGCTGCAAATACCAATTACATGGAAAAATATTGCAGTTCCTCATAATGAGTTAACTATACATATGAAAGCTCCTTATCAGGATATTTCACGGAGACATCAAAAAGTGTTACACGAACGCTATTCTTTTGAATCAAAAATCGTAGGACCTCTCACTATTCCCGAGCGTAATTACACTTTGAACAGACTGGTAAGTGAACTAAACATTATCATAAATGAGCAGCTCGCTATATGGGGTAGTGACATGGCTCTTACAAAGGAGCTGGGGAGTGGGGATGTTGTAGAAAGAAAATTGTTGCTACCTACAAATGGGGAATATCTTTATTGTATTAACGATATAGTACATGCTAGGAGTACATATTTGGACGGAGATAATGTGCAAGGTTACAAGGATAAATCCAATCTCAGTCTACTTCTGTCTCCCCATGTGGCTGAAATGTTAGGTTTTACCGACCTACCAAAATTGGGGAATGTTGTTTTTTTAGATCCGAAAACCCACCCCTCAGCTGATACTTGTGTAAATTATTTGAAAGCACATGCTTTTCACAATTTATATGTATATTCTGATATTATAGAAGATCAGATTGTAGGACACACGACTGTCCCTTTACTGACACATGTACCGGTTAGCAAATCTATGATGTTGGATAGCGTTTACGCTAGGGACAAAAACCCCATACATTATCTAAATTTAAAATTTGGTGATATCAGATCTATTGCCGTATTGATAAGGGACGACACCGGTAAACCTGTACCATTTGCAGGAGGGAGAGCAGTGGTAGTACTACACTTTAAGAAAATATGACGGGGTACGAAAACATACCCGTGTATGTGGGTAGACATTATGGTCAGCGAGGGGCTGGCTTGGGAAATATTTTAGGATCTCTTGGTAAAATAGCCCTGCCTATTCTAAAATCAACGGGTAAAATGTTGGCTAAAGAGGGACTCAAGGCTGCTGCTAGCGTGGTGTCAGATATTACTTCTGGGGAAAAACCCCTCAAAAGTTTAAAAAGACGAGGTGTAGATGCTTTTAAAAACACAGCTAGTAACATGATAGGTTCATTTGGATCTGAAAGGGAGAAAGGTCAGGACGCTAGAAGACAGCACAGACGTAAAAAATCAAGGAAACGTAGGCGGCCATTTTAAAACATGATGATGGCAGAGCATACCCAGTGTACAAAGAGCGAGCTCGACTTGTTCAGTATGCCGGGTATGGTGGGAACCTTTGATGAAAGTGCATGGGTTAAATACACGCCTGTCGCTGGGATGGGATCTCTAGACAACACTATAAGATTTGACATCACCAATCCACTAAACAGCTATATCGATTTGACTGAATGCTATTTACGAATTGTTTACAGAGTGAAAAGAGCTGATGGTTCTAACACGATTATTGACAATCGAATGGGGGCCAATAATGTGGTTGCTGAAGAAAGAGATGTTGTAGCACCAGTCAACAATGCTCTACATTCATTATTTAGGGAGGTTAGAGTAATAGCTGGCGCTAATCAAGTAGAGCTGACTGATTCATTGGGAAATTATGCTTATCGAGCCTATATTGAAAATATTCTGAGTTGTGATAGGTCCCAGCAGCTCACCACATTACAAACTGAAGGTTTCAAGAAAGATAGCGCGGGTAAATTTAACACAACAGACAGAGATCGTGCTGTGGGTAATACAGGTTTCATAGATAGGTATAATATGATTGTACCCACAAAGCAAGTAGAGTTAGTAGGTAGGTTACATAGTGATCTGTTTTTGCAGCATAGATATCTATTGGATGGTGTACCTTTAAAATTAGAGCTCATTCGGACATCTCCCGAGTTTTACTTTATGCACGCAGCTGATAATCGACAATATAGAGCACACATAGATACAGCCGAATTTTATGTTCGTCAGGTAACCATAGCACCCTCTATTAGAGAACAACATATTCGCGCCCTTTCCAAAGGGGCAACGGCCCGCTATCCAATTTGTCAGGTGCGTTGTACAGCTCATGATATTCCTCAAGGTGTGAGAGACTTTCATACAGAACACCTTGTTAGTGGCGATATTCCGAAAAGATTGGTATTGGGAATGATTGATAATCGCGCTTACGCCGGAGATGTGATGAGGAACCCTTTAGAGTTTAAACATAAGCATATAACACAAATGACTGTTAAAGTAAATGGTCGTGAGGTTAATAAGAAATCTTATTATATGAATTTTGAGGAGAATTCAGGACAACTAGCCGAAACATATCTGGATTTGTTTAGACATACAGGGGGTGTTAATAGGAATGGTGTGCATACAGTAACTCCTAGTGAATTTAAGGCTGGTTATACCTTATTTGTGTGTGATCTTACACCCGATCTCGGTGCTGATGAATCACATGTCTACAGAAAAAGTAAAGGGAAAGTTGGACTAGAATTAAAATTTAGCGAGCCGACAGATGTAGCTGTAACATTGATATGTTACCAGGAAACAGACAGCGTAATTCACATTGATCAGTTTAGAAATGTAAGTATAACGTGAGAGACCTACTGTTAAACAGCTATTGGGTTATATAACAGTACATGCGTAGCGGCTATTAGTAAGGACAATCATGCTATATGGGAGAGATTTGGAAAATTTTGTAAAGATAGATTGTATATTACAAAAATATTTCGGTGGCATAGCTAGCAGAGATACTCTAACGTCAACCCATGTTAAAAGTATCAAACCATTTCCCCGTGTTTACATTTGTAATACTGACAAGTTACATCAACCAGGCTCTCACTGGTTTGTTGTTATTGTCGTACAACCGGGACATGTAGAAATATTTGATTCATATGCTATAAACCCCTCCCTGTATTGGTCTGAGATTAGAGGTTTTATAAGGCGTTTTGGGGGTGAGAAATATCTACATAATAGGAGAAGGGTACAAGGTCTCTTCAGTACCACATGTGGTATGTTCTGTCTGTATTATGTGTATCACAGAGTCAGGGGTATGAGCATGCGAAATATCTTGAAACACTTTAGTCCTAGATACAAAGTGAATGATAGGTATGTAAAATTATGGTATGATAGATGGCTGAAAGCTCAAGAAATGTGATGCTATGTGATAGAGGACTGTTTGTCTGAAGCATAAGTGTCTGTGATTGTCACTGCTCTTTCATTCGCGACATGATCATGGCTTGTGGAGGACGTACATACGAAGACTACTGTGGTCATGACTTGGAACATGATGCTGTCTACAACAGAGACCCTTTGCTTGGTGTAACACTAGCCTTGCCGAGATATAGAAATGGGTGTGCTCGGAATGACACTTTCAAAAACTGGCCTCGACAAATGATACAGAAATCACATGATATGGCCATAAAAGGGTTTATATACACAGGACAATATGACAAAGTTGAATGTTTTTGCTGCGGAATATGCATTAGCGACTGGCTGGAGAATGATGATATTTCTCTGGAGCATAAACGCCTGTCTCCAGAATGTGCGTTTGTCAAAATGACATCGCTTTTGGATGATTACCTCTAATTACAGTCTATTTTTTTTTTTCCGTTGTTGTTGTGTCAATTGTCCATCATTATATTTTATTGTCAAATGTAGATAATCAGAGAATATGTATTCTTTTTTCTGTTCAATAAATAGAAATGTTGTGAAAATAAAATTATATTGAACGACCATTTGTGTTGTGTATTCATTTCAAATATTGTTATAAAGAGAAGAAACTTGTAATATGGTGAATAAATTTAGCATAAAAAAGTACCAATATGGGTATGATATATGGTAAAGCATATGTCCATAGTGACATAAAAACAGATTATACACTAGAAGCTTTACAACACAGTGAGCACGGTTGCTTGCATAGTTATAATGTTTGATGAACACACTCAGTACAAGTTTGCTGGACAATAGACCATTTAATTTCCTCATTGTTAATAGTTAAAGAGATCACGACAGGGGGGTCCCCCCTTTGGTCAAGGTTGTGAGGTATGCAAGTTTGCGGGACAATAGACCACTTAATACCCCATTGTTAAAGGTCACAAAGAGATCACACCAGGGGGGTCACCTTATGGTCAGGGTTTTGGCCTATGCACTATGCGGGACAATAGGGTAATTAAATTCCATTGTCCCGCATAGTGTCTCCCTATAACTACTTACATGTCATGAACCTCCTATATACACACATATCTGTCATACAGAATCATACATGTCATGAACCTCCTATACACACATGTCTGTCATACAGAATCATACATGTCATGAACCTCCTATACACACATATCTGTCATACAGAATCATACATGTCATGAACCTCCTATACACACATGTCTGTCATACAGAACCATACATGTCATGAACCTCCTATATACACACATGTCTGTCATACAGAACCATACATGTCATAAACCTCCTATACACACATATATGTCATACAGAATCATACATGTCATGAACCTCCTATACACACATGTCTGTCATACAGAACCATACATGTCATGAACCTCCTATATACACACATATATGTCATACAGAACCATACATGTCATGAACCTCCTATAAACACACATATATGTCATACAGAACCATGCATGTCATGAACCTCCTATATACACACATGTCTGTCATACAGAACCATACATGTCATGAACCTCCTATATACACATATATGTCATACAGAACCATACGTCATGAACCTCCTATATACACACGTCTGTCATACAGAATCATACATGTCATGAACCTCCTATACACACATGTCTGTCATACAGAACCATACATGTCATGAACCTCCTATATACACACGTCTGTCATACAGAACCATACATGTCATGAACCTCCTATATACACACATATCTGTCATACAGAATCATACATGTCATGAACCTCCTATATACACACACGTCTGTCATACAGAACCATACATGTCATGAACCTCCTATATACACACATATCTGTCATACAGAATCATACATGTCATGAACCTCCTATATACACACGTCTGTCATACAGAACCATACATGTCATGAACCTCCTATACACACATATATGTCATACAGAACCATACATGTCATGAACCTCTTATATACACACATATCTGTCATACAGAACCATACATGTCATGAACCTCCTATATACACACATATATGTCATACAGAATCATACATGTCATGAACCTCCTATATACACACGTCTGTCATACAGAACCATACATGTCATGAACCTCCTATACACACATATATGTCATACAGAACCATACATGTCATGAACCTCTTATATACACACATATCTGTCATACAGAACCATACATGTCATGAACCTCCTATATACACACATGTCTGTCATACAGAACCATACATGTCATGAACCTCCTATATACACACATGTCTGTCATACAGAACCATACATGTCATGAACCTCCTATATACACACATATCTGTCATACAGAACCATACATGTCATGAACCTCCTATATACACATATCTGTCATACAGAACCATACATGTCATGAACCTCTTATATACACACATATCTGTCATACAGAACCATACATGTCATGAACCTCCTATATACACACATGTTTGTCATACAGAACCATACATGTCATGAACCTCCTATATACACACATATCTGTCATACAGAACCATACATGTCATGAACCTCCTATATACACACATGTCTGTCATACAGAACCATACATGTCATGAACCTCCTATACACACATATCTGTCATACAGAACCATACATGTCATGAACCTCCTATATACACACATGTCTGTCATACAGAACCATACATGTCATGAACCTCCTATACACACATATATGTCATACAGAATCATACATGTCATGAACCTCCTATACACACATGTCTGTCATACAGAACCATACATGTCATGAACCTCTTATATACACACATATCTGTCATACAGAACCATACATGTCATGAACCTCCTATATACACACATGTCTGTCATACAGAACCATACATGTCATGAACCTCCTATATACACACATGTCTGTCATACAGAACCATACATGTCATGAACCTCCTATATACACACATATCTGTCATACAGAACCATACATGTCATGAACCTCCTATATACACATATCTGTCATACAGAATCATACATGTCATGAACCTCCTATACACACATGTCTGTCATACAGAACCATACATGTCATGAACCTCCTATATACACACATATCTGTCATACAGAATCATACATGTCATGAACCTCCTATATACACACATGTTTGTCATACAGAACAATACATGTCATGAACCTCTTATATACACACATGTCGGTCATACAGAACCATGCAATCTCATAATTTCCAGGACATAATTTCAAAATTGTCTGCATGGCTTCAGGCCAAAGAAATCAATATGTAAATGGAGCTCCTGAATGGAAAGTGCACATTGAAATTTTTGTAATTATTGCCCTTGTTTTGTTCTTATTTACTCAACAACTGTTCTCGTGAAAAAAAAACCTTAAAAAATTATTTGCTTTCTTGCTTAAATAAACCCTTGAAGTTAGAAAATGAGTCCCATGGAATTATTTTTTCTGAAGAGTGGCACTTGTTACATTTTTGGGACTTCATCTTGCACACGTTTCTCAGACAGTGTTTAAGAGAAGATAACCATGGTTGGTCAACTTGCTGTGTGACTTTAGGTTAACACACCTACATGGAGGCTGAAAATGAGAGGTGTGAAACTATCTTTTTCGGGAGTTATTGCCCTTTAAAAGGTCAAAATGGTAAAAAATGTCCAAACCAAGGTCACATGATACATATCTTAAATTCCAATATTTATTTACAAATTCACTTTGAAATTGCCAATATTCATAGAAATTTTATTACATAGCAGTTTTTCTTTTAAAACATAATATTTGATGTTATTTTATTAAGGAGCTTCCTACATATATTTCATCAATTTCTTACGGGAAATGGTTAATTGACCCTGTCCTTCTTGTGTTGATAAATAGGTCTGATAATAAAATGTTACTCAAAAGAAATATGGTATGTATGAAAACAGATTGAAGGAAGTATTTTAAAACATATGGCTTCATATGGCTTCACCTCCTCATCAGTTTGGTTGACCTCGAGTGGTGTCAGAACATTGGTCAGTTAGTCCAAAATTTGACTAATTTGAGAATGTATACATGTTTGTGACACTGTGAGTGATGCCAGTGATGCAGGACGTACCGATGGATGATGCCCTGTGCGTGCAGGTACTCTAGAGCCAAGGCAACCTCGATGGTGTACATGACGGCCATGTCCTCGTCGAAGTAGCCGTAGATGGCCAGCAGACTCTTCACGTCCCCTCCAATCAGGTACTCCATCACCTGCACACATCAACAACTCTCACAAAACAATTGAGAACTAGAAAGTGTTTTTACCCGTAAAAACAGATGTCTCCCCCTTCCTCAAATGTTCCAAACCTCTAAACAATACTATCATAAAGCACCATTAATGTTCTCTGTATAATTCAACTTGAATAAATAACCTATCAACTCCACAATTGTAGCAAACAAAATATTCAAAATTGCATGGAAATAAACAAAACAAAATTTTTAAATCTCAAACCTCGGAAAGGCACATCTACATGATATGGAGAGACAATATACCAAGTTTGTTGATGATCGGTCATAGTTTTAGAGATCTGCTCCGGAAACGAACACTACCCTTGAAAAAGACTAAGTCCAAATTGTTGCCATGGAAATAAAAAATAAATTTTTTAAAAATCTATAACCTCCAAAAGGCACATCTACATGATATGGAGAGACAGTATACCAAGTTTGGTGATGATCGGTCACATAGTTTTAAAGATATGCTCCGGAAACTAAATGAGAACGCTGACGCCAACGCCAACGCCAACTGAAATAAAACCAATATGTCTCCCGACCCTTCAGGGGGGGAGACATAATAACCAAGATAGCAAAAGGCACCAATCCACCATTGGTTCTGACCACATACCAAGTTTCGTTAAAAACAATTGAATGGTTTTTGAGATATGGCCAAGAAACGGACCCTACTCCCTAAAGGCACTTAGTTTAATCTATTTCCATTGAAACCAGAAAAAATAAACATAATATAACAACCAAAATAGCAAGAGGCACCAGTCCATCATTGGGTCTAACAATATTACCAGTTTCATAAAAAATAGAGCCATTGGCTCTGTAGCTCATCAGGCTTCCTATTTAATTATGCAGTAGATTGTGGTCTACAGGCTCACGAATCCTAAAATAAAGTATAAAGGCAATAAGTTTCAGCTTTCTAGGCCTTAAGCTTCTGGAGACAAAGATAAAATTGGTCTTAAGGGTGTGGCCCTGTGGCCAATATTAGGACGCAGAACACCATGCCATGCCATAAGTCTATCGCGCCTAACAGGCCAGTTGAGCTAAAAATAGAGCCATATGCTCTGTAGCTCATCAGGCTTCATATCAATTTAGCTTCAAGATGTGGCAATTGTGGTTCCCCCTTAGTAGGGCCAAAAGGGTCATCAAATGTGAAATTTAGAATCCTCATTACTAAGGAGTGGGTATAAAATGTTTCAGCTTTCTCGGCCTAATGCATCTGGAGAGGACACCAAAGCCATAAATTATTATTCTCACAAGTCAAGGAGTGTGTACACAAGGTTTCAGTTTTTATGCGTTTTGCTTCGAGAGAAGAAGATGAAAATAGGTTTTAAAGGCATGGCCCCTGTGACCTTTATTAGGGCCACCAAAACTATAAATTATACAGGGATGACAATGGTGATTTTGAAAAACAGTGAGAGAGGAGAGAAGAGAGAAGAGAAGAGAGGAGAGAAGAGAGGAGAGAAGAGAGGAGAGGAGAGAGGAGAGGAGAGAAGAGGGGAGAAGAGGAGAGAAGAGGGGAGAGGAGCAATGAGAAGAAAGGGCAGAGGAGAGAAGAGAGAAGAGGGGAGGGGAGAAGAGGGGAGAGAAGAGAGAAGAGGGGAGAAGAGAAAGGGGAAGGGGAGAGCAATGGGGGAGGGGAGAAGAGAGGAGGGGAGGGGAGAAGAGGGGAGAGAAGAGAGAAGAGGGGAGAAGAGAAAGGGGAAGGGGAGAGCAATGGGGGAGGGGAGAGAGGAGAGGCGTTGCTACCAGGAAGATGTTGTTTTGTGACTGGAGGGAATAGTAGAGCTGCACAATGAAGGGACTCCTCGCCACTGCCAGGGCATCTCTCTCAGCAGTCACTGAAAAGGGACATAAATAAGAACATTTCAGACATACACAGCTTCCATTAGCGTTCTACATCCAGCTTTCATGTCATAAACAAAAATCAGTCAATGAAAACTCCTCGATACCCATCATATGGAGCACAAAATCTTTTTTAATGTGTTTTAATGATTACCATTTACCAGGAATAAGGAATATTTTTGTTCATTCAGATAGTAGAATGTTGATAGACTTTAACTTTAACTTTAAGTATTGAAGTGCGAAATCGGCTGTTACCTTGTTTGATTAGATTCTTGTTAACTAAGTCAGCCTTTTTCATCACTTTGATTGCATAGAGCTTGTCTGAGGCATTCTTCTTCTGGCCCAAAAACACTTTCCTGAAGGTTAAGATTAACTCACAATAAACAAGCAAGTGCATCATACACACGAATGACCTGCAACAAAATATAATCCTGCATTGTGGTCACAACAGACGGTAGAGCCATAAGATGGAAGGGAGGCATAATTGCATAATCCTTTGGAAGTTGATAAGAGGTATGTATTTCAGCGTGTTTTACTAAAATAGAGATTTACGTGACTCAACCATTGTAGTTTGAAATGTAAGCAAATCAAATGCATATTTGGATTATTTGTTCATGCAGAATGAAAGGTTCTGTAAACTATAGGATTGATGGCATATATACATATTATGAGCTGTGATTGACAATCAGTGAATTGATCAGATGTATGCATCATGTGCACCAGCATATATATATATATTTTTTAAAATAGAACCATTGGCTCTGTAGCTCATCAGGCTTTACATTTGATTTTGCTTTAGGGTGTGGCCAATGTGGTTCCCGCCTTAGTAGTGGCGACAGGGTCACAAAATCTACAATTAGAAGATAAATAGTTGCGTTTGTAAAATTTCCGGGATTCATTGTTATTCAACACCCGCAAATTTAGTTTAAAACCGACGGCGTTAGCTGGAGGTTTTAAACGCTTAAATTTGCGGGTGTTGAATAACAATGAATCCCGGAAATTTTACAAACGCAACTATTTATCGATATTGTAACATGACCGTTAGTTATAAGCATTTTAAGAGCGAACTCTATTTTTGCGTAGGGAACTCTGAGTTGAAAGGATCTAACGACTGATCCATTATTGTTATAGGTGTTCGCAGCTATAAAGAAGATGGAATTCCCAGTGTTATAGACATTAAAATAATGTTCTTATATTGCAAACCAGTTTCACTCATAAAGATGAGATCTTATAGTTTTCACTGTGACATTTATGAGAGAGAAAACAGTTAAATAATTCATAAACTAACAGGAACAAACCCGACTAAACAAATATCTTAAACAAGCCTAGACCATTGTGACGGTGACGTAATCATTATGACGTCATAACCGTTGACCTTTGTGACGTCGTGCCATGGGAACGGCATTCGAAAGAAACGGGCCGCATGGCACAAGGCGGCAAATTAGGAGAAACTTAGCCAATTAAGAAAGTTTAGTTACATAAAACTAAAGCAAATACAAAATGATTTTTGGCATCTACGGGATTGCGCAAATTAGAAAATGACAACAACAACAGTAAAATGTGAATCGGGCACGAATATTGGGAGAATCAGAACATTTTACTGTTGAGGCGGACCAAATAATGTATCCTTTCGCGGTGATTCGCCTCAGCCAATTTGCGGGTGTTCATTGCCATTTAACACTGGGAAATCCTTCAAATCAACCAATCAGAAACGAGTATTTACCGAAGTCATGTTACAATTATTAATCCTCACTAGTCAAGGAGTCAGTACACAAAGTTACAGCTTTCTAGGCCTTATGCTTCTGGAGAAGAAGATGGAAATAGGTTTTTAGGGTGTGGCTCCTGTGGCCCTTATTAGGGACCACAGGGCTACCAAAGCTAAAATTTATAATACTCACTACTAGCAAGGAGTCTGTACACAAAGTTTCAGCTTTCTAGGCCTTATGGTTCTGGAGAAGAAGTCAAAATTGTACAAAGTTTACAGATGGATGGACGGACGGGCAGACGCCGGACACCATGAAAAAGTGTTGAAAAGTCAATGATTTGCCTTTTTTCACTATGAAAGAGAATAAGACTAGAGAGAACTAGACTCTAATTATTATGATTAAGACTATTAAATATTAGCTCTGATGTACGCCCAGCAGTAAGGCCACGTTCTGTCTGCTCTTCTTACCCAAATGCTCCTTTGCTGATTGGCTTGATAAAGTCGAAGTCACTGATGGATGGTATCTGGAAAATGAACATATCAAATTAGGATAATTTAGGATTATTTAAATGACATAATGTGATCAAATTTAATCTTAAACTTACTTTGATATCATATTTTGACTTCTTTTAAAAGTATTGTTGACTTTTGGTCAACAATTTTTGCATTATGTGAAGACAAAAACAAATGAAATTCTATCACACTTCAACAAAATAAAGAAAGACTTCTTGTAGAAATAAATTATTTACAAATTAACACATAACTTATAGATAAGACTGATGATGCCATACATTAGCTTGAGTAAAAAAATGATATGGCAATGCAATGTTTGTCTTCATTTTGTTAATTTATCATACCCAATATAAGGCAATTTGGTCTTAATGTATTCCTTTTAAATGTGTTATTGTCTCTCATAAATCGCTGGGTGATTGGTTGTGTAGTCTTGCCAAATGGTACCTTTTATGAATGTACCTGTTACTTTTTACTTTTTACACAAGTGAGACATAAACAAACCATTGATTGATTTTCACTGACACCAGACATTGGATAAGAAGTAGATGTGTAGCAAACAATCGTACAGCGTTTATATGCAATAACTCAGGGTTAAAAGTTAGCACTAATCCCGTAAATCATGGCTAGAAGAGAACTTGCTTGGCTAGCGAAACATATCAACCGGTAGTCTGTAGTCTGTCAACACTACTGTAACACATCCATGGCAATGAGCGTTACTCCACACAAACTTGCCGTAGCCCGGCAGCTGTAGATGATTTCGTAACCAAATGACTTCAGTTCGGGCATGATCTTACGCACCACTTTAATAAGGGCCAATCCAGGTCTATTTTTGGAGGTCGAATACGGTAGTCATCAACATCCCCCGTAAAATTAGTTTTCATTAAAGTACAACATTTTGCTACAAAGGCCGTAACTCTGTTATGTAATTGTATAAATCTCATTTTCAAACTCCATCAGCGTATTGATACCCTGAAGATACACACCAAACTTAGATATTTATAATACCTACCTCAACTTAACATAAGTTGCTAATACTCACGTACTCGATGAGAAATGGACAATAACGCGAGAGTTTTCGAAAGAAGTCCCAGTAAGCTGCCCCAGCTCACTACGCGCGAGCGGGATTGTCCTATCCATGGAAGGAAAGTAGTCCAAAATCACTTCTTGGTATGAACCAAACAGCAGAAATCCAACGAAGTCCGTAGGGGAGGCCGGGCGGGAGTTTACCGTTAAGTTGAGGTAGGTATTATAAATATCTAAAATATTTAGATTTTAATAAATTTTTATCCTACCTCAACTTAACATAAGTTGCTACTGATCCGACAGCGGGGAGGAGGGAGGACGAGTCAAGCGTAGAACAGCAGGTCCCCAGAGACATCCTCCCAGAGGGGCGTCCGAGCAGCAGCTGCACAGAGAAGCAGACGGTGAACCCCATAGTGTCGCCAACAACGAAACAGTGAGAGGTAACGAAGTAAAAGCGTTCAGCTTACCCTACTAGGACGTTGGGGCAGCTAGCTGTTGGGCTACCACCAACGGTCCAAAGGATTGCAGGCCCTCCACGTCCTCGACGGCTAGGTCCCGGAGGTAGTGGGAGGCAAAGACAGTGGTAGATCTCCAGAAGCAGCCCTCCATGATCGCTGAAACAGAGCAGTTACGGTGCAAGGCCATCGTAGACGCAAGTGCTCTGATTTCGTGAGGGTTGCTGGCGACAGGATGAGGCAGGCCGGAAGCGTCGTATGCAGCCAGGATGACGGTCCGGAGCCACAGTGAGAGGGTGTTCTTGGTCACCTCGCCTTTCACCGCCGGTGAGAAGGGGATGAAAAGTCTCTTCCTGGTGCCACGAAGAGAAGCGGAGCGGCTGATATATTCTCGAAGGGCACGCACGGGACACAGGGAGAGTTCCTCAGCCTCCGACGAATGGACGATCTTGGAGAGAGGAGGGACCGTAAAGGTCCTGCCAGGCTGACCAGGAAGCTCGTTCTTGGCGACGAAGTCCCAAAGCAGTCCCAGGTGCACGGATCCCTTCCTGGACTGCTCAAAGCGGATCCTGGTGACATCCAGAGCATGGAGCTCGCTGACACGAGCAGCCGTGGCAAAGGAGAGGAGAAACGCAGTCTTCCTCGAGAGGTGTTGAAAGGAGGCCTCAGCCAGGGGCTCGAAGGGGGCTCCTCGGAGATACTAAGGATGACGTTGAGGTCCCAGGCTGGCGGACGGAACTTCAGCTTCTGGTCCTCCAGCTTGAAAGACTTGAGGAGGGCCACCAACTCAGGAACCTTGGAGAATTTCCTGTCCGTCTTCACCGCGAGGACCGAGTTGAGAGCTGACAGGTAAGTAGCGATGGTCCCGCCCTTCAGGTGACGCTTCTGACGCAGATGAAGAAGGAAGTTCGCAACAAACTGAGGATCCACAGACATAGGGTCCCGACCGACGTTCCTGCAGTAAGTCTCAAAGGACGTCCACTTGTCGTCGTAGAGCGACCTCGTGGATACTCTGTGGGCCTTGGAAATGGCGTTGGCTACACGTCTGGAGTATCCCTTGGCGCGGAGTGATTTCTGAAGATGGTCCAGACGTGTAGATCGTACCTCTCTGGATCCGGATGGAACAGGTGACTGTGCGGATGTAGGAGTAGGTTTCGCCACTGAGGGAGCTGAAGAGGACTTCCTTCGGCGAGTTGAAGAAGATCGGGGAACCACCCTCTCGCTGGCCAGTAGGGCGCGACCAAAGTCAGTCGAAGGCGACAAGTGTTCTTGATCTTTGCGATGACTTTGGACAGGAGAATCGGAGGTGGAAAAGCGTACGCGTCCAGACACGTACACCGGAAGCTGGTGGTTCTGCTTCGTGGCGAACAGGTCTATGAGAGGGCGGTGGATCTGAGCGCCGATAAGAGCGAAGGCCTCCGGGTTGAGCATCCACTCCGTGGGCGACGGCTTGTCTGGTCTTGAGAGGGCGTCCGCGAGGACGTTCCTGCAGCCTGGAATATGACGAGCCCGGATGAGGATCTGATTGTCGTCCAGCAACTGGAAGAGCTGGAGGGCTTGATCTAGGAGCAGGGGAGAGCCCGTCGTTCCCTGGTTCTTTATAGTCCAAACGACTGTGGAGTTGTCCGAGGCCAGGAGAAGGCGGCGACCGACGTTCCTGCAGTAAGTCTCAAAGGACGTCCACTTGTCGTCGTAGAGCGACCTCGTGGATACTCTGTGGGCCTTGGAAATGGCGTTGGCTACACGTCTGGAGTATCCCTTGGCGCGGAGTGATTTCTGAAGATGGTCCAGACGTGTAGATCGTACCTCTCTGGATCCGGATGGAACAGGTGACTGTGCGGATGTAGGAGTAGGTTTCGCCACTGAGGGAGCTGAAGAGGACTTCCTTCGGCGAGTTGAAGAAGATCGGGGAACCACCCTCTCGCTGGCCAGTAGGGCGCGACCAAAGTCAGTCGAAGGCGACAAGTGTTCTTGATCTTTGCGATGACTTTGGACAGGAGAATCGGAGGTGGAAAAGCGTACGCGTCCAGACACGTACACCGGAAGCTGGTGGTTCTGCTTCGTGGCGAACAGGTCTATGAGAGGGCGGTGGATCTGAGCGCCGATAAGAGCGAAGGCCTCCGGGTTGAGCATCCACTCCGTGGGCGACGGCTTGTCTGGTCTTGAGAGGGCGTCCGCGAGGACGTTCCTGCAGCCTGGAATATGACGAGCCCGGATGAGGATCTGATTGTCGTCCAGCAACTGGAAGAGCTGGAGGGCTTGATCTAGGAGCAGGGGAGAGCCCGTCGTTCCCTGGTTCTTTATAGTCCAAACGACTGTGGAGTTGTCCGAGGCCAGGAGAAGGCGGGAGCCTCGGAGAACCGGAAGCCAGTGGGACACGGCTAGGATGACTGCCTGCATCTCTAGGCTGTTGGAGTGCCAGGACGTCTGAGGATGCGTCCAAATGCCTGTGGTGGTCTGCTCCCCGAGGTGGGCTCCCCAGCCTTGGAGGGAGGCGTCCACAAAGAGCTCCTGGTCGTGTTGAAGCTCGCGCAAAGAGACGCCTTCGCAGACGTTTGATCGCAGTGTCCACCATCGAAGATACTGGCTGAGGTGCGTTGGTAAGGGAATCCTGGAGGACGTGTCGTCCGACTGGATGAACGGCTTGAGGAACACCTGGAGCGGGCGGATCATCAGCCGACCTCGAAGCGTGAGGGCCTGGGCAGAGGTGAGGAGGCCTAGCAGCGCCTGCCACTCTCTGAGCCGTAGAGGAGACACCAGGGCTCGGTGGACGAAGGACTGGATCTTGATCCACCGGTCTGGAGGGACAAACAAGAGGCCTAGGTCTGTCCTGAAGCGTCCCCCGATGAAGGTGAGGTCCTGCAAAGGCGTGAGGTGGGACTTCTCCTTGTTGACGAGCCAACCCAGCTGGTGAAGCAGGCGGAGTGCAAACGCTGACTGTCTGTGTAGCACGTGTGACAACGGGTTGGACATGAGGCAATCGTCGATGTACGGGTCGAAATGGATCCCTCTGAGATGGAGATATCGGCAGATGGGAGTGGTGATCCGTGTGAATAACCACGGGGCCGAGGAAATTCCAAACGGGAGGACGCTCCACTGATAGTGCTGGCCCTGGAAGATGAACCGGAGGAACTTCCTGTGAGGTGGATAGATCGGGACGTGGAGGTATGCGTCCTGCAGATCGAGGCTGATCATCCAATCCCCGGGGGACAGCTTGGAACGAAGGGTGTCGATGGAGACCATGCGGAAGTGAGACGGGGGCTCCATGAACATCTCGTTGAATGCCGCCATGTTGTGGATCATACGGAGCTTGGTGGAATTCTTCTTCGGTACCAGGAAGATTGGCGAGTAGAACCCTGGGGCGGGTCGCTGCACCAACTCCAGAGCGTTCTTGTCGAGAAGCGTCTTGATGTTGTCGGCTACAAGAACACTCTGGGCTTCGGTATACTCTCGTGCCAGGGGAGTAGAGGTCACGGGAGGAGGACAGGACAGTGGTAGCTTGTAGCCTGTCCTCAGGATGTTGGTCACGTAGGGATCTTCTAGGACTTGCCAGTTGGGCCAGAAGGTCCCCAGTCTCCCGCCTACCGGAGTGCTGTACACCGGCACGACTGGGGGCGGGAGGGCCCAGTCGCGTAAGGCGTCGGTATCAACGTCTGGAGTAGGGGCGCTTGTTGCCTCTACCTCCACGGCCTCTGGAGTTGTCCTTCCCTCTAGAGGCGTTGGAGCCCTGCCGCTGGTACTGGCTGGGGCCGGAACGGGAGGGCTGTTGCCGCGAGCGTTGGCGCTTGTAGAGCTTAGGTTGCGTGGAGGAGGTCTGGCGACGAAAAGACACCTGGTTGTTAACAAACATCAAGGTCTTGAAGGCGACTTCGGACTGCGCCACAGCGGCTTGCTCCTTGAAGACCTCTGGGATCTTCCCAGCGAAGAGGGTCGGCGCGGTGGGGGGAGCCTGAAGAAGAGGTTTCTTAAACTCGGTCTCCCAGGAGCACTGGTCCAGGAACCCAGCCCGTCTGAAGTGCACCGCAGAACCAAAACCGCAACGGACGGTATCAAAGATGTTGCGGAGGGTACGCCGCTGCCACTGGAAGACTGTGGTCTGGTGGTCAAGCCTTGAGGGGTTGTCAAGGTCCAAGTCAGCCAGAAGGGCCTCTGTAGAAGACAGGAGCATGGAGAGGGGTCTGAAGGTCCTGCAGAAAGATGCCTCCATCGCAGCGATCTTGGCGTCCTGCACCTTGTAGGCATGGGCCAGAGGAGAGGCGAGGCGGCCGATGGCGTCGTCCAAAGAGGCGGCCTTGTCGTACCTGCTTAAGGAGTGGACCTGCAGAGGAGCTGCAGGCTTGGAAGACTTGAGTGAGGAAGAGATGGAGAGCTTAGAGAAGTCGTCCTCCAACGAGGCGACACCATCTAGGACGTCCGGGTTGGGTGGAAGCATCACATCCGGGTCCTCACGTACGGTGTGGATGGAGGCAGACTCGCCGGGGGAAGTGCCCTGAGGAAGCCGGTCCGCGATCCACTCGGGGATCAGCCGCAGAGTAAGGTAGGTGGCGTTGTCATCCTCCTCCTCGTCGTAGTCGGGTTAAAGTCTTCCTCTCTGTCCGGGTCTGAAGGGGGAAGCTTCTTCCTGGACGACCTGGGAGTCTTAGGAGGCGTACGTGGAGGCGTAGGGTCCTGGCGCCGAGAACGGTGGGACGAGGACGTCTCCTTGGAGGACGAGCGGGAGTGCCTACGCACCGGGCTGCGAGAGCGGGAGGGCGTAGAGGAGCGTATGCGGCGCCGCTGACGGCGAGGAGATCTGCTCCGGGAACGAAGAGGGGACCTGGAGTGTCTGGAGGGACAGCGTCCCCTAGGGGGTGAAGGCGAAGGGCGCCGGCGCTGGCGCTGGTCGGAGCACTGGTGCTCGATGCGCTGGTCACGATGGCGCTGGTCCTGGCGCTGGTCCTGGCGCTGGGCGTTGCGCTGCTCCTGGCGCTGGTCGTTGCGCTGGTCCTGGCTCTGGTCTATGCGCTGGTCCTGGCGCTGGTCGATGCGCTGGTCCTGGCGCTGGTCTAGGCGCTGGTCCTGGCGCTGGTTCTGGCGCTGGTCCTTGCGGTGGTAGGAACGCTGATCCTGGCGCTGGTCCTGAAGCTGGTCTGAAGGAGGTGGGAGACGAGCAGCCAAGGCCTTGTCCAGCATGGAGAGGACGGCTTGTTCCAGGCCCAGAGGGACGGCATCAGAAGGAGGAGGCGTAGGGTTCCTGGGAGGCGTAGGATCCCTGGGAGGCGTAGGGTCCCTCGGGGGTGTAGGATCCCTGGGAGGCGTGGGAGCTCGTGGGGGATCCTGCACCGGAGGTGGAGGCGTCAGCGAGTGGCGAGGGGAGGTGGACGACATCGAGGTGCGGCGGAGGCGCTGAAGAAAACGCTTCCGGCGAGCAGCCGCGAAGAGCAGGAAGTCCGAGGGTGAGAGAGGACGGCACTCGTCACACCGAGAGGCGATGGAACACGTCCAAGGGAGACAGTCTGGACAGCGAGCGTGAGGGTCTCAGGCTGACTTAGCAGAGGGGCACGCACTGCAGATCACTCTGGGCATAAATCACTGCAAAGGCAAGCAAAACCATGCCAAGAGGGTAATACATAAGCAAGCAGAAAAAAGAAAATAAAATTTTTTTTTTTTTTGATTTAAAAATAATCCCCCGGAGGGGAATAAATTAAAGCAGAAGCTTGCATGAAAAAGAGGAGATAACAATGCAAAAATAAAAAATAAAGTTTATTTTTAGATTTGATTGTGTATCCTTAAGAGATGAGAAAATTTTTATATATAGATATTATATAAAAATTAGCAGGTACATGCATGTAAAACACAAACCCCCGAGGGGAGTAGGTTAGAGGGGAACATGCAAGAGGTAAAGAAACAACAACAAAAATAGAAATTTTTTTATAGAAATTTTTTTTTATAAGATTTGGTTGTGTAGCTTTAAGAGAATTACATAGAATTATGTAAGAAAGTTTATATATAAATGCAAAGATATTATATATAGAATGAGGGAATTTACGAATTAATTATAATAGGAATTATAATTAAAAAAGCGTAAAGAAAAAAAAAAACCATGGGTTTCCTTAAATATCCCAAGTTGTAACGAACCGCATTTGGTGCAGTGAAAAAAGCGTACGTGCCAAACTGCACGTAGGCCAGGGGAAAACATCAGAGGTGTGAAAGTCGCCCATAACAACAAGCCATGCAAGTTGGGAGAAGGTAATTAACCCAGATTGAAGGCCAGACATCGCAAGAGGGGAGTGGTGCGACGCCATGTTTGTTTTGACCGTGAAAAAGATCGCGAAATTACGCGAGAGATTCAGGTGATAATTAATGATCGGGAAAGATCAAAAGTGCAATAAGGACATTATGGGGCAGCAAAACAACAAGGCAAAGGGTCGAAGGAAGAAAGAACCAAAACCAAACCTTGAATTATGGAAAAGTGTACGAAAACAAAACACGTGTTGACACAACATGTGAGTAGCAAGAAGTGATTTTGGACTACTTTCTTTCCATGGATAGGACAATCCCGCTCGCGCGTAGTGAGCTGGGGCAGCTTACTGGGACTTCTTTCGAAAACTCTCGCGTTATTGTCCATTTCTCATCGAGTACATGAGTATTAGCAACTTATGTTAAGTTGAGGTAGGATAAAAATTTGGTTATATCTAAAATAGACTTACAAGCTGTATTAAACACACCATGCAGTCTTGTCGGAGAGCTCTACTATGCAAGGAAGCTTTCCCTCTACAACCTTTCACTCTACTCCCTTGATAATCAAATCTGTGGGATCGAGCTGTAACGCTTCATCGATAACTACAATACCATTGTAGTTTAGGAAATCGTGATTATTGTATCATGAGCTTCTTGTATCGTTAAAAATAAAAAGATAAACTAAGTGAACACTATAAAACCAGCTAGTGTTGTGCAGTAACTGTAACTACCGTAAGCATTTAAAAATTTGATTCATAAATAACTGTTTTTGAAGAAAAAAAACCAACGTTGTGATCTTTGATTTTCGATCATCTTGTAACACAAAATTTCCACCATCTTGAATATTTCCCAAAATATGCACAAAGTTATACTTTAAACAATGTATCGTGATACATTCTGTATCGCCTGTCTGTATTGTGATATACAACATGTTACTGCGCTAAAACAAATAACAAAACAGTCAGTGTCTCAAAAAAGGTTGTTTTCTTGTCGTTATGTGGCCTTATTTTCTGCTAATATGACTCATGAAATACTTAGCACATTTCTTCAATTTATACATCAGAAGACAGAGCAAAAATAATCTTTAATTCCATGTAAAGTTTGTGCACATGCACAAAAAACTTTTCACATAGCGAGCGCCACACAAAAAGGTGCTTTCTCTAATCGTATACAAGTTGAACTGTGCAGCAATATTATTATATCCCTTCCTTTCTTACTCATATTTATTTTTATCAAAATTTGTTTTCTGATAGCTGAGGGTAAGCTGTTTTCATAATTTGTGTATTCAGAACAAATCGATGTATTTTTATTATTTTTACGTCATCTTAAAAACAAAAGAATTATCTCAAATCTGGTATATAGTTTGCATATAACAATAAAATAAAAGACTTCATCTTTTCTTTTCATCTCTCCTAATAAAGTAAAAAAAAATTTCAAAATGTGAAAAGAATCGGATAAATAGTTTTCTGCAATCAGTCTGATATTGGAAAATGACTATGCACAAAACATGAAAATCACCCCCCAAAAATAAAATTAACGAAATTGGTTCTTATTTGGCACTACACACTTCCTAGTAGGGTAGAGTGCAGGGTTCCAAATTAGCACTAGCCAGGTAGCCCATGGCTAGTGCAAAAGATGCTGGGCTAGTGAAGTGCAATGACTGGTAGTCCCAAGGACTATAGTTGAATTTACAGAAAATATGATTATATTGGTGTATTTGGTGTATTTGGCTAGTCAGAAAGTCTTTGGGCTAGTGCTCTAAGGAATTCACTAGTCCAAATGGCTTGTACCCCAATAGGACTAATTTCGACCCCTGGAGTGCATGTACAAAATTGGGAATGAAATGAATGAATACTTTTTCTTCTCTAGGTTGGACAAATTCTGATGGAAAAATGACAACATGGAAAGTTGTAAAAAAAACTAAAAAAATCAACTTATCAATTTTAGTTTTGATTTGGCACTGCATCCCTCCTAGTATGTAAGAAGACAAGTGCAAATTTTGGAAATGATTCAGATGAATAGTTTTTCTATAGTTTATTGAAAACATGAAAATTTGTAAAAATTCAACCATTAACGAAATTTGTTGTTCTTTCGCACTGCACCCCTCGTAGTAGGGTAGAAGACATGTGCAAAATTCGAAAAGAATAGAAAAAATAGTTTTTCTGTAATAGGTCAGACAAATTCTGATATTGGAAAAAGACTAAGTTTAAAACATGTAAATTTGTAAAAAATTCAGATATTAACGAAATTTGTTGTTATTTCGCACTGCACCCGTCCTAGTAGGGTAGAAGACATGTGCAAAATGTGAAAAGAATCAGATGAATAGTTTTCCCGTAATAGGTTGGACAAATCTGATATTGGAAAATGACTAAGTCCAAAACATGGAAATTGTAAAAAATTAAAATATCAACAAAATTTGTTGCAATTTTTGCCATGCACCCCTCCTAGTAGTGTAGAAGACATGTGCAAAATGAGAAAAGAATCAGATAAAATAGTTTTCCCGTAATAGATGACCGGAAAAAATCTCGATTGTTGCCCGATAGGTCTAAGTGGTCCATCAAAAGTGACTTTCAAAAACGGCTTTCATTACCAAACTGAACATATTTGAGTAGCGACCTTTGACGCTCTATACAATATTGAAATCAGACTTTCAAATATTGAAATATATTTGAAATATGTTTGTGGTTATGTGAACTTTAAATCTCTTTGTACGCTTATACAACCAATGGTGGTTTTTGGAGAATAAAGTGAAGTTGAAGTTGAAGTTAAACCACGTCCCAGCTCCTCAATCTTCATTGATTTCCCTCCGTGTCATAGTAATAAGTCGGAATTAATTAATCGACTTAAAATCATTGCTTGAATGGTAGTCATTGGTAATTGTTCTCTAGTTACTGATATAAGTGATTGTTTATTCACATTCAATTGTTTCATTTTTGGAAGTTGTGTAGTGTAACACAAGCTCTAATGAAGAAAACAGAATCAAGTTAATGTACAATCATGTACTCTTTTTAATAAACTTGAGTAATAACTTGCGCAACTTATTGAAAAGAGTGACATGCTACTATTGGCCCATGTGATTTTGTTTTTGAGATAATTTTCTGATGTTCTAGTTTAATGGTAACTGAAAAGTATATTCTCAAATTATAATGATGTTTTATAATTTCATTAATCATTTGATATTTATTGATACTACCGGTAGTCAAATTTCATTTGTTTTGAAACAGACATATTTCAATTTGGGGACGCTTCTGTGTGAGAAATGTCACCATCTCTAATTTACCATTATGATATAGAGTTATCCCTATTGATGAGTAACTTCATGCATGTTTGCATTTGTTTTCTTATTCATAAGTTAATTACTTATCGTCATTGAGAAAGAATTGGGAGTAAGATTATTGATATGAGGCTGAATATTCAACTAGCAGTGCTCCAGATAAGCTGCGTATTTGCGTATTTTACGCACTAAAATCGTTGAAAACGTAATTGATAAGAAAACTGAGAGAACAGATACGCAGACATTTTCCTTAAAACCCAAAAGAATCAAAATACCATGCGTACTGTATGCAATAGTTTGTAAAATCGTGTGTACTGACGCATAAATTTGTCACGAATGGATATCAAAGCTCTACATCTGTGTTTGACACGTAAACCGATGCCTATCTGTTGTTTTAAGTTGCGGGGTATCCGGATGAGAAAGGAACTCATAAAACTCTACAGTAGTGCTTGTTTGTATAAGCGATGCCTCCTCATTAATTTTAGTTGTTTTACTAGAACCGTGTTAGGAGCTTGGTCACCACATGTTTTAACATGGCACTGCCAGACCGTGGTCGTAAATCAACGAAACAATATCAAAAGAATAAGCTTGATGGATATTTCCAGGCATTCAAAAGGCCAGAGAGAAAAGAGAAAGTAATTCAGCAAGTATTTGTAGGGAGATATTTTCTGACATTATTGAGAATGTATGTCCTGAAAAAGTCAAGCGGCGGCATACGGGTGACAAAAGTCACACAGAAAACATTTGGTGAATGGAAAAAGAAATTTCCGTGTACTAATGTACTATTGATAATGTAGATTCATTTTGACACAAGTTTTGACTCTAGAAGACAACATTAATTCAATTACAGTTGACAGTTCAATAATATTGTTTCATAAAGTTGTGATAAAGACATGAGAGAACATCTTCCCCAGAAACGCCTAACATTCACCAGCAAATATCTGACGTTGTTAGGCCTTGCTGTTTTGCCAACAAATTTTGTGCCAGCCGGATGAGAGAGAGAATGCAAAATAGTTTATCAAAACTAACTAATTATTCTTTGAAATTACAACATTTAAATTCAGGAACAAGATGTATTTATTCTTTCAAAGGACATTTAAGATAATAACACAGTTATCTTGGTATAAAATAACCCAATCATTAAGAATTGTAAGTGTACAATCTAATTTTTAAACAAAAATACCCAAATTGCCAGAAATCTGAGGAGTACAATTTTACTCAGTACTCTCTCAAAATCAAGTTTACTCAATTGTTTTCAAAACAGGGAGTAAATACTCAATAGGTGAAAAAATTATCTGGAGCACTGAACTAGTTACAATCACTCTAAACAGGATTATAATTTTATTCCTTCAGCTTCTAAAAATAAATCATCTTAAGATGAAAAGGAACTCTAGGGAAGACATTTACCATCAGATTATGCTTGCATAGTTTGTGATGCATACTGTGTAGTATATCCTGTTAAACATTATTTCCACTATCTAAGTTTGCGGGAACCAAATGATAAATTATGCGATAAAGTCTGATGATCTACATAGTCAATGGCATCTTAACTTAAATTCAATTTCACTTAACATACCTAGAACACTCTATTTTGCAATAACAACTACGAACAATACATGGTGTATTAGTCATTGAGACATTTATTGATATTAATATGTAAATGTTTTGAATAACAAGTAACACTAATGGTACAGTACTCCTCTTTCAAGGTCATAATTTCCTATTGTATGCGTTGAAGATTTTGTTTTAATTGTCCCAGTGTATAGAGGAGACACCAATTAAGAGATTGAGTACTCATTGGTATTTTTTTAAAGTGAAGAAATATCTAAAAATGACCAGAACCCAAAATTGTTTGACTGAAAAAACAATTGATTATGTTTTGAAAGAGGGTGGGTGCATTCAAAATCATTTATCTTTTTGAATAATTTTTTTTTAGAAAATTGAAGTTGTTTTATGTTATTGAAACATTGCTCTTGCAACAAACCAAATTTCGTTGATATGAGTCTTTTAAAAAAAAAAAATTGGATATACCTACAACAATAAGACACACGACAATAGGGACCACAATTCATATATTTGAAAATAAGTTAGAATAATCATATATAAGTATAAACAGGGAAGTTCTCTTGAATTTTGTTTCCACAAAAAACACCCCGAAATGACTGTCCGTTTGGTCACTGTTGTGACAATATTGACTTTTCATAAATCTGAAATTGGGCCACAAAATGATCGAACTCACCTTTGAAACGCCATCATCTTGAGCTGCAAGTTCATCGCCATTCTTGTTTATTTGAAAATTTTCTTTATCTTGGTCGTCTTGCATTGTGTGTTTTGAAATAGGACTATGGAGGCATATCGAAAGACGATGAGAATGATAACGTTTTCTTATTTCATACAAACCGCCTTTGGTTAAACCGGAAATGACAAATAATAACCTAAGGGAGGTAATTGACAACTTGTTCAATGCATACCGCAATAATATTTTCTAAGAAAACAGACACTCTAACATTATTTTATGGGTTTTACCTCCGTGATTTTTTGTTGAATAGTTCGTTTTATACTAACATAAACGACATATGTAGTTATTATAACTTGAAACGCTTCATTTGTTATTGATGTTGAAACAACGAGGTCACCTGACACCTGTTTATTTAAAATTTTCGGTGGAAAGTGTAATGGATTTAGATGGGATTTTCACTTCTTTAAACTTTTATAAAATATTTATCATTTAACAACAAGGGGACTGTTTCACGTCACAACGATTCACATATATCGAATTCATTTCAATAACATGTTATAACAGAGTGCTAATTTAGTGTCTAATCAAAGAAATAACTTTAGACATATTTAAAAATATTGTAGATTTGTTAATAAATATTTTATTACAATACATCAAACATTATCTGACATTCCCATCGCAATTTTGTCATCATCATTGACAAGTTTTATGTCATGCTCATGACAACTTGTTATAGTAACGACAATAATTTTGTTATTTAGACAATAACATACGAGTGACCGGGTATTACAGATTATCCCTTTTTATCACTATATTTCTCTTTAAACTGTTACTGGGTATAGCACACTCATCCATGTGATGCAAAAATATACAACATTTGGCTACTGGCGATTAACTTGTGGGGAAGACAACATTCTTCAAATGTATACAAGCTGTGGCAAAAAAAGGGGGCAAGTTGACATTGAGCCTTGGCGAGAGAATTAACGAATTAGGATAACGAGGGAAAGATAATATGTTATTCCCCGCCACGAGTTGGTTATTGTATATATTACCCATATAATTTTATAAGGTAAAAACTAAGATTCTTACTATTATAAGGATAATCAACGAGTTTGGAATTACGGATTATCTGTCCTGAATTAATAATTGTAATAAACTCCGAGCTTCAGCGAGGAGTTTGACACAATAATTCACGAGGGACAGATAATCCGTAATTCCGAGAATTTCAGTTCATTGATTAATTAGGGGTGGTAGGCAATGCTCAGGTAATTAGTGTTGTGATTGATTCTGTCTTATGGCACTGAATCTTGAATCGATCGACATGTTTGCACTATTTTCACCCACCCGATGTGTCAGTGGACACGACTTTGCACGTGCTGCACGCTCGTAGTTCGTAAAGTAGTCCCACATTGTCATGTCATGTGACTTCTGAACCGACTAATGAAGTTCCCGCTATGGTTCAATACTAATGTGCAACAAATCGTTTTCTTTGTCAAGACTTATTTCATCACATATGGATAATAAAGGACTGTAAGCGATTGAACGGTTCAATATTATCAAAATATTATCTATGATCTCTCACACTACGTTACATGATCTGCGTAGCGTTGTGAGGCTAAGTTATGGTCTCATTTAATGTGATTGTAGGGCAATTATAAGCGGTTGACAGAACCATATTAAGATCCGTCAAGCATTGCAAAGGGTGAAGAATATAATAGCTTCTTTGAAGCACCCTTCTGAATCTTTAACCAACACAACAGACCACAAGAGTGAATGATAGAGATTAAGATGTAATGACACATTAATAAAATACTCTTCTTCTTCTTCTTCTGTAATATTGAAAAATGTTTATTCTGAAAGAAGTTCCAAACCAAATTTTATGTCAAATGGAGTATGTAATATATGATATTCAATGATTCTGACTTCTCTGTAATAACCATGCAGTATAACCTTGTAACCAGGATTTCTAAATGTTCATGCCTTTGACGTGGGAGTTCCATTGCTGGTAAATAATGTAGTCTAAAATGTATAAGGAAAGCCAGACGACCAGGACATGTTTCAATTTACCACGTTCTACGTTGTTTGACACCCTGACGAGAAGGTCACCGATCAAATAGCTCATACATGTTGCCAATAGCGTCTCATAAGCCATGCTGCGCTTGGACGTACATTTCATATTTTGGCGCAGAATTCAAGGTATTAGAATTGATTCCAATAGACTTATAAGTAGAATATTTAAGTGGTCCTTTAGATTTAGAAAATCCTGGAATAATAATGTATTTTCTCTTCTGTCTTCGTTAAATTTTCCTATCCCGGATATATCAAATATTTCTAACATTGACTTTAACGTTTCTAAACAGTGGTTAATTTCTTTGGATTATTATGATTGGTTGAAAGATATTTGGAACGACAAGGGTCTGTTAAATGGCAAAAAGCTTCGTACATATCGATTATTCAAAACTGATCTCAATACTGAAAGCTATGTACTTTCCATTAAAAACAGGAAAATTCGTAGTTTTTACAGTAAATTTCGTTGTGGTGTTTTACCTTTGCATATTGAGGTTGGCAGATTTTCAAAACCAGTTACCCCTTTATCTGATAGAATTTGTAAATATTGTGACTTAAAAACCATCGAAGACGAAAATCATTTTTTGATAAATTGTAAGTTTTATTCTGTCCTAAGATATGATTTATGGAAAACAATAAGTGATGCAGATCCCTCTTTTTATAATCGTTCACCAGTTGAACAGCTGTGTTATCTAGTTAATAGCCAGTTTGTTACTCCTCTCTCTGCACTAAGTAATTTAATGTTTCAACGACGAAGAGATTTCATACCACCATAAAACATTTTACCCCATTTATTGTACTTTATTGTACTTTTTAAATATCATATTTTAATATTTTATAGTAACACTATGTCAATTTGTGTCTCATAGGCCGTTCGGCCGGTTTTTCTTTTTTAAAACATTACTTATATTATGCAATATGATGTAAAACAACATGTGACACATAAATAAAATATATTTCTCTGTATTCGTCATTAAATGTCGATTGACTTCATATGTTGATAATATACCACTGTTGACAAGATTCTAACTGCAGAATAGACTTGCTATCAAGTATAGTTTCAGTGCAGAGGAAAGAAGAAACATAGAATCGTTTGGTTGAAAACTGTTTTATTTTGATTTTCAAACAATGCAGACAGCAGTAATTAATAAAATAAAACAATACAAAAAGCCTCTATGCAGCTATATACATATATACACATCATTTACATATTTACATATGTTCTAGTTTCGCAGTTGTGCATTTGCAATATTGAAAAATAACGGCTACATGTTTACGAGTTACCCTGTTAAATCCATCATAACTTCACACACTTCATACCTTTCACCAATATGTCAGTCAGTCAGAGTATACAGAGTATATCCTACAACGACAAACAATCCCTTCATCCCTCACAAGACTTTACAAAATAGCATCAAGCACCAGTAATCCTTACACTCAGGGACGGGCGTCGTCACAACACGGACAAGCGATGAGGCAGCACTATACAGCACAGCACAGTACTGTACAGTACAGTACAAAACAGTACAGTACAGTACAAAACAGTACAGTACAGTACAGAACAGTACAGTACAGTACAGTACAGTACAGTACAGTACAGCACAGCACAGTACAGTATAGCACAGTACAGCACAACACTGTACTGTAGCCTACACACAACAGGAATGACTATATCGAGGCAGTGTTCAACGCAGGGTCCAGTATGGTCAGCTACAATCATATATAAGGAACAAAGATTGTATATTGAGTTTGAAAGTCATCTGAAATAGACTGTTATACATTGGATGTAAACATAAGAGGTAAATCTTTGTCTCTGTTCGGTTAGCAGTGTAAAACGTCTGCATACCACCAATATGCCAATGACCCTTAGACCGGATATAACTCAATAAATATCGAATGAAGTAGAGAACAATTTTGGCAGTAAACATCGATTAATAAAGGCTTGAAATATGCGTCATAACAAAGAGAAAACTAACTATAACTCAAGTTTTAATCATCTAAATGTTTGGACTATAAAACAATATCAATCTTGGTCAACCTACACAGTAGATATGTGTACGTTTCGTTATATATCACTTCTTAAGCACCTTTGACATGGAATGTGATTCAATGGCTGTACAGCCATAGTTTCTTACACTGGATAATCTTTCCAAAAAGGTACTTCAACCTGTTAAGTTTCAACGCATATTCAACAACAACGTTTAGGCACCGTTGAAGTTCAGCAAGATTATACATCTTGGTATTGGAGTTGAATGTTTGTTTAGAACAGTTTACCATTGTTTGGCATGATGCAGTGGGGACTGCCGAGTACGATGCAGGGACTCCACATCCTACACTAGGAGGTGCAACGCCACAACCGGGACGTACTCAAGTCTATCACAGTCTAGTTGCATGCACTGGCCGATGCGTGGTGCTATCACAGACACTCTGACACTAAGAGATCGCCACGTGGCCGTGGACTAGTTGGAGTTGTGGCAGGACCACATGCTTCAAGTGGCAGGTAACATAGTTATCATGCAGGGAACCAGGCCATCCGTGGGCCTATTCATCTCATCTCAGGAACACACTGCTAATTGGAACAGGTTTCCATCAAACTCGTCCGCTTTCTTCCTCTTCTATTCATCATCCCCTTTACCCGCCACAAACTTATTGCCTTGATTGTCGTCTGCTTGTTGGTGACTTTATCATACGTTGGCCGCACTGGTGGCGAGAGAGACGCGACTGTGGATGACGGATGAAGCCGGAGATAGCCTGGTGTCGACTGTCATGGTTGACGCGTTGCTCCCGTATTGGAACGGGGGGCGCGTTTTCTCTTCCTCTCTGCTTTTTATCTCTGGAGGGGGTGCGTATCTGCTGTTGATGCGGTGTTCGATCTTGCAGGGACCCCACTGTGGTGTCGGGGACATGTTGAAGATCAGAAGCTGAATAACAGAATATGCTTGTCAGTGGGAAGTCATACAACATCATCAACACATCCAAATATTCAAAAGGACAAACCGGTAAAACATTACAATTTATCAAAACATGTCATCGTAACGAAATTCGTTTCAACAGTGCATTAGAAACAGCATTCATTGGGATGTAATTATGAGTATTTCAAGACGACGTCCTCTATCTGATGAATGGCGTAACGATGGTTTAGGGTACGTAGTAATGGGAAGAGCTATAGTTGTCCTTTCGAGGCAGATAGATGAGTTAGCAGGATGTCGTCCCACTTCATGATTCGTCATGTCTTATATATTCATACAGAAATATCTTTAAGCCCACGAGGACAAAGTGAAAGCGATCATGTTGAACTTTACAGTTGTCTACCCTTAGTTGACTAGCAATATAGAGGGACCGATGTTTCACTTACCGAATAACCGCCTTCCATGCAGTACTTGGCGAAGAAGAAGGCAGGTATAAGGAGGACAGGGAAGAGGACGATGAACCAGCCGAGAACCAGCATACTGTAGGGGTAGGGGGCGCCCTCGTAGCTGGGCATCTTGTAGAGCGCAATGTTGAAGACGATGGTGACTAAGATGACAAGAGGCGAGACGAACTTCCAGCACAGCTTCCAGTAGATGTTCGGCCGGGAACCCAGCATCAGCTCGATGTCTTCTGCGAAACGCTCGAACGCTGCACAAGAAACAGCATTTATCTTAATAACTTGACGGGACAAAGTTATGAAATAAACTTCTCAGCTATTAAAATTTCGAATCCTCTTTTGTGAATGGTTAAAGAGATAGGTAAGGTACTCACAGTAGATCCAGTTGAGGGCGATAAGCTCCAGCAAGCCGATGATGAGCAGGGGGAAGCCTCCAACACTGTAGTCCACCAGGTTGAGCAGGTAGATGCCGCCCTTGCAAACCATTGGCAGTCCAAGCAGGAAGCCGATCACCACCACCACGATCCTGAATAGCAGAGTGCAGGCCTTGCCGGGGAACGAAGTTCGGAACTCGTCAATGAAGGCACTCATCACACACTCCACAATAGAGAACTGCAACAGGACATGCACATCTTTCACACAATCGGTAATTTTAAAGCGTTTAAGAATTTGATAATTGATATTTACACTTTTTGTCAAGCCATGATATTTTAGGAGTAAGTAGCGACTGTGGTGTAAGCGGGCATGTGAACTCGTACCTGAGAGCCGAAGCCAAGCGTTGCCATCATAAGGAAAAAGAAGACTGCCCAGAGAGGTGATATGGGCATGCGTGAGATTGCTTCCGGATACACGATAAAGGCCAGACCGGGACCTGTACACAGACAAAGAGGACATGTTACACTCGTATAGGAGAACGGGTTTAAATAGGTTGGATACAATAGCTATATTTGATGTTGTTTTATTGAAATATGTCTTGAATCTAAATATGTCATAAAAATAACAAGTCACCACATTATTTGTTCAAGATGTGACCTCTCGTTAGGGCACAGGGTGATGAAAACAACACGTCAATTAATAAACACTTTTGACTTTTTGAATATATTATTGATGCTATGTTTATATATAAACTTAAGGCATTGAAGTATTCAAATAGACTGATGTAGAAAAAAGAGCTGTTAAAATGCGCTTGTACCTCCATCGGCGACAGCGTCTACTCCGACCCCCTTTTCTTTTGCCATGAACCCGAGGATGGAGAAGATGACGAAGCCTGCGTACACACTGGTGGCGCAGTTGATGAGTGCAACGATCAGCGAGTCCCGGTAGCAGTTGTTCTTGAACTTGTTGAAGCTCGACATGGCGATAAGACCACCGGAGCATGCACTCAGCGAGTAGAAGATCTGGGTAGCTGCGTCACTCCATACCTACAACCGAGAGGGAGAGGTCAGCACATTACAGGCTGGTGTGCTAGAGAGCTGCTAAAGTCTTGTCCATGCATTTATTTCAATGAAGATAATGACACAATTCATAAATTAGTTTCACTGTGGGACAGCGTGTAATTCAGTGTTGAGATTCGGACATAAGGAGACGCAGGGCGGTGATTAGACTTACCCTGGGATCTGAGAGGCGTGAGAAGTCTGGCTTGAGGTAGTAGACTATCCCGTCGAGTGCGCCGTCCAGAGTGACGCCCCGGATGAGCAGGACAGTCAGCATCACGTACGGGAAGACGGCAGTGAAATACACAACCTGAACATAGACACGTGACACGGTAATAGCATAGGGACAACGGAATCGTCGCTATAGTCTTCATAGAATCTACTGCCTTTATAGATTTGGGAAGGCATTGATTCAGTTGAAAGAATGAATCTATTACTCTGCTATTGTTGACAGAAATTGTCGTGGATTGAAATTCAGTTAACAATTTGTGACGAAAATTGTGTTCGAAATAGTTTGTAACAAATGGAGATCAAAGCAATTTTTACGAACCTCATACTGCGAGTATCAAAAACTTGTTGTATATTATTATGATTATTTTGAAGTTAGTACTTAATGATGGCTTCATATCTAGAACTCAGTGAAGTTACCTTGCCTAGCGACTGGATGCCGCGGATGAGACAGACCCCGACTATAACCCAGGCGAGCAGAAGACACAGCGCCAGCTTCCAGCTCACAGAGCCCAGCTCTCCCATGCTCTCGTTCTGCTCCAACACGTAGTATCTGCAACATCAACATCAACATCAACATCAACATCCACTCAATCAGTCAGTCACACCTTGCAATATTAACAGGAAATTAAGATTGAATAGAAACCTCGTGATATTGAATTGAGATCTAAGATGCAAGATTGCTTGGTGAGGATGATAGAATCACTTACTTGTAATATTCCTCTGCAGGAGTGTTGTAGGACACGTTAGAGACGTGTTTAGGAACAGCTACCGCCCCTGCAAATCAAGACACAAATATAGCCATTGGACGGTGTACTCATTAAGACTTTAGTGTGTGAAACCATCAGTTTCATTGTCAATAAAACAAGGAGCTCTGTTTGAAAGCATGGGAGTAACAAAATATAATATTTAACATACCACTATCGGAGAAGTTGTGCGGGAGACAATTGTGAGTGTTCCACGTATTGTTGCAGGAAGTCCACGGCAGCTCTGACGTCATCGATGCGAAGAGGTAGAAGAGCGTGTGAGAGATGATGACGTTGTAGTACAAACTGATCAACCACGACACCATCACCATGGCAACACCCAGACCTGCAGAGTCAAATAATCGTCTGTGTTTAATGTCCCATCTAATCAAAATGGCAGACAATGAGTCCTACACTAACATTTGGCAGTTTACCTTATTGCTACATTGATTATGTACTACTGAATGTTCATCTACACTTCAAGTATGGGAACATCAAGCTTGAGACACTTCCGCTGGAGACAACAAGACCAGGGCTTACTGTCTATTCAGATGCCACCCAGTTCGACTAAAGCGATCTGAAAGTTACACGAAATTAAAAATCGTTTCTTATCTACAGTCTCCTTTATTAATTGTACATTGTTATTACGTCCATTGTTAACGATGTATGGTTGTGTGTTTCATGAGAAGGGCCATATTGCAAAGGAGAATGATGAAGGTACCTTTAAAGAGAGGATTTATTCTCCAGATGGAGATGGGCCCGAGGCTGGCGAACTGACCGAAGGCGAGTTCCATATAGAAGAGCGGGAGGCCCACGACTGCCAGCATGATCACGTAGGGGATGAGGAAGGCGCCTGCAAACAAAGGTTCATTTTATGAGAATGCGGAAAGAGGTAGGAGTGTTGTCTGTTCCTGTTGGTACACCATGACATGCACAACATAACATCTGGCATCAGCTAGCGGATGTAGAGTCTTGAAGCCTTGGATCCGGTAGCTGGTCAGTGACAAGCACCAACGGCTCGTAGTTGATTACAACGATGCATATGACTTCAGGGACAATAACTGTTAATGTTAGATGCCAATGAAACTTCTTTATTTCTTAAACGAATAAATATCTTTATTATTATTTATTTAATCTCAAAATTGGAAAAAACTCACTTAGTTGTTAACCTGTCGCTTTGATTTAAGCAGTTTCTTGCGCAATTATATAAGAATCCTTTACAATGTCAATGAGGCCTCTTGCAAATATGTTTATTCCTTACTTTTGAATCGAGACTTATCTTGTCCTCCATCTGATATTTTAAATAGCATATTAACAACTGTAAACCGTATTGAGTGTGTAAGTATGGTTGGTGTCTCACCTCCGCCGTTCTTGTAGCAGAGGTAGGGGAAGCGCCACACATTGCCCAGCCCCACGGCGTACCCGATGCAGGTGAAGATGAACTCGAGTTTGCCACCCCAGGCCCCCCGCTCCGCTCCCACCCCCTCCCCCTCCCCCTCTATTGCCAGGGTCATGTCCTCTTGACTGTCCATCGTCTCCGTCGTCGCGATGCTGTCAGCATCGTCCTTCTTGTCGATCTGAATTAAACGAGATGAGAATATAGAACATAGTAGATAGTAGATAGTAGTGTTGATAATATGTACTTCTAAGTCGTGGTAAGAGACTGGCGTGGACACCCTTCATCACTGTACCGTACAAGACAATATATAAGCAGACCTTTCCAAATAATCGAACCGATACATAATACAATAAAATGAAGGTTTTATATTCTGAATTGTAATAGAATTTTATGACAAAGCACAATGGAAAAGAATTAATCAATATAAATTATTTTAAAATTTGCTACAAAATTTACTAAATTCTATTTTTGCGTGTTATCATGCTTCACCCGTACGAATATAGGGATTGTTTGGTTATGTTACATGTTTCCACTGAACAGGGTCAGCTGGATAAGTGTGTCAGATTTAATAAGCAGCAACACTAGAATAGTCGCGATAAGATGAAGAAGCTGTATGTTGAGCAGCGAGTGACGTGGGTTGAGTTCCCAGTTCCAAATACGGCTTAAACATGGCATTGGTGCTTTGCCTTCACAGACTGTGACGTCAATGGCCGAGTGGCAAGTTAACCACGGATCGATCGATTGATCGCCCTGTGTGTGGCTCTGAAGAGAGAAGCATCTACGTCTGTCTGTCTGTCTGTCTGTCTGTCTCTCTGTCGGTATACATGTGTCTATGTGCAGCGATCGATCGAAACACACAACTGTGCCTAGGTCTAATACGTACTATCATTCTTCAACTGAATGTCTTTATTTTCAAGAGAAACAAGTACTGACTAGTAATAATTTATTCTTATTTTGTAAACATTGTGAGAACATTAAAACACATTGATTAACATATGTCATGTGCGTTTGTATAATAATTTGGACAAAAACGTAAGCGCTTTGAATTATGATGAACTATATATAATCCTAGTAATAACCGTATTAACAAAGTAGTGCCTTGTAGTGTTTCGGTCAGCGTATTATGATGGTTTTGCAATCTCAATTTCAGCCAAACTAAGGGAGACTTTTCTGATGATATCCATGTTTGTGTATAATGAGCTGGCACCAGAAGGTACTGATGATATCCATGTTTGTGTATAATGAGCCGGCACCAGAAGGGTACTGATGATATCCATGTTTGTGTATAATGAGCCGGCACCAGAAGGGTACTAAGGAGATCAAGGAGCCCTTTAGGTTCAGACTTTTATTTACTATCACAGTCAACTCTTGATGAGTCATTTTGAAAATTATCTTCAGGAAAAATTTCAGTCACTTTAAGGAAAATCCGCTTTGGGAAAGTACGAGGATAAAACTTGAAGATCCGGGTTGCCACGTGTCATGAAATTGTTTATTGTGTTCCTCAGACTAGTCATGTTTGTTTCAGTTGTTTATTCTTTTCCATAAAACTGGCACAAGGAATTTATATATAAATGCTTCTGAATCTCGTTCATGTAAGATGACGTGGGCGGACATGACTGCACACAAACCGGTAGGGAGACTATACCAGCTCAGTGGTAGAAGCTAAAGTCATGTGTACAATGTTGACTAAACTCGACAGTCAGTGTAAGACGGCGCCTAGAGAGGCGGTTGTAGGCGAGATAGGTCTGACACAGGTGGCGATCAATACGAGTCCATCAAGGGGTGTATTTAAACACCTTAACCAAAATGCGATATTCTAGAAGACGCGGATAATAGGAGAGGCAGTTAGGGTAGCCGGGCAACTGGCTTACGTCACTATTTCGTCCTAGCTTAACATGCCGACGCGTCTTGGAGCAATTATCGATTTTTACTTCAAGACATCCAAAATAATCAGGAATGATGAAGAACCAATACCCAATTGCTTGGCAACATGCCAAATTCGGTTGAAACCAGACTGAAGCGAACTCGAGTATAAAGTAGATTATACTACCTGCCGTCTTCAACAGTTCGCGACAGGCAGACGACAACAGAAACATTGGATAGACACATTTGACGAATACCTGCTTTCACGACGCCATTAAATGAAGCGCATTTTAATAGAAAAACACATACTTTCTACACCTTGCTATTAATCTCTAATTGAAAAAAATAATTTGAAACCATTGTAATAATACAGTTTAAAAATCTAAAACAAGAGAAGTGTTTTCGCCTGAAAAACGACAAGAGAACGAAGCGCGGCTAGCTAATTGATATTGTGAGAACGTTGTACGAACCTTCTGTAGCGTGTGGAAGACAAACTGTGCATGTATTGGTCGTCCCTTCTCCCCACTCCCCAACATGGGCTCACATACTTCTTCTATACTTATAACATTCAGAAGATCCTTTGACATTCTTGACAAACAATTGTATCACAGTCTTTATCGTAAATGCTCTTTCGATGAATGCCCAATACTATTATAAACACGGGGTTGTATGCATTGCTTAATATAGGCTTCCCACGCAGTCACGTGACATGTTCAATATAGCCAATCAGAAGGAGTAACATAAATCCCATTCACAAGCTTTCAATGTTTTCATTTAGGACAATTGCGCAATATACTTTACTATATCCGTTGTTAAAACACAAATATACTACAGGTAACTTTCCCCTTTTGCCTTACACAACCTCATATGACCGATGACAAATCGATAGTGACCTAGATCTATATATCTGAGCTTGGTACAGCAGGATACAGCACGTTGTTTACCAACACCAGGTTGCATCATTCCCCGCCACGTGTGGTACCAGCGAGCTCTCAAACTGACTAGATCAGATATATATCAACTGAATATGTATCACTCATTGTTCACAATGAACACACATTCAGTACATAATAGAACCCACCCATGACTCGATTGAGAATTCAGTGGACAGACTATAGCATATATCCTAGATGTAAGAAGTCACAGAATCTACGCTTCCCATGTCGATAGTGAATGAGTCAGACAAATCATTTCCACATTCCCAAGGCATGACAATTTAGTTTTAAGTATAAGGAAAAGCCTAACTTTTGTTTAGATCTATAGGTATTACCTTTTCAAATAGCTTTGTTCTTACGACAAGGTTACTCAAGCCATCCATGTCTATACCAACGCATCCTTACTAATAGACTTTGATTCAGTTTCTGAAAAGAAGTTCTATCAAGGGATTATTTCATTTAAAATAGAAAAGAGATCGCTTACAAATAGCTAGTTCAGCACTTCAGAAGTTGCTTTTCGAGAGGCTATCATTTAAAGAACGTGCCGTGCTGGTTACTTCTTACCATCTACCCAACAACATATGATGAACAGTACGTCTTAGACTTAGACATGTCACTATTTTCGCTAAATATCCAATCGCCCTGAACATTTAATATCATTCTTATTTCGATCCAAACGACTGAATGTCAAGTATCAAGTGTTTATAGAGTAACCAATTACCAATCTCAGATTATGGTGGAGTGAGGGTGTGAGATGTGAAAATTGAAGTTTTAAGCCGTCTTTTACTGAATAAATATCTGTTAAATGTTTACTGAGGGACATTAATTCAATGGTTAGGACCCGGCTCTTATAAGAGCCCCGGCGCTTATTTCAGTCTCAAGTACCCATGGCCCCCGGCGCTTATCAGAGAAAATAGGTACACTTTTTCAATAGTTAACACAATATTCCATTTTCCATTGAAGTAATAATCACCGCGGGTATCCAATAAGCGCCGCGGGTCCCTTGACCCTCCGGTGCTTATTAGAGGTTTTAAGAGTTTTACTTGATCATTACTATTATCAAGCAACTTCTTTTTGCAGGTAATTGAAAGGAGAAATGTTTAATAACCCGGATTAAACGAGGAACAGATGTTTGACTGCATGCATGCAAAGTCCGTAGGCGGTAAACATCCTCAATTGTTACGTGCACCGGACGTGTAATATGATACAGCGGTTTCCTAGAAATATTTACCATTCTTGTCTTTGTAAATAAAGTTGAATTAAGTATTAGATATGTATGAACCAGACAACCAGAATGTAAAACAATATCGAAGTAACCTTGAAACAACATGCAGTATCTAGGCAGGGGAAATGTTGTAAGACGTTCATTTGGAAAAAACATCAACAGAATTTGTCGATTAATCTACAACAGTATTTCATATTTGAATGTAAATCTGATAAATATTGAATCCGACGCTTATATAACCTAGAAGTGTTTATATAGATAGATATTCACGAAACGCTATATCATGCATACACAAGGTGCACGCTCAAGGTGAAAGATAACGATTTGATTAAAGGATGAAATAGAACAAAGTAAAGCAGAACATGAATGAGAAGAGCATGTAGATTTTAGTTAATCTTATCTTTAGTATCTTTAATCTGCAATTTATAGTCACAGTAGTTGAATTTACATTGACACGGAAATATGAGGTGGACTTATAGCGCAAATTGCTCAAGCTTAATGATTATATACTATTCTAGAAGACACATCAAGAAAATGGTTTGATAGTGGTTTAAGTGTTTTATTACCGGTCTTAATATATTTGCCAGTTTGGATTGACCGGATGTGCAAATCCAATAGATACGTTTGAATTGATATCAAAGTACATCATATTTTGACAAGTATCAATCCCCGAACACAAGGCCATGTTAAGCCCCTATCTATCACTAGAATGCATAAATACTCCGCGTATGCTGTTGCTTGATCTGGACGAGACGGAGCAAGTTGGAGCCACGGGGGTCAGCGGGAGTGCAAGATATCAGTAAGGGAGCGTGCATACCTGTCGAAAAGGATTAAGAAATAGTACGATTTCTCAAGGATTAGCTTTTGAACAATAGGTGTACAGTGGGATCTATGCTTACTCTCGCCCATGTAGGGTGAGGCTGTTTGTTAATAGCCGGATATAAAGGGGCTTGTGGAACTGAGATATCAATTCAAGCAAATGTCAAAACATTATGTCAAATCGCACAAAGTGTTTAATATATCTTGAAACATTGCAGTCGCATTCAAAACGTATTATTCTTGGGGCTGCAATGCTTGTGTACATCACAGTTATTTCTGACATATCGCTGTACAAGGAACTAGCGATAGGGGATATGCACGTTTATAGGGTCTGTGATATAAACTGAAGGAGAAAAGCCATTTATTCAAGAGTTAACATGTATTCCATCAAAGACGAAGAGTACTTACTACTTAATCGTTCCATGTAACACTTATATCGAGGACATACGTAGAATCATAGCAAAACCAATAATATTATATGTTATAATTATGTAAGACTGTTTGAAAGAATTATACTTGGTTCAAAAAAGGAAAATGTATTTCCGTTAACTATTGTGTTTATAAAACAACGATGTAACTCTGTAGATTCATAATTAATATAGTTCAGGAGGCCGACATCTCAGTTTAGGTATATTATTCCTATGGTTTATATGTGGACATGAATTGAGATATGATGAAAGAAAACACAATCTCATAATAGAGTAAACTGTACATCATAACCATTGACTAAATAGGATCACGTGGTTCATAACAAATCGATCTGTTGGTAAACACGGCACTCCCTCGCATTCCAGCTGCGTACTATGTGCTCACGTGACGTGTGAATGGTCCCGGGACGATTTCCTTGTTCATTGAACGGTATTTTCCGGGAACGTGTACCGGAATATTCCGAAATAGTGTCAACGCTTTTGATTGGAGGATTTTAACCTCTGAACTTTGACCTCAACCAACTACGTAAATGTTTAACAGCAGACGTAAATAAACAGACAGGCATTCAAGGTCAGCTGCGGGTATTTCGTCATCCATTTATTGATAAAGCATAAGCTAGTTCCGGTAGCGCTGTTGTGGTGAAATAGATTCAGCAAACAACTTAATCTAAATAATCCATTCAGAACGCCTAGGCTAATACTTAAGCAATAATTCAGGAACCGACTTAAAGCACATTAAAGAGACACAGAGTATGTTGATAGGATCACATGTGTCAAATTTTGAAATCGATGTTATTACATCGGGAACCACTAACTGTTACTGAAAATAACAAGTTAAAGGTCAATCAGTACATTAGAGCGAAAATACGGCCATTCAAAGTCGGGATTTTGATCGAAAACCGGACAATGAGTCTCGAGTGGCGCGCGCAAATTCGCCAAACGTAATTTTGAAACCTTGTCATAAGGTGACAGGAAGATATATTCTATTCGATAGTGTATATATTAGGTATTGTAACTAATAGGTAGATTAATTGGATGCATAATTTCGAATATTAAACCTATTTGAGATGTTTTCTTGATTTTTCCATGAAATCAAGCATTTTAGAGATATTTACATAGCTTGATATATTTGCATGTCCAGTGATGAGATATGAACTTCAATCAGCATATTAGATATTTTGTAGCTTATTAAAACCAAATAAAATTTTAAGAAAGATACTCTGATTGTGTCACTTTAAGCAAGGATCGAGTTAAGCGCAAGTGGAGACCTCATATCTTTACCTGATGATGTTAGCATGGAATATAGACATTTGAGCTTTATTAAATATGTGATATGAGTATACACACTTACATTATCAATTAGTTAATCATTATACATCAAGTCTATTAAGGGTTATGAGACACTTATACTTAAAACTAATGAAAAGATACTGACCACGAAAGAAAACAATTCGCTTTGAAATGTTTCATTTAGCGACTCTGAGCACTGGACAAGGATATAGAACACGGAGAATCGTTATACATGCAATATTACAATCGTTTATATCTGCACACCCGGGATGGATTATATCCGACTGAATGGAGGAAAAGTTTCCCATCCCTGACGTGGGATTGTTTACAGTCACGAGTGTGTTACACGTCATTGGTAGTTGCGCTATTTCTTATAACGTTTACAAATGACTATGCTTATTTCAATCAGGAAGACCAACATTAAATGGTCAGTTCGAGATGTCATTCTGACAAGGCTCAGCATTGCGTACAGTGAACATGGAATCTGACAATATTGGTTACTGCGTAGTCATTGTGCACTCAAACGTACTGAGGCGTTGAATACATACATGTTCATTTATCATTGCGTTCTATTGTATTCAGTAGCCTATAGTGATGCCATAAGCTGCTACATAACAAGAACTTCCAGATCGGCCAATCAAACAGTATTGTCGTGCATGAAGCGTTCATTACACACAGATAACGGTAGTTGTAATTAGGCTACCGTAGATAATTTGACTAATGGAGAAATTCAGAACATTCTTACGGTGCATACTTTCTTGTCAGACCATTCTAGTAAACCTTGAATCCTGCTCAATCACATCATCTGTTTAGCATATAGTTTCCTTTACCGTGTAGAGGCATCGCTTGTAGTGTTTGTAGCATATCTTATATTGTGTTGTAACATTCCTTAAATCATGCCTTTATAATATATGTTTATTATATCCTTTTTAACAAACATTTTTATCATGCGTTAATTAAATTCTGTCATATCATGAGTTTATTAAATTCTGTCATATCATGCGTTTATTACTCACCTATTACACATAATTTACCTAATTCATGCTTCTATTACATTGCTTTATGAGTTGTTTATATACATTCTTAAATGTGTCATACATTAATTTTAACTATTTATAACATATACATAAAACATTTATATTTGACATTCATTTTTAATTTTCTTGTAGTTAGCTTTATTTCATGGGTTTATATTTATATTTGTATAGAGTGTCAGTACATTCTTTAAGATTTGGCGTTTATTACATTAATAAGCATTCCTTTATAATTTGTTTATTACATTATTTGTGTAAAACTAGTTATGATTTTATACGAGTACAAACTGTATTGTTTAAAACTCTCATGCTTATTACATTATCATAGTAGAATTCACTTGTATTATTAATGTGCTATAAACTGAATGTGACTGATCCAACAGGTGTTTTATTTCATGTTCAGTGTTGGTATTCATTTGTTCAGTTTGTAGTCGCCCTCTTGAATGAATCATTACATAATTGGGTCACACATTTCATATATATTTACTAGCACTACACAACAACAGTAATAAAAGCAGTTATTTAATCATTCAATAATACAATTAATTGACAGCGTTGTCCATAACATTATTAATATATTTTCATTATTCAATACTTTTTATTAGACAGCATTGTTACTAAGAATTCAACCAAATAGTCGATATACATGACGAACTGACTAAACAAGTCAAGTATTCATTATTGCTGGTGGAATAGTAACTGATGTTTCAGTGGCTGACGTGTGGAGACGAGCAGTAATCAATAACGTACACCTGTTAATTGCTTAGTTTTAAAGAAGAAGTGAGTGAGAACAATTCACCTTTATCAATTCAATTCGATTCAATATATTTCCCGATGGCATTACATGATAATACAAATATGATATACGGAGAGAATAAGTCAAGATGGCAGATAGCAAGAAATACTGCAAATAACAACACCGAAATAATTGCATTTTAGTAGAATGAAATATTTCAATATAAGTACAGTTTATGTAACGAAGATCAGTTTCCTGACTGTCCACAGATTGATCCGGTTCCCACATGCCAAATTAAGTACATTGTTCTAGGAAAGGACGGTGTTTCGGAGACGAATGCTATCGGTCAGTTCCAAACTTTGATGAGTCGGATGTAGACAGGTTCTTTCAACAGTTTGAAAGAGTAGCAGTAGAACTAGGGTGGCTTTAAGAATACTGGCACATTTTGGTTCAAAGCAAGTTGAAAGGCAAGGCTAGTCAGGCTTATAGTTCACTTGAGGATGAGCAGGCTAAGAATTATGATGTTGTTAGGTCAGCCATCTTAAGAGCTTATCAATTAACCAGTGAGGCCTACAATCAATCAATCAATCAATTTTTATTCCCGAAAACCACCATCGGTGGTACATGAGAAAATAATACAGAAAATACATGGTAAATATATATATACATGTATATAGTCAAGAGGGGCAGTAGCAAGGATTAACATTTTTTCGTTACCTGAAATATAACATTGGTATATTTTTATATTTTTTATGTCACTACTTTGAGAAGAAGTGAATAGTCTTTTTATTTTGAAAGAGTTGATGTGCTGTATGTAGGCAGGTAGATGTAGTTTTCTGTATGATGTTAGCATTTCACATTCAAACAGGTAGTGGAGTTCATCTCCGACAACAGATGAATTACATATATTACACATACGGTTTTCTCTTGGAACATTTGCCCAACGACCAACTTCCACAGGCAGGTAATGATTACTTGTTCTAAATCTTAAAACGGGGATGTAAATATTTTTTGTTAAGAGCAGGTATCTTTCAAAGTCAAGATTGTTTTTCACAATACGATAGAACAGAGATTTAGGGCTTTGTAAAACTGTTGTATTCCATTTCTGTAGAAATTGGTCTTTGAGGTTTTGTTCGATCTTAAACGAAAGGTTAGTCGTTGTACATAGGAATGGGTTGTGGAAAATCTCAGATAATCCACAGCCGTTTAAAGTTGATTTTACAAATTCAATCCAAGGACATGAGTAATGTTTTTCATTCCGTTCCAGTAATAAAGAATACTCACTTAATGACAATTTGCTCTGATTGGTATTTGTTACCATATTATGCCAAAAGCTGATAAGGCGTTTACGTAATCTGATATTTATGGGGTATCGTCCAAATTCTCCATATAACATATAATCGGGGGTAGAGTTTCGAAGGCCTGCTGCGAGTTTCAGAAATTTTATGTGTAGTCTTTCAATTGAGGTAATATTTTCGAAACCCCAAATTTCACAACCATATAATAAGATTGGTTCTTCATCAATTCTTTTATTCGGTATAAAGGCCATAGGCCCATGTACAGATATCAATCTTAGTGTGACAGATGTATATCATGTCTAACATTTCTCCAACATAATGCTTCCTTAATGAACTTAGCAATATTTAACAAAATATTTTCCTTAGTACATGTCAAAAGTGTATAAAACTTATTCATATTCGTTGAAATACAATAATACTGTGGGATATATTTTAATCTAAGATGAGAATATAATGGACATTTCAGAAGGAAGTGATACTCATCTTCTATACAACCTAACGCACACAATTTACATATCCTATCACACCGTGCAATGCCACAACGTCTGCCAGTATTAATCATCAAGGGAAGTTCACCAATGCGTAATAAACATAAGAGTCTTCTATATTCCCTCACTGGGATTACATTTAGATAATATTCTACTGATAACAATGATTTATATTCTTTATAGTTAGATAACTTACTTGATTCACAAATTCTAGAGTACCAATCTTGAGTATTACAATCTTTAAGTCGTTGTACAAAGGTATTGATAAACAAAGTACTATCACCAACATCCTGGGTAATCCATACCAAACCAAATCCATATGAAAACAAAATACCTTTAACATGCGTAGCCCATGTTGTGCGATTACACTCATCTAATGATTTACAGAGAAGATAGCCCTGTTTTGGGTATCTATGTATGGGCATGAATAATAATTTTAACCAAAATTGAATACATTTTTTATGATAATCTACAAAAGACCTTGTCGACCACATTCACCCAGTGCAGCATCATTTGAAACATAATACCCAACACCAAGAACGTATTTACAAAATTTAACATGAAAACGTTCGACGTATACATTTTTGGAATAGCCCCATATTTCACAGGAATAAAGTAAAATGGGTTTTATCTGGGTGTCAAAAATCTTAAATAAAAATGATGGTGAAATATTCTTTAACTTGTATTGAAGTTGCTTAACAGCAAAAAGGGCCTTATTGGCTTTCTGAACTAAAACATTTATCCTTGACCAACATAATCTATTAGAAAACACAAGTCCCAAATAATTATAATAGGTAGATATTTTAACATTATCAGTACCAAACATCCATTTTTCCGTCCCTCTAAGCTTACCCCATTTCGAAAAAAAAAAATCTCTGTCTTATCTAAATTGACGGTTAACCCCCATTTAGTACTAAATTATTTAGAAAATTAAGCTTTCGCTGCAGACCAATAACACTATCATCAAACAAACATAAATCATCTGCATAAAATAATAACAATACATCAACAAATTCTTGACCAACAAAAATACCTCTTACATGTGAATCATATAACATATTTTCAAGTTCTACAACGAATAAAAAAAACAGTAAAGGGCTCAGAACACAACCCTGCTTTACACCGCTCAAAGAATCAAAATAATTAGAAATTGACATTTTGTATGTTTTAACAGCGGTTTTTACATGTGAATACATATCATACAAAACATAAAATAGTTTACCATGAATACCTTTTCTTAAAACAGAATACCATAATAAATTTCTATTGGTAGAGTCAAAAGCTTTTTTGAAGTCGACAAAAAGGCAATAAAAACGACCGTTAGTTTTTGACAAATATTTTTGTACTTAACACTGTAGGGTAAACATATTGTCCAATGTACTGTATCCGGCTCTAAATCCGGCTTGTGATTCCGGCAGTTTCTCATATAACAGAATAGTGTCAGTCTCTTATTTAGGATAAATGTAAATACTTTACTCATTATGTCAGTCAGTGTAACCTTTATGATTATTAACATCGGAGGTTTTGCCTTTCTTGTGCAGTGGTATAACTAATCCTTTAGTACGGAAGCCTTTTAGGGCCACGCAATTTTTTTTATTAACTTGAAAATTCAAATCTTTTTGTTGAAAATTCAAGAAATTTTGTTGAAAATTCAAGACAATATCTTGAAAATTCAAGAAAATATCTTGAAAATTCAAATCTTTTTGTTGAAAATTCAAGAAATTATCTTGAAAATTCAAGAAATTATCTTGAAATTTCAAGAAAATATCTTGAAAATTCAAATCTTTTTGTTGAAAATCCAAATCTTTTTGTTGAAAATTCAAGAAATTTTGTTAAAAATTCAAATCTTTTTGTTGAAAATTTTGTTGAAAATTCAAGAAATTTTGTTGAAGGTGAATTAACAACTTTTAAAGTTGAAATAACCACTTTTAAAGTTGAAATAACAACTTTTAAAGTTGAAATATCAACTTCTTAAAGTTGAAATAACAACTTTTAAAGTTGAAAAAACAACTTTTAAAGTTGAAAAAACAACTTTTAAAGTTGAAATAACAAGAAATAAAGTTGAAATAACAACTTTTAAAGTTGAAATCACAAGAAATAAAGTTGAAATAAAAACTTTTAAAGTTGAAATAACAAGTAGTAAAGTTGAAATAACAACTTTTAAAGTTGAAATAACAAGTAATAAAGTTGAAATAACAAGTAATAAAGTTGAAATAACAACTTTAACTATTTCAACTTTAAAAGTTGTTAATTCACCTTTAAAAGTGGTTATTTCAACTTTATAACTTGTTATTACAACTTTAAAAAGTTGTTATTTCAACTTTATAACTTGTTATTTCAACTTTAAGAAGTTGTTATTTCAACTTTAAAAGTTGTTATTTCAACTTTAAAAGTTGTTATTTCAACTTTAAAAGTGGTTATTTCAACTTTAAAAGTTGTTAATTCACCTTCAAAAGAATTTCTTGAATTTTCAACAAAAAGATTTGAATTTTAACAAAAAGATTTGAATTTTCAACAAAAAGATTTGAATTTTCAAGATATTTTCTTGAATTTTCAACAAAATTTCTTGAATTTTCAACAAAATTTCTTGAATTTTCAACAAAAAGATTTGAATTTTCAAGATATTTTCTTGAATTTTCAACAAAATTTCTTGAATTTTCAACAAAAAGATTTGAATTTTCAACAAAAAGATTTGAATTTTCAACAAAATTTCTTGAATTTTCAACAAAAAGATTTGAATTTTCAACCAAAAGATTTGAATTTTCAACAAATTTTCTTGAATTTTCAACAAAATTTCTTGAATTTTCAACAAAATTTCTTGAATTTTCAACAAAAAGATTTGAATTTTCAACAAAATTTCTTGAATTTTCAACAAAATTTCTTGAATTTTCAACAAAAAGATTTGAATTTTCAACAAAAAGATTTGAATTTTCAAGATATTTTCTTGAATTTTCAAGATATTTTCTTGAATTTTCAACAAAATTTCTTGAATTTTCAACAAAATTTCTTGAATTTTCAACAAAAAGATTTGAATTTTCAAGATATTTTCTTGAATTTTCAACAAAAAGATTTGAATTTTCAACAAAAAGATTTGAATTTTCAACAAAAAGATTTGAATTTTCAACCAAAAGATTTGAATTTTCAACAAATTTTCTTGAATTTTCAACAAAATTTCTTGAATTTTCAACAAAATTTCTCAACAAAATTTCTTGAATTTTCAACAAAATTTCTTGAATTTTCAACAAAAAGATTTGAATTTTCAACAAAATTTCTTGAATTTTCAACAAAAAGATTTGAATTTTCAACAAAAAGATTTGAATTTCAAGATATTTTCTTGAATTTTCAACAAAATTTCTTGAATTTTCAACAAAATTTCTTGAATTTTCAACAAAAAGATTTAAATTTTCAAGATATTTTCATGAATTTTCAAGATATTTTCTTGAATTTTCAAGATAATGTCTTGAAGTTTTAAGATAATGTCTTGAATTTTCAAGATAATGTCTTGAATTTTCAATAAAATTTCTTGAATTTTCAACAAAAAGATTTGAATTTTCAAAAAAAAGATTTGAATTTTCAACTAAATTTCTTGAATTTTCAACAAAAAGATTTGAATTTTCAAGTTAATAAAAAAAATTGCTTGGCCCTAAAAGGCTTCCGTACTTTAGTCCACTCCTCAGGAAATTTTCCACTGTCTAATATTACATTGAATAAAACATGAAAATATGGCATCAATTCGTGTTTACAACACTTCAACATTTCAGGTGTAACAGCATCGGGACCAGGTGCTTTATCAACTTTAAGACTATCAATAGCCTGTAGAATTTCAATGTCTGTAAGATTGGTTCTATCATTACATCAAAAGCAGAAAAACACAATCAATTGGTAAATCTACATTACGTGCTTTCTTCAAAAGAGAAAACATTGCCTTTGTAGCTGAATTTACAAGTTCTTTGATTGCGTAGTTAAATCGTCTGTTACGGTGAAGATGAATACCAAGGTAGCAATAGAAATTTAATATGTCAAGGAGCTTTTCGCCGTAGTATAGTTTCACTTAAGGTGATTTCGCAGGACCGCTTCCAAAAATCACAACTTTTGTTTTTGCTAAATTAACAGTTAAGTTCCATTCTATACAGTAATGATAAAATGCATCAAGGGATTTTTGAAGATCATTTGAAGACAACAGTTTAGGAATCTCAAAAAGGGGGAATATGAAACCTATTGTGAGTTTATTTTCAAGAAAGAGAGTTTATTTGACAAGTGGATTCGTGCTGGAGAAATAGGGGGTAGCTATGAACGTCTGAGGGAGTTGTTAGTTCTCGAGGAAGTCAAGGGGTGTATGTCGTCAGGTTTGAGGATTCATCTCGATGATCAGCAGATTAAGGTGCAAGGTGCATCTGTTGCAGCTGATAATTACACACTTATTCATAAGGCTCAGTATTCTCAGACACGTTCCTTCCAAGATAATAATCATTAAAAATCTTGTGGTTCTCATAAGTCAGCATCGCAGGTCAATTCCAAGGCCAAGGCAAGTACTGAGAAGCTATCTTGGTACTGTGGTATGTCAAACCACGTTATTGCAGATTGTTTTAAACGGAAGCGTGACAATCAAAAGGTTGTTGGTTTTGTCAGCCGTTCTTTTGCAATTGAAAATGTGGCACCCCAGATCACTTGGGTAAATGCTACAGGAAGTATGGAACAATTTCCGGAGTGAAAGAAGGCAGTCCTCAGAAAGTTGTCTCAATATTTAGAAACACGGGTGCCTCACGACACAGATACATTTCACCTACGAGTCGCATACGATCCACATACGATAAATCGGCAAACATTTATAAGCGATTTTCGACCGGACTCGGACAGGTCAAAGGCAGACAAACTCATACTTATTCTTTCCACCTTCAATTATCGAAATTGTGATAAGTTAGAAACGGGTCGTCAGTACTTGTCACTTGTCGTAAGTATGGGTCAGTCGTAAATGTGTTTGCATTAGTTGAGAGTGAGTCGGCATGTAAATTAGGGAAAGAACCATTCCCGACTCACATCGGACATCACCATACGACTCGGATTTCTTGATCGATTTCGTTCAAATTTGAAATGTAGGTTTATCTAAACATATAAAAACGATATACGAGTGCAAAAGTTTTGAAATTATATTTTTATGATAGTGTCCACTCCGAGAATCGAACCCCAGTGTTGTGATACATTTTTTAATTAGATTAAAAAATCGTCCGTTTATGCCGGTCTTTAACATCTTATACCACAGCCCTGTTCGCCAGACAGTGTCATTTGCTTTCGTTAAATCAACAAATACACAATAAAGTTTTTTTTTAGACGCTTTCAGTAAACCAATGAGTGTATGGATCACAAATATGTTATCAGTTACCAATAAGTCTTTTCTAAAACCTGATTGGGCAGAAGTTAATGTGTTATCAGATTCATGAAACAATTTGTTTATGTGTTGTAAGGGTTTGTTTAATCTATCTTCAGGGCATGGCCCCTGTGGCCCTTATTAGGAGTCACAGGGTCACCAAAGTTACAATTTATAATCCTCACTAGTCAAGGAGCCTATCCACAAAGTTTCAGCTTTCTACGCCTTTTGGTTCTTGAAAAGAAGTCGAAAATGCACAAAGTTTACGGACGGACGGACGCTGGACACCATGCCATGCCATAAGTCCATCGGGGCTTTCAGGCCAGTTGAGCTAAAAATCAAACATGAATTATTAAATACAATGCATTTAACGAAAGTTGATGTTTTATAAACATTTCGAATTAGAAAAGTAATTGTCACAAACGTGACCATGTCCCCCGCCGCAATCAAGAATATTTCATTCAATTGTTATTATTCTTATGAGAATGTCATTGGTTTTCAGCATCTTTGACATGAAAGGTCACCCAAATTGATTAGCGTTTGCATATTCCGAAATAAAGATTAGTACAGATTGGTGCATGCATATTTTCCAAATGATTGGTACCAATTTGAAGATACTTAATACAAGGGTTCACAAGATATCGCGCCAACAACATTTAAAAAAACGGTCAAAATGACGTCATGGTCACCCAAATCAATTGGTGTTTGCGTATTATCCAGATGAAAACTGGTACCAAGTTTGAAGACTGAAGGTTGAAAGGTTCATGAGATATGGCGCTAACAACATTTTCAAAACTGGTCAAAGTCTCGCCGTGACCTTGAAAATGAGGTCAAGGTCACCGAAAACTTTTCAGGTCTGCGTATTCCCCAGATGAAGACTGGTACCAAGTTTGAAGATTCTAGGTTGAGCAGTTCATTAGTCTTAGATATCGCGCTAACAACATTTTCAAAACTGGTCAAGGTCTCGCCGTGACTTTGAAAATGAGGTCAAGGTCACCGAAAATTAGGATCAAAGTTAGGACATCCTAGGGCTAGGATACTTTCGAGAATAAGCACCCTGACTCCTAACTAACTCCTTCCTGTGCATAAGCCGATACACTTGATTCAATTTCAGCCTGCTCCACGGCTTACACCGGACACGACCGGCATGCGCGCCTTTTAAACGAATCAAGTATGGCCATTAGAACATAAAGGGCAGGTAACTCTTAATTTATGTTTCGGAAACTGCAGGTGCTCGCTCTGTTCAATAGAAACGTGGTTTTTACAGTATTTCAAAGGTCACAATCTTTTCTTGAATATCAAGTTATAGTCCTATTAATAAGGGGGAAAGTATTTAGCTTAGGTATACAATTTACGGTTCCATACATTTTAACTCTTGCCGTGTTTATGTAAAACTTCAAAAGGCTTTGATCAGTTCATTTCAAATCCACATTTTCAAATATCAAATAGTTTTTTACATCGGCATCTGGCAATCTTCTAATTTCTTCCCTAAGACTTTTTTGAGCATTGATTAATGAGAATTGGTACAGTATATTTAATATATTTTATGGTTGTGTTTACAAGTTTGCATACATGTGTGTTCTGCAGGTCGATGAGCAGTGAGCCGGAGAGCAAGCGACAGTGCATGATGAAGATCGGCACTCACAACGGCACTTTCCACTGTGACGAGGTCCTGGCCTGCTTCATGTTGAAGCAGCTCCAGCAGTACAGAGATGCTGAAATAATCCGGTAGCCATGTCAAGTTGTAACTTCCTAATCAGCAGATGATTAGATAAAATATGTCATCCCAACTTTCCTAACAGCTAAATGTTATAATGCTAAAGATAACCCAGCAGGCATTTTAACGTTGAACCAACGTTGAAACAACGTCGTTTATCAACGTTGAATTGACGTTGAATTTTGATTGGATTTGAAATTTGCCGCGACGTCGAAATCTGACGTTGTTTCGACGTAGAAATAACGTTAATAGATACGACGTCGCAACAACGTTGGTATATAGAGAATCCCACCCAAGTGTCTTCTGATATCGAATATATCAACACAAGTTGATAAAAGTAACAAATATCCGAGGCTTGCAGAGGATATTTTACTTTTATCAACGAGTGTTGATATATTTGATATCAGAAGACACGAGGGTGAGATTCTATTTATCATCCAAAATCATTTCTCATCACATTAGCATGAAAAATGTACATCATAGCATAGCATAGCCCTAAAACTCCTAAACTAGTGATGTCATAGCATTGTGACGTCATGATGTTAATGACGTCATAGCATTGTGACGTCGTTGTGTTTATGATGTCATAGCATTGTGACGTCATTACTGATGATGTAAAACGTTTGTGATGTCATTTATTTTCTGATAACAGGGCATTGTTCAAAATCTACTGTCAAAGCGATATCTCCTAGGAGATATCGCTTGATCTTCCACAAGCAATATCTCCTGTGGAACACAGTTTTGGATGATAAAACGTTGTCTCGACGTATATACGATATTGTATCAACGTTGAAACGACGTTTTATTGACGTATTTATAACGAGACATCAACGTCGATACAACATGGGTTTAACATTGATACAACGTTGATACGATGTTGCTTCAACGTTGGTAAAAAGTTAATCCCATTTCTAATGATGCTGAATAAGTATGATGAGAGACGTTTTTCAATGTATATAACACTGCAGAGAATCAAAGAAACCGGAATCGTATCATGAAAAATATGGTATATCGTCGGGAATAGCTGTATCAATTTAACCAACAAATTAACAAGTCAAAAACAAACCGAGATAATGTTTACATAATTGTTTATTAATCTTGTATACATTTCTATTAAAAGGCGTCTTATCATGTATTCTTGTATATGTGCCTTCACAGCGTTGGTCATCAGCAAAGTTCTGTACAAAAGAAAGATAAAAAACAGATGTAAATAAAGTGAAAAATCAATCACATAAATTGTTTATGTCGATCCCTTATCAAATATGTGCTAATAACTTGTTCTGTTCTTATGAACCCTGCCTTGAATGACTTTTGTGTGCATTGTAACTGATTTATTGTTTAATTGTGAACTTATTTAACATTTGAAACTGGTAAAATAAAAATGAAATGAATGTCGAACAGTAACAACAGTATTATACACTATACATACCTGAGGGTAGTTTGACAGATCAACTCCCAGAAGCACGTGCATGTATCTTCTCTGCTTCGCCAGTCTCCAGCTCTCTCCTCCCTCTCAATCGCCAGACTCTGAGAAAAGTTTATAATATTCATATTCAAATATAAACGGTATCTTCCTAACACATGTCTCTAAAACACTTCTTGGTTCGTGGATTCCCTCAAACATAACTGTAATGGAAGTGAAAAGGTGTCAGTGAGGAATTTGCCTTAAAAATTAATTTGTATATTATACACGTTATGATTATACAATGAAACGTACATTATGTTCAAGCTTAAGTGAGTGGATATCAATCTTATTCCTATAGTTATACTAACTGTCATGCATTAAAATATTAGATGGTCACTGGTAATATTGTGTTTTGCAAGGAAATAAAAAATTGAAAACAAATTTTATCCATCAACAGTTCAGAAAAAAAATATGTGGTATGCCATCATTCCGTCATGCTTGAACGTAATTATATGATTAGTCTGATAAAAAATTAATAAAGTTAACAATCAAAATAAAATCAATTTATTATAACTGGACCCCTTCTGTTCTTAAATACGGGCATATAATTTCTACTTTTGGCAAATGATATTTCAGTTATTATTATTGAATACCAATTACATCTATAGGCCTACATGTACATGTATAAATGTGCAAATAGTATGATTGCTATGTGGATATTTGATTTCATTAATGAGACGCAATGCGGAACAACACTATTACAATAAGTCAACAACCCTAACTTATTAAACTTAAGTAGCCATAACTTTTATATGACGTGATTATAGTTCAAGTGACTTAGTCATTCAAATAATTGATGAATAGTATATAATTTTAAACTGAGATGATTGCTAATCTACCCGGTTTGAACACAACCCTTTTCATGATCTTTTGCCTACAAAAATAATATGGGACAAATCTGGTTATGATTCTCTTATTGCCACTCAATGATAACAACTCAACTGCTGTTTCATTTAAGCTGATGCTCTGAGTAAGACAATTATCAATCAAAAACAACAACGGTACTGTACAGTGAACGCTCTGAACCAAATAAACTCCTAAACAGCTGATCGAATACTTTACGAGCTCCGTACAACACCGTTTACGATATCAAGCATTTAATGCTATGCCACAACACTGTACGGAGTTCAACAATGTTGCGGACACAAGTTGAATGACAGCAGAAGTTTTGAAACCTATGACTTTCTTTTATCATTGTGACTCACTTAACTAATTAAACAAATGCTTTTTTTTGCTTTTTTTCAAATAATAGTTTAATATCAGTGCTATAATAATATATAAATCGTACTAGTTCTACAGTTGCCTTGGCACTAGGCCTACAGAAGTCAACGAATTTTGACGTGTCTAGTGTGATAACTTCATGTTCAGTATTGGAATGACTACTGAAACTCAATGATGGAAAGTTTGTTAATAGAAGAAGGGAAATACTTACCATTTGAAAATAGTAGAGCGATGTCAGTGCACCTGAATCGTGATCCCATATAAGATGTAACAGAACGTTGATTTCCCCTTACATCGACCGACAAACATGGCGACGAAAGTACTAAGATTGTGACGTAATAGTTGAAACTATGACGTCATCAGCATTTGTGCTGGCGCGGAAATGTGGTATGCTTGTTGGCGAACAAAGTAAAGTCGGAAAAATAAGAAATATGACTTGTTTGCATACGCCGTTTAGGGAAACAAATTATCGGCAAATATTGTTTATGAATAAAGTGCTCACGAATTTGTTCGTGAATTTTCAAGTGCTAGCCTATTCATAAAACAATGCGTTTAAAACGATATATTTATTCATTTATTCATTGAAAGATTAATGACTGTTTTACATAAATTTATGTATATTTGAAAATGACTTTTAAAGTGTACTTTTTTTTACTGATTTCATATCTATACATTGTATTGATAATTCGAAAAAGCTAAATTATAAAAGGAATGGAAAGACTAAACTTAATAAAGGAAAACAACTCTAGACTCTACAGAAAGAATTTTCTATACGATTTCCTAGAAAAAATGCCTTTCTTCAGTGTCTAACAGTAATTTAGTTAGTGCTTCCATAACGGGGCGCTCTTTACAATTTTAAAGGCGAATATCACACAATTTTAACAGAGAATTATTCACGTTTTTAATGAAATTAATGATCAACTAACAAACGAAAATATTTAGTTTCACAAGAGACAGACGTGTTTTCATCTGATATAATTCGTAGGTTGTAAAATCGGAACAACGTCAGGTCATTTATCAACATAAATCTCAAATTAATAGAACTCGGTAATAGCAACGTTGAAACGACGTTGTGTATCTTTATTTTCTCGACGTCGAAACAACGCCACCTTAACCGAAATAACCGACGTTGAAACAACGTTGTTCAGTCAACGTCAAAATTACCGACGTCGGGGCAACGTCGTTGTTATCGACGTCGAAATGACCGACGTTGTAACAACGTTGTTAAATCAACGTCAAAATTAACAACGTCGAAGCAACGTTGTCTTTCTCGACGTTGAAATTACTGACGTTGAAACAACGTCATTTTTAAGTTGAACGACGTCGCGACCACATCTAACCAATAATCAAACGTCGATTCGACGTCGTGTGCCTGCTGGGAATCAATGGTGAAGTTAATTTTAGGAACATTTAAAAATAGAGCCTTTGGCTCTGTAGTTCATCAGGCTTCATATTAATTTTGCTATAGGATGTGGCAAATGTGGATAAGGGCCATAGGGTCACATAGTGTTTTAATAAGCAGATAGGGCGCTATATAAATTTTGTGTATTATTATTATTAAATGTACAATTTAGAATCCTCCTTATCTAACTATAAATGATATTTGTCTCTAGTCAAGGAGTACACAAAGTTTCCGCTTTCTGGGCCTTGTGTGTCTAGAGAAGAAGATGAAAAATAGGTTTGAAGGGTGTGACCCCTGTGGCTCTTATTAGGGGCCACAGGGTCACCAAAGCTATACATTATGTTTCTCACTAGTCAAAAGTATATACACAAAGTGTCAGCTTTCAAGACCTTGTACTTCTGGAGAAGAAGTCGAAACTGCACAAAGTTTACAGACGGACGGACGCCGGACACCATGGCATGCTATAAGCCCACCGGGCCTTTCAGGCCAGATGAGCTAAAAATGACACCTTTATTTGACACACACTTTGTCTGCAGGACGCGAGACCAGAAGGTGCTGGATACCTGTGACATTGTAGTGGATGTCGGTGGGGTGTACGATGCAGGCTCCAGCAAATTTGACCATCATCAACGGTGAGCAAAGGACACTGACAGTCATTTAACATAAACACAACTGCAATTTTCAGTGTATGAATCAGCTTGTAAAGTAGTCAAGCAAAAATTTATTGTAAAATTGAAGCAAAACTGGAAAATGTTACCAGCCCAGACCATGACATGATTTTCTCTCCTGTAAACTCAAGTCAAAAGATAAAACTATTTTGAATGCATATTTAGAATTAAAATTTCAAGTCTGTTCAAAATTAGTAAGTTATTGCAAAAAGCATTTTACTTTATTCCCTTAAGTACCATACATTACCCCCAATATCCTTGAACCGTAACATACTCATCTAATCCCTCTCTCCAGAACCTTCTCGGAGACCATGCACAGCCTGCGACCAGAGAAAGAGTGGAAGACGAAACTGAGCAGTGCAGGACTCGTGTATCTGCATCACGGTCTCGAGCTGATAGCCTCCAAACTCAAGCTTAAGTCAGCCGACCCGATCAGCAACATCATCTATGACAAGGTGTATGAAAACTTTGTAGAAGAAATTGATGCCATTGACAACGGAATTAACCAAACAGATGATGTTCAAAGGTAACATGACAATAAGTTTTAAATAGCTTATTTCATCATTAAGATCAGATTAGATTACAGATATTTTACGTTTGTACATTTGTTCTCGATACAAAATTTCAAAGCTGATTTTCTGTAATGAAAAGATAGAAGGCCTGTTTGCATTGAGAAAGCTCACCTAAGAAATTCTAATTGCATAACTTAGAAAATGGTAATGAATATTAAGTATTTAAATAGTTTTTGAAATTTCAAGACATATAAACAACTATTATCAAAGCTATTAATCAAATAGAAAATAATTGAACCAAAAGTCTATCGGAAAAGGTTCCATATGGTCGGTATTGAGTTAGGCCCAGATTGATAAAGAACAATGTCTAAGCTTTAAAATATGATATAATAATCTCCAAATTATCCTAAAAATTGGCAAAGTGGGGTAAACTTAACTAGGAATATAAAAGTGAGAAAGCACTGATTGCAATTTTATATTTTTATAAATTATTAACCATAACCATGTTTGTCAAAATTCGTCTCAAAAGGCGTTATGGTAACTTTGTTTTAACCTTAACTTTTTTCCCGGGTTGTCTAAATGAATGTGCATGCCTTATGGTTGAAGTGGTCCCTTTTTTTCTCAAGATCAGCATATCGTCCTAATTAACAGTGATAAACCTCAAAGCTAAAATGAAGATGTTTTATTGGCATTTGCACCAGAAAATGTTAGTAAGCACTGCAAACCTTATTTAAAAAACAATAAATATGTTATTTACATCTTCCTCCTGAATGTTTTTACTTCCTTTCTAGTATGTTTTTAAGAGAAATAATGTATCTCTGATCAGTTGCATTATTATGTTGAAAATACATATCAATTTACCCCTATTTACAAACAGAATTCAGTTTTAGAGCTATTTACTAGAGATATTATCAATTAAAACGCGAAATATTCATTTATCATAAAGGGACCACTTGGTCGTACTAAATTTGCAATTTTAATTAGCTAATAAAATATATGTGTAAAAAAATTATGATGATTCATGTACGTTTTTCCTTGTATTTTGACAGATATATCAAAATAAAATTTTAATTGAATAATGGTTAATATATTGGACTAGTGATGTTTGAATCATGGCTGTGGTAAACATTTCTTCTAGGGAAGAAGGTACCTATTAAGTAACCGTCACTTAAAACGTTATTACGCTTAAAGGTTTAATAACTCACAATCGAATAAGTGAACATAAAATATCTGCTAAGCAGCTACTAGACAACTTGAAACATAAGGGAATATACAGCATAAAAGGTTCCTTCGACCATGTGGTCCCTTTTTGGTGCCTTTTTATGCCAAAGTCTCCAAAGTAGAGAGGGGAGGGGAGTAGAGAGTTGTGTGGAGTGGAGTATTGTAGAGGACATGTTGTGTATTTCAGGTACCGTATCACCACGACACTGAGCAGTCGTGTGGCCAACCTGAACCCTCGCTGGAACCAGGCTGATGTAGATGTGGATGTGAGTTGCAATCACATGACAATCTAACTCTTCATATGTCACACTAACCCTTTCAGCCCTAAGAAACACATAAAAAATAAGTTTTATTTTGAGTCTGATTTCTGGATTGTAGAGATGACAAGACACCCCCGTCACATTTTCATATTGTTGCATGTAGTCCTCATAAGCTTGTAGTCAATCTAGACTACATGATATTTTGACGGGTTGCAGGCACAGTTCCACAAGGCGATGGAGATGGTTGGTGCCGAGTTCATGGACCGAGTACTATATTACCGGGACGCCTGGCTGCCGGCCCGAGACTTGGTGCACACCGCCATCAAGGAGCGTCTTGAGGTACATACCCTGATGACAGTCAGGAGAGCTTACGATATTAGATCTTTAGTTCTGAATACTGGATACAGAATCTTATTCAAGTGTCTTCTGATGTCAAATATGTCAACACGATTTTGTAGAAGTTACAAATATCAGAGGCTTACCAGGGATATTAAGGTTTAATGAAATAGTGTTATGTCATTATTTTACATAAACAATTCATTGTGATGTCAGGTATTCAGAGATGTTTGTGCATTGTTCAAAATCAAAATTCCAAGTAAATAACGTGATCACTGACAATCAATATCTCCTGTGGAACACAGTCATAGATTATGAAAACCTACCAGGTATTAATTAAGTCGATTACCGTAAGTAGAATTAAGCCTTCCTCATCAATACAAGTATTGGTGATTGGCTGATATGTATTATGTTAATAAATTTACCACAGGACTAGGGTAATGAATGAATGTTAAGTAGTGTAATAAATATACAGAACGTCATACGTGTGCATTTGGGTCGTTTGTATTGAACAAGTAGATGTCATGGACGCGTCCATGACATCTTTGAGTTCAATACAAACGACCCAAATGCACACGTATGACGTTCTGTATTTATTATATACTCTCTTTTTAACCTTTTTAAAAGTAATTTTGAATTGCTTAAATAATCCGAGACGTCGCACTGCGCATTGATACATAATGCAAAGAAGGCGATTACCTATGACAAGCTCGACTGATGATTTGAAACCTCAATTATCTGTTTATTAAGGATTCAGCTTTCAAGCTGAATCCTTATTGTTATTGGCGTGTTTATTATTATTATTATTATTATTTTTCTTTCTAGAAACTTTGGACCAGTGTACAGCCAAAACGGCTGAAGCAAATACAACTAAACTTTACAGACTTTTAGACCTTACCCTGGAATCGCGACGTTAAGCTTTTCAGCCTGATTGGATAAAGCATTAAAGGTCCAGTTCGATTTCAAAATTCAAAATTTAACATTGATTTTTTTTTCAAAATCCACTTAGAGACCTAAAACTTTTTTTAAAAGATGCGCAATAAAAAATTATGCAAAAAAGCATATCATGACAAATTTGTAGGTCACGTGATTTGGCCGCCATCTTGATTTTAAACACTTTTGAAAACAGTCCGACCCCATGCACCTTTGCCGAAGCCGTTTTTTCTTAATATTTGTACTAGAGAGCTGAGATTTGCACATGATATAGCCAAGACCCTGGTCTATAACAAGTTTGTTTCAAAATTTGAAAATTCAAAATACTTTTTGTGTAATAACCTTTCAAAGTTTGACAATTTCTTAAAATATCCATTTTCAAGGGCAGATAACTCAAAAAGTTCGACTCAGAATTATGCAAATTTTTCAGGAATGTTAGACAGTGTTGTATACATTAGGAATATATCAAAACATCGATCGCGAACAGTCATTTGCGATTACATAATAGAGTCAAAGATGACCGAACGTAAGGGTGAAAAAAATTAACATGGGCAATTTTTTTAAAATGCAACTAGAGACTTGAAATTTTACATAGAGGTGGACAATGACATTCTAAGCAAAAAAGTCAATCATGACAAAGTTGTAGGTCACGTGGTTTCGGCGCCATTTTGATTTTTTTGTGCTTTTTAGAATTTCCGGACCCTTTGGTTTTAGCGAATCTTCTCCTTTAAAATGCTCCTAAATCTTGATGCATAAAGATAAATAAATGAAATTTTCAGGACTCATTCCTGACATGTTTAGCTTTGTACTGAATACGCTGTTAATGCGGCTGAATCCTGTTGTCGCCGCTTGCGGCTATATTTTTCTCATTACTTTGCGTAGTTAAAAGTAAGAGGCAATTTTCTCAAGTGTGAAAACTAAATACAGTGATAAAAGTTTATCCTTAGTAATTATTTATAAAGTTCTGAATATAATAAACATAAGTTCAGGATTCCGAGCGACGGGATCCTTTCAAACGAAGTCACCATGGAAATGACGTCATAATCGTTGTAGGCTATGACATCATAAGGGCCAAGCGTTGCTGGCGATGTTCTCGGAGTTTTGTTTAGGATTTCCTTTTTGTAGTGTTTTGCAGTTTCGTTACTAACGATAACACTAGTTTCTCACTATGTTATTCTTCAATATCATATTAAAAAGTAGGTTTGTTACCATTGAATTGATTTACGTCAAATCCGGTGTTCTAATTAGAAAAATGATTGTTACGTACGGAAAGTTGCGAGAATTGCCCAAGCTTGAAAAAAGTAGAACCAGCAATCGTGCAATAGGGAATCTGCCGTGCAATACGGAATTTGAAGACGTATTCCGTATTGCACCCTTGTATTATTATCCTAAGATTACATGAGTATATAATAAATGAGAGGATTTGATGTTGATGTAGCGTAGTGTAGGGTATATAATGTCTGGCTATCTGTAGTGTGGCGTGAATAATATCTGATTTGGATGTAGCACTGTGTAATGTTAATAATATCTGATTTGGATGTAGCACTGTGTAATGTTAATAATATCTGATTTGGATGTAGCACTATGCAATGTTAATGATATCTGGTTTTGATGAGTTTCGGTAAAGAGACCGTGAAGAGATCTATGATCTTCTGCTGTCAGTTGGACGAGTCAGGGGAGATAATCTGCCTGAAGGAAGGTGGCGCCCCCTGGAAGGAGCACCTGTTTACCCTGGAGAAGGAGCTTGGTGTGAGCGTGCCCATCAAGTATGTGCTGTACACGGACCAGTCAGGGGCCTGGAGGATACAGTGTGTGCCTGTCAGAGTTGGTGCCTTCGATAACAGGTGGGTGCCTTCATCTCCTTCTATACAGTGTGTGCCTGTCCGAGTTGGTGCCTTCGATAACAGGTGGGTGCCTTCATCTTCCTCTATACAGTGTGTGCCTGTCAGAGTTGGTGCCTTCAATAACAGGTGGGTGCCTTCATCTCCCTCTATACAGTGTGTGCCTGTCCGAGTTGGTGCCTTCGATAACAGGTGGGTGGCTCCATCTCACTCTATACAGTGTGTGCCTGTCAGAGTTGGTGCCTTCGATAACAGGTGGGTGCCTTCATCTCCCTCTATACAGTGTGTGCCTGTCAGAGTTGGTGCCTTCGATAACAGGTGGGTGCCTTCATCTCCCTCTATACAGTGTGTGCCTGTCAGAGTTGGTGCCTTCGATAACAGGTGGGTGCCTTCATCTCCCTCTATACAGTGTGTGCCTGTCCGAGTTGGTGCCTTCGATAACAGGTGGGTGCCTTCATCTCCCTCTATACAGTGTGTGCCTGTCCGAGTTGGTGCCTTCGATAACAGGTGGGTGGCTCCATCTCACTCTATACAGTGTGTGCCTGTCAGAGTTGGTGCCTTCGATAACAGGTGGGTGCCTTCATCTCCCTCTATACAGTGTGTCCCTGTCAGAGTTGATGCCTTCGATAACAGGTGGGTGGCTCCATCTCACTCTATACAGTGTGTCCCTGTCAGAGTTGATGCCTTAGATAACAGGTGGGTGCCTTCATCTCCCTCTATACAGTGTGTCCCTTTCAGAGTTGGTGCCTTCGATAACAGGTGGGTGCCTTCATCTCCCTCTATACAGTGTGTCCCTTTCAGAGTTGGTGCCTTCGATAACAGGTGGGTGCCTTCATCTCCCTCTATACAGTGTGTGCCTGTCAGAGTTGGTGCCTTCGATAACAGGTGGGTGCCTTCATCTCCCTCTATACAGTGTGTGCCTGTCAGAGTTGGTGCCTTCGATAACAGGTGGGTGCCTTCATCTCCCTCTATACAGTGTGTGCCTGTCCGAGTTGGTGCCTTCGATAACAGGTGGGTGCCTTCATCTCCCTCTATACAGTGTGTGCCTGTCCGAGTTGGTGCCTTCGATAACAGGTGGGTGCCTTCATCTCCTTCTATACAGTGTGTGCCTGTCAGAGTTGGTGCCTTCGATAACAGGTGGGTGCCTTCATCTCACTCTATACAGTGTGTCTCTGTCAGAGTTGGTGCCTTCGATAACAGGTGGGTGCCTGCCTCCATCTCACTCCATACTGAACTGGGCCAACCAATATCTATATCAACTGTTAAACTATCAAGTATTGAGTGGTGTGATCGGTTGCATCATCAAATTTTGAGTAGTGTATTGGCCCTGTTTGGAAAGCAATTGGTGTTGAGTGGATATATGTTGATTATATAAAGAATCTCACCCAAGGATCTTCTCATATCAAATATCTGAGTCTTGTAGAGGATGTTTATGCTTTCATCAACAAGAGTTGATGCATTTGTTTTAGAAGAAACGAAGACGAGATTTTATCTATTATCAAAAATCATTCTTCAACATTTGTCGGCAAATAATGAACATACCTAAGACCCAAATGTCATCAGGCACTTTTAGCAGTGAAGTGATAGTATAGTATAGTATGGGATAGTGTCCAGTAATGTCACAGCCTTGTGATGTCATTAACTGATGATGAAATTGCTTCATGATCAGGTCACTGAAGTGATATCTAAAATGTAGATAATGCTTGTATAAATCTCTTGATCTCAAACACTTTTGCTTGATTAAACTCCATCTCAAACTAATAGGAGTATTGGTATATCAGGCTCAGATTAAACTCCATCTCAAACTAATAGGAGTATGGGTATATCAGGCTCAGATTAAACTCCATCTCAAACTAATAGGAGTACGGGTATATCAGGCTCAGATTAAACTCCATCTCAAACTAATAGGAGTATGGGTATATCAGGCTCAGATTAAACTCCATCTCAAACTAATAGGAGTATGGGTATATCAGGCTCAGATTAAACAGATCAAGCAATATCTCTATCTAGAACTGCTGCACCAAATGTCTTACATCAGACACTAGTCAGTTTTGATGACCATGACTTTATTTTCAATGTCATCACTCTTGTTAAAGCCATATCCCTTGAACCTTTGCACTCAATGTCAATGGGAATAATACATTTGCTTAATGTGACAATTATTTGGAAATATTTCAATGGCGGGGGACATTGCCACGTTAGTTGCAAACACTTGTTCAAGTTGAATTATACAGAGAACATTAATGGTGCTTTATGATAGTATTGTTTAGATCTGATTTTACGGGTAAAAACACTTTATAGTTTGATTTTGTATCTGATTTAGCACTTCATATTTATTTCTAGCAATATATAAAATATGTGCATCATCGAAAAATCCTGTTGAATGCAAGAAAACGATAATAATATGCTCAGTTTTTCATCAAAAAGTGCTTAAGTTGTTTTTTTCAACATTTATATTCACTGCACATGGTTATTTATGGAAAGCCCACGCTAAAATAAAAAAAATAGAGCCATTGGCTCTGTAGCTCATCAGGCATCATATCAAGTTTGCTTTATACAGGCAAGATGAGCTAAAAATGAAACTGATGTTACCTATTGCAAGAAAACCTCTAAAAAAATTACAAAACAAATGTATTATTATTCAACACTTTCTAGATCGCCAATATCAGACAGTGAAAGAAGTCCACACTAAAATATCTAAGGAGAAATAAATTTGCCCTAGACTGTCATCTAATGGAGAAAAATAGGTTTTTAAGATTGTGACCCCTGTGACCCTATTTGGGGTCATGGGGTCACAAAACCTACTGTTTAGAATCCAAATTGGCCAAGGAGTCTACATGCAGTCTTTCAGCTCAATAGACGTTTAGGAGCTAAAGATGATGATGAAAATAAGTTTTTAAGGTTGTGACCCCTGTGACCCTATTTGGGGTCATGGGGTCACGAAATCTACAATTTAGAATCCCGATTGGCCAAGGAGTCTGCACATATAATTTCAGCTCTCTAGACCTTTTGGAACTTGAGAAGAAGATGAAAATAGTTTTTTAAGGTTGTGACCCCTGTGACCCTATTTGGGGTCACAGGGTCAACAAAGTTACAAATTAGAATCCCCATTGTCCAAGGAGTCTGCACATATCAATATTAACTCTCTAGACCTTTTGGAACTGGAGAAGAAGATGAGAATTGGTTTTTAAGGTTGTGACCCCTGTGACCCTATTTGGCGTCATGGGGTCACGAAATCTACAATTTAGAATCCCTATTGGCCAAGGAGTCTGCACATATCGTTTTTAACTCTCTAGTCCTTTTAGAACTGGAGAAGAAGATGAAAATAGGTTTTTAAGGTTGTGACCCCTGTGACCCTATTTGGGGTCACAGGGTCACCAAAGTTACAAATTAGAATCTCCATTGTCTAAGGAGTCTGCACATATCATTTTTAACTCTCTAGTCCTTCTGGAACTGGAGAAGAAGATGAAAATAGGTTTTTAAGGTTGTGACCCCTGTGACCCTATTTGGGATCACAGGGTCACCAAAGTTACAAATTAGAATCCCCATTGTCCAAGGAGTCTGCACATACCACTTTCAACTCTCTAGTCCTTTTAGAACTGAAGAAGAAGATGAAAATAGGTTTTTAAGGTTGTGACCCCTGTGACCCTATTTGGTGTCATGGGGTCACGAAATCTACAATTTAGAATCCCCATTGGCCAAGGAGTCTGCACATATCGTTTTTAACTCTCTAGTCCTTTTAGAACTGGAGAAGAAGATGAAAATAGGTTTTTAAGGTTGTGACCCCTGTGACCCTATTTGGGGTCACAGGGTCACCAAAGTTACAAATTAGAATCTCCATTGTCTAAGGAGTCTGCACATATAATTTTTAACTCTCTACTCCTTTTGGAACTGGAGAAGAAGATGAAAATAGGTATTTAAGGTTGTGTCCCCTGTGACCCTATTTGGGGTCACAGGGTCACCAAAGTTACAAATTAGAATCCCCATTGGCCAAGGAGTCTGCACATATCATTTTTAACTCTCTAGTCCTTCTGGAACTGGAGAAGAAGATGAAAATAGGTTTTTAAAGTTGTGACCCCTGTGACCCTATTTGGGGTCACAGGGTCACCAAAGTTACAAATTAGAATCTCCATATGCTAAGGTACTTGTACACAAAATTTCAGCTCTCTAATGTGTATGGTTCATGAGGAGAAGTCGAAAGTGTCAAAAGTTTACGGACGGACGACTGACGACAGACGACGGACGACGGACGGACGGAGGACGGACGACGGGCCATGCCATAAGCCCATCTGGACTTTCAGTCCTGATGAGCTAATTAACTAAAGTAATAAAAATAGAGCCATTGGCTCTGTAGCTCATCAGGCTTCATATTTAATTTTGCTGTAGGGTTATTAGGGGCCACAGGGCCACAAAAGCTATAAACTACAATCCTCATTATTCAAGGATTTTGTACACAAAGTGCCATGCAATAAGCCCATCGGGCCTTACAGGCCAGATGAGCTAAAAATTGGGAAGAAATATTGTAATTTGCAGGTGTCAGTATATTATTAATGTTGTCAACTTTAAAAATCAAATTCTAAAATATTGTATTTATTCATCCCGTCTCTCCTTCATGCAGTTCCTGATCACAGCTCAGAAATATGTTTGCGTTCCCGGTAAAATGGTGTCTTGGAATATTTTAAGATTTCTTTAATGTCATATCCATGGAACTGAGCAAAGGGATAGTTTTTTTTCTTGAGCGTAAGGAATATCATGATTGTGTTGAACTGGGGTGAAATGAAGCTGCTTGTTGCAGACTGTCTATTCTGGAGGCGTGGCGCGGCCTGCGTGACCAGGAACTGGCTGACAAGTCTGGGATCCCTGGCTGCATCTTCGTCCATGCAGGCGGCTTCATCGGCGGCAACCAGACATACGACGGTGTTCTGGAGATGGCTCGACAGTCATTGAAGCAGAACAGAAGCTGATGACTACATTCACTCATAAACTCATTTCTCATCATTGTTAGTTTGTCTTTATTTTGCATTCTCTTCAAATAGAGAATACTGAAGTAATTTCTCTGTGCTCAGCTACCATTTACTTGTTGCTGTAATCTGATTGTTTGTCTATATTCTATTTTGTTACTGCCTTGAAGACAAGATGGCTGATGAAGTAGGTTTTTTGTTGATTGGATAAAAAGTAAAGATGATAACTGCGTTACTGCAAGGAGTGCAAGCCAACTGTTACGTGAAGGAGAAAACATGGCGTTGAGGTCTCTGCTCTTAGAAAATCTAGTTGGGGGAAATAGAGCCATTGGCTCTGTCGCTCATCAGACTTCATATTCAATTATGCTGTAGATTGTGGCCAATGTTGTTCCCCTTTGTAGGACCCACAGGGTCACCAATCCTAAAATTAAGTATATGGGCGATTTGATTTCAGAAACTGGTAATCAATTCAGAAATGGTAAATGCTCAAATATCTAATTGATAATTTTGGGTATAGTATCCAATCCCTTTTCAGGGGCCATAGGGTCATCAAAACTGAAAATTACAATCCTCATTAGTAGGAGTCTCTACACAAGATTCAGCTTGCTAGGCATTTTGCTTCTGGAGGAAAAAAATAAATTTTAGGGCTTGACATCTACAGCCCTTATTAGGGGCCACCCAAGCTACAATTTATAATCCCCACTAGTCAAGGAGTCTATACACAAGGTTTCAGCTTTCTAGGCCTTATGCTTTTGTAGAAAAAGATGAAAATAGGTTTAACCCTCATCCAGCTAAGCTCATCTTCACAACGTCACGGGCGAAACGAAAAAGTTTCTAAACTTTCCCATTCCTCCCTTGACATCTTTGGTCGTAATTTCTGTGCTAGCATTTCAACCCGCTGCACGGAAGTAGAATAGTCCAATCAGAAGACAGCATGTTAAATGAACCGATTTGAAAACAATATTTTTTTATGCTTTTTACAAGGGAGAGAAACACTTTATTTGAGTGATACATTAATGTTTGTCTTCTCTGCATTCACGGTGCTCATCAAAAACATGAAAACAATCATGCAGACTGAAATTTAAAATTAGATTTCACTCGGATAGTTTTCAAAAAGATCGTCTGTTAGTATTTTGAATTTGTTCCGAATGTAAACAGCAATTTCATTGGCCATTGTTGAAAGAGCTGATAAGGGGCGTAACTCGTGATCACGATAGGTGTCGCTGCTCCGGATCACCAGTTTTCTACCTTGTGAAGGCAAGGTCTAAACGAGGAGTTGCTCGATACGTTTTCACCTTGCCGTGGGAAGATGAGCTAAGCTGGGTCTCTTACGTTTCCGGCTTTATGGGGTCAATATGACCCCACTGTTAATTAATGAAATACCTTGTTTCTTGGTGAAAATAAAATTTTATTTTTCTACTGGTTGTTTCTTATGAGTGTTTTATATGCCACAAAAACAATTACTTGAAGGTATTGCATATTTATAACAATTTTAGAAGGTTGTTACATACAATCGATGCTATTTTTTCAACTGATTTCAGAAAAGAACGAAAAAAAGTATGTTTTCAAATTCCCAAACCCTTATGCGCACGTAGGATGTTTGCACCTATTTAATGTATCGCATGCAACAGTTTCCACTCAATATTAACGAACGTAATTTTTATGAGCGCTTCTGCAACACAAATTGTTACACAAACGGTTTCATGGGGTCAATATGACCCCATGTTCCGAATGACGTTGGCAAAAGAGTAGATCATTACATATTGATTTTAAAAAACCTACGGTAAACTTTAATTTTAAGTTAGATTCACAGGAGTTAAGGAAAATGGATGATTGAGGAATATATGAACATTTTAAAATCTTTAACCAACAGATTTTTTGTTTATTTAATAATGAGAGCTCTGGTTAAGATTGACCCCACTTAGCCGGATGAGGGTGAAACCAGCCGTTTCAAACGGGTAGGTTGTTACACATTGTTTATTAAATATACAGTAAATTGTTTTTTTGATTTAGACTCACAGGTGGTTAGGAAAATGGATGATTAAGGAATGCATTAAATTTCAAATTTTTTTAATTAACGTTTTTTTAATCATTTAAAAAAAAAAGCTCTGGGGTCAAATTGACCCTACTTAGTCGGATAAGGGTTAATGGGTGTGGCCTTTATTAGGCCTAAGGGGCCACCAAAGCTACAAGTTTTAATCCTCACTAGTCAAGGAGTCTGTACACAAGGTTTCAGCTTTCTAGGCCTTATGCTTCTGGAGGTCTAGAAGGGGTGATTATTTAACCTCAAAGTGATAGTCTATTATTATCCCCCGCCACGAAGTGGAAGGGGGATATAGGTTTGAGCTCCGTCCCTGCGTGCGTCCGTCCGTCCGTGTGTGCGTGCGTCCGTCCGTCCGAGTTAAAGGAGCCAATTTTTTTCAGAAACCGTTACAGATAGGATCATCAAATTTGATGTGTGCCTTCAGGGTATCAATACCTTGATGGAGTTCGAAAATCAGAACCGCGCAAATATTTTTTCCGGAGTTATTGCCCTTGTTACGTTTTCTTGGGACTCTGTTCGAGGTGTCTTCAAAGGAGCCAATTTTTCTCAGAAACTGTTACAGATAGGATCATCAAATTTGATGTGTGCCTTAAGAGTATCAATACCTTGATGGAGTTCGAAAATCTGAATCATGCAAATATTTTTCCGGAGTTTCGTGTCATGATATTTTTGAGTACACTCGAGTATTTAGGAGAAGGTTCTGACTTAATTTAAAATAAGAACAAATCTGGCGGGGGATGTTGATGACTATGTCTTCTTGTTGTGAGTTAATTGTGATAGTCTATTGCAATATTGATCAATAAATGAAAGGCAGATTTTGCAGCTTTCAAACTTGGCAAACGCATTCAAAGTGGCCATTTTATAACTGGGTGTTACAGCAAAAAGAATGATATATTGTGTATCTTCTGATTGCTAATTTTGCCTCAAAGTGATCTGTTTGCCATGTTCCAGTATTTTCCAAATGTAAAAACTAAACAACTGAATTGACTAAAATGTTGCGCTTAGTTCTCTTGTTTTAGTCCACTTGTCCGTAAGGCCTGAAGTGCTTATGGCATGGCATGATGTCTGGCTTCCATCCATCTTTGAACTTTGTTTCCAGAAAGCTGACGGGCCGATTCCTTAAAACCTATTTTCATCTTCTTCTCCAGAAGCATAAAGCCTACAAAGCTAAAACTGGATCAGGCATACTTTCTAATAATACTTGCGGGTGACATTTATCCCACATATAAAAACTCAAAACTGTCACTTGCCTCCCGTAGATAAGTTTCCAAACGTTTTTTTGACTGACTTGGGTTGTTGTCTGGTTATTATAACCACAACTTCAAACCTTTGTGGTTGAGTTGACCAGCCAAACTAAATAAGGGCTCTTATTAAAGAGTTTGCTCAACCCATATTTATACAAGGTATATTAGCTTTTAAATGATACTCCTGCAACATTCGACATTTCTCCATCAGATGACAAATTATTGGAAAAGTTTGGTATCTTCAGCCCCCAACAACACTTCAAGACAAAGAATTTGAAAATGTGTTACATTTTATTACATTCAATACACAGATCAACAATATTGATATGAATATCTATAAACAATAGAAGAAAAAGGGCAGTGTTGTCATGTTTAGTACCAGGTAATGGAGAGCAAGTTTAGAAGGAGATGATGGGAGAACAGCAGACCAGCCAACTGTCTCACTTTAGGGGGGAGGGGGGAAGGAATTTTGGAAAGCAGACTAGTCCTTTTACAAACAATTTTTTTTTAAATGCAACGTGTGGATGGAGCACTAGAGAAGCTTGGGTGTGGGTAGAGAGAGAGTGTGAGGGATGTACAGACACAAGGTAACTGACAGACAGCATGCAAACAACACAAGCCTCGCGGCACACCACACAATACTATACCTAGGGTAGTCGAGAAATAAATGAATAATAAGCATTCAAACATCAAATGTGTTCAAAATAGGTATAATCACTGAAAAGCATTCTATGTATATTTCATGGTACCATACTTGATCATACATTCGTATTCAAAATGGAGTTGGTCAATTACCATGCCTTCAAAAGAATATTTCACAAAAACCGGTTCTTGATTGAAAATAGTTATGAGATGGAAAACAACTGCGTATGATAAGTTAAAAGTAAAAGTATAATGTTATTTTCATGCATTCAAAAAGGCTTATTCATGAAACTTAGTATACATAACGTCAATGAAGATGAAATAACTTAACAAAAACCTAGCATTACCTCAAGCTATATGGCATTAAACCTTTACCTTGAGCTACAAGCGAAAACTCTCTACTTAATGACTACGGAGACAGAGACAAACAGTGTACGAGATGACGAGGGCAGATTGATGGATGACTGTACAAGGTGATACTGCGTCCTCTCGTCCAACACCTCATTGCAAGATAACCAGACAATCATTCAACATACAATATTATGAGATATTCTAGATGTATGAGTGGAACACTAAATGACACAGTTCAATGAGATACGGTTAAGACCAGGTAAAATATAACGTCAAAGACTGTTCATCAACTATTCTGTTGACATGGCTCAGGGGTACATCGTATGATGAGGTCTTGAAATGACTTGGTCATGTTCTATTCACAAATGATTGAGACTATGATATCAAGCTCATAAATCAGCATTAGTTAAAATTTCATTCTTGTTATCACCTGTGTACTGAATGCTACACAGATATAGCTTTCATTCATAGGTTGTATCTGCAACTCGCATGATTCTTCAATATATATCTAGAAAACAATTTGAAAATCATATATTCACTATGTTAAAATATTTAAGTGGGTCTAACTTAATTAAACTTAATGGCTTTAGCTGATATTGTTGGCATTTAAAACCCCTATAAATAACATTCCCAATTTGATTAAGTGATTAAGGACGATGGGTATAAAAATCCTGTTGACAGTTGGTCAACTGACTCTCCGACACATGGTCAACGAATACCAACCTCTGTGGTCAAGTTTAAGTCATGACCCTGACCTGAAGATGACAAGAACCTTTGATTCAAGTCACTGAAGTTTTAACTTGATTAAGTAAAACTGACAGGAAACAGGCACTTTCAAAAGAGTGAAGTCGAAATATGTAAATGGAACAGGCCAGTCACAATACCGGGTAACTGATATCTAAAGAGCTTTAAACAGCTGTACAGTTACACATGACAGATATGATATGAACATGAATATGCATTCTTATATTTTAAGAAAGTCAATAAAAACTACAAAAGTATTGGTAAAATAATTTGAAGGTTGAAATTACACATACTTCAAACAGCACACCCCTACACCTTGTTTCTTGTTCCGTGACCCGGACACAAGCATCAGTGATACATGTGTTGAGTTGTCTTGTGTCGTGTTGGTTGGAGCATCAGTACTTGACTCAGTGGCCTTCACGTTGAGATGCTGATGAGTTGTCTTACTTCTTACTGACACTGACTAACCTTAGCTAATTCTCCTTCCATGGGATAACTAGAAGTGGCAAAGTTGCTAGCACTTTTAACCTACCATCAGTAAATGGCTAAGAGTTTGGACTGGCCTATGTATAATTTAATCTTTTCAAAAGTGCCCTTTTCATTATCATACACGAAGAATTTCCAGACAGTTGTTGTAGCAAATAGCGATCCAGTCTGGCTGGGTGGAGGACCACTGAATCTGGTTGATCTCCCCCGAGCTGGTGTAGGCCAAGATGGGGTCTTCGATAGCTCGCGGCATCTGCTGGATGTCCCAGATCAGCGCCTGGTGGTCGTCAGCTGGAGGCAGAGTGACAGTCAGTCAATCAGTGGGAATACAGACTTCATACAATGTAACAGTTATACAGAGACATGGGAGACAAGACACGCGAGGGTGGAGAGAGTTGACACTGACCTGCTGTACAGATTTGGCAGGAGGAGTAAGGAGCAGTTATACAGAGACATGGGAGACAAGACACACGAGGGTAGAGAGAGTTGACACTGATCTGCTGTACAGATTTGGCAGGAGGAGTGAGGAGCAGTTATACAGAGACATGGGAGACAAGACACACGAGGGTGGAGAGAGTTGACACTGACCTGCTGTACAGATGTGGCAGGAGGAGTGAGGAGCAGTTATACAGAGACATGGGAGACAAGACACACAAGGGTGGAGAGAGTTGACACTGACCTGCTGTACAGATGTGGCAGGAGTGAGGAGCAGTTATACAGAGACATGGGAGACAAGACACACGAGGAGAGAGAGTTGACACTGACCTGCTGTACAGATGTGGCAGGAGTGAGGAGCATTTATACAGAGACATGGGAGACAAGACACACGAGGGTGGAGAGATTTGACACTGACCTGCTGTACAGATGTGGCAGGAGGAGTGAGGAGCAGTTATACAGAGACATGGGAGACAAGACACGCGAGGGTGGAGAGAGTTGACACTGACCTGCTCTACAGATGTGGCAGGAGGAGCGAGGAGCAGTTATACAGAGACATGGGAGACAAGACACGCGAGGGTGGAGAGAGTTGACACTGACCTGCTGTACAGATTTGGCAGGAGGAGTGAGGAGCAGTTATACAGAGACATGGGAGACAAGACACACGAGGAGAGAGAGTTGACACTGACCTGCTGCACAGATGTGGCAGGAGGAGTGAGGAGCAGTTATACAGAGACCTGGGAGACAAGACACACGAGGAGAGAGAGTTGACACTGACCTGCTGTACAGATTTGGCAGGAGGAGTGAGGAGCAGTTATACAGAGACATGGGAGACAAGACACACGAGGGTGGAGAGAGTTGACACTGACCTGCTGTACAGATGTGGCAGGAGGAGTGAGGAGCAGTTATACAGAGACATGGGAGACAAGACACGCGAGGGTGGAGAGAGTTGACACTGACCTGCTGTACAGATGTGGCAGGAGGAGTGAGGAGCAGTTATACAGAGACATGGGAGACAAGACACACAAGGGTGGAGAGAGTTGACACTGACCTGCTGTACAGATGTGACAGGAGGAGTGAGGAGCAGTTATACAGAGACATGGGAGACAAGACACACGAGGAGAGAGAGTTGACACTGACCTGCTGTACAGATGTGGCAGGAGTGAGGAGCAGTTATACAGAGACATGGGAGACAAGACACACGAGGAGAGAGAGTTGACACTGACCTGCTGTGCAGATGTGGCAGGAGGAGTGAGGAGCAGTTATACAGAGACATGGGAGACAAGACACACGAGGAGAGAGAGTTGACACTGACCTGCTGTACAGATTTGGCAGGAGGAGTGAGGAGCAGTTATACAGAGACATGGGAGACAAGACACACGAGGGTGGAGAGAGTTGAAACTGACCTGCTGTACAGATGTGGCAGGAGGAGTGAGGAGCAGTTATACATAGACATGGGAGACAAGACACGCGAGGGTGGAGAGAGTTGAAACTGACCTGCTGTACAGATGTGGCAGGAGGAGTGAGGAGCCCACGCGATGCCATTTACACATGCTCTGTGGTTGTTCAGACGGGCCACAGGTGTGCACGGCACACGCACATCAAGGATAATCACCTGAAATATGAGATACATGAGGGTGGTCAACAAGAAACATACAGAACATGTTATAAAGACCAGCAGATAATTGTGGGAGTGAGGCTCACCTCGAAGGCGTCCATTGCCATTGTGGCGAGGTAGTTGGGGTCCTGTTTGTTCCAGGCAAGGCGCAGAAGTGGCACGTGCTGTGGATCCTCATAGATGATGGTGGAGTGCTCCAGGTGCCGCAAGTCAAACATACGCACAGAGCCGTCCGCACCTGCAACCAACAGGCATTATTCCATACAACTGGGTAATCAGGCTCATACTCACATCCATGCCTTGACTTAGGTGAACATCCTTCTCAACTGGTAAATTGATACAGTTACACTGCCTTAAAACTTAATTCCTATTTCTTTAAATAGACAATTTTGTCAATTCTTCTGTTATTTCAAATGTTAAATATAACGCAACAAGTTTGAAGCTATGAAACACATGAAACTGGATCAAAGATGTAATAGGTATAGATAAAATACTTAAACAAACTAAAGAGACTGACACGGTTGACGTACCAACACTGGCGAACATGTCCCGCCCACCGCCAGCTCTACTGAAGGCGATGTCATACACTTCCTTGTCGTGGGCAATTAGCTGTGTCTTCACGTGACCAGAGACCATGTTGACCCGACCGAGCACCTGCCCCGTCTAAAACAAAAACAGACGTCATACAGGCCTCACCAGTGCCTTTTTAGCTCATCAGGACTGAAAGTCCAGATGGGCTTATGGCATGGCCCGTCGTCCGGCGTCCGTCCGTCCGTCGTCCGTCCGTCGTCCGTCCGTCCGTAAACTTTTGACACTTTCGACTTCTCCTCATGAACCATACACATTAGAGAGCTGAAATTTTGTGTACAAGTACCTTAGCATATGGAGATTCTAATTTGTAACTTTGGTGACCCTGTGACCCCAAATAGGGTCACAGGGGTCACAACTTTAAAAACCTATTTTCATCTTCTTCTCCAGTTCCAAAAGGTCTAGAGAGTTAATATTGATATGTGCAGACTCCTTGGACAATGGGGATTCTAATTTGTAACTTTGGTGAACCTGTGACCCCAAATAGGGTCACAGGGGTCACAACCTTAAATACCTATTTTCATCTTCTTCTCCAGTTCCAAAAGGAGTAGAGAGTTAAAAATTATATGTGCAGACTCCTTGGACAATGGGGATTCTAATTTGTAACTTTGGTGACCCTGTGATCCCAAATAGGGTCACAGGGGTCACAACCTTAAAAACCTATTTTCATCTTCTTCTCCAGTTCTAAAAGGACTAGAGAGTTGAAAGTGATATGTGCAGACTCCTTGGACAATGGGGATTCTAATTTGTAACTTTGGTGACCCTGTGACCCCAAATAGGGTCACAGGGGTCACAACCTTTAAAACCTATTTTCATCTTCTTCTCCAGTTCTAAAAGGACTAGAGAGTTGAAAGTGATATGTGCAGACTCCTTGGACAATAGGGATTCTAATTTGTAACTTTGGTGAACCTGTGACCCCAAATAGGGTCACAGGGGTCACAACCTTAAAAACCTATTTTCATCTTCTTCTCCAGTTCTAAAAGGACTAGAGAGTTGAAAGTGATATGTGCAGACTCCTTGGACAATGGGGATTCTAATTTGTAACTTTGGTGAACCTGTGACCCCAAATAGGGTCACAGGGGTCACAACCTTAAAAACCTATTTTCATCTTCTTCTCCAGTTCTAAAAGGACTAGAGAGTTGAAAGTGATATGTGCAGACTCCTTGGACAATGGGGATTCTAATTTGTAACTTTGGTGAACCTGTGACCCCAAATAGGGTCACAGGGGTCACAACCTTAAAAAGCTATTTTCATCTTCTTCTCAAGTTCCAAAAGGTCTAGAGAGCTGAAATTATATGTGCAGACTCCTTGGCCAATGGGGATTCTAAATTGTAGATTTCGTGACCCCATGACCCCAAATAGGGTAACAGGGGTCACACCTTAAAAACTTATTTTCATCATCATCTTTAGCTCCTAAAGGTCTATTGAGCTGAAAGACTGCATGTAGACTCCTTGGCCAATTGGGATTCTAAACTGAAGGTTTCGTGACCCCATGACCCCAAATAGGGTCACAGGGGTCACAATCTTAAAAACCTATTTTTCTCCATTAGATGACAGTCTATGGCAAATTTATTTCTCCTTGGATATGTTAGTGTGGACTTCTTTCACTGTCTGATATTGGCGATCTAGAAAGTGCTGAATAATAATACATTTGTTTTGTAATTTTTTTATAGGTTTTCTTGCAATAGGTGACATCAGTTTCATTTTTAGCTCATCTTGCCTGTATAAAGCAAACTTGATATGATGCCTGATGAGCTACAGAGCTAATGGCTCTATTTTTTAAAATCAAATTCTACATTCAACATACTGGATAACAGAATTGTGACGATATATAGAGATTTTTAACAAAGTGTGTTTCATACATTGTGGTTCTCCCCTTAGAAGAGTCCACAGGGTCACCAAATGTACAATTTAGAATCCTCCTTATCTAACTTAGGAGTCTGTAGACAAGGCTTCAGCTTTCTAGGCCTTAAGCTTCTGGAGAAAAAGATGAAAATATGTTTTAAGGTTGTGGCCCTTATTAGGGGCCAAAGGGTCACCAGAGTAATGAATTATATTCCTCACTAGTCAAGTAGTATGTGCACAAGGTTTCAGCTTTCTAGACCTTACACTTCTGGAGAGTAAGATGAAAATAGGTTTAAGGGTGTGCCCCCTGTGGCTCTTATAAGGGGTCACAGGGCCACAAAAGCTATAAATTATATTCCTCGCTACTCAACGAGTCTGTACACAAAGTTTCAGCCTTCTAGGTCTTATGCTTCTTAAGAAAAAGATGAAAATAGTTTTTAGGCCAGATGAGCTAAAAATTGTGATACTTAACACTATTGTAACGTAATGTGCAAAATCAAGGTGTTGTCAAAAGTACTGTTTTTTTCTGTTACCCTTAAAATAGTGTATCTTGAAACCATCGCATCGAATCATACATGTCTGAATTACCACAACTCAACTGGATGATACTGAGGGAAGAGCTAGAAGCGCCAGGTTGACACTGAGCGTAGAGGAGAGTGTACTTGCCTCCAGTCCCCAGATGGTGCACGTTGTGTCGATGCTTGACGTGCCCAGTAGATTGGGGTCCACCTCATTCCAGTCAAACGATGTCAGGGGAGCACAGAAGTCCGAGTTCTTGTTCTGCAGAGATATAGATGAAGCTCACAGCACCTATCAATCTCATGTATTTGTGACTTACAAATAAATCTATCTACCTATTTAAAAAAATCAATTGGCCAAGTAGCTCAACAAAAATACATATTTTTTCCTACAAGAGCAATTATAAAATGGTTAATGATTTGAATAAAATTGCCAGGGGACATTATATTAGTTTCTGTCACATGTCTTATTTCCTGCATGTCATTGTTTTGTAAGACCAAGTCAGGAGGCAACAGCGATTATATCAAAACAGGAGTTAGCAGCTGAAAGTAATTAAAGTTTACATTAGCATTCAATTATTAGACTTAATGAGTTGAGTTGTATAGAAGTTTTTGACTCACGTTGTTGAGGAGACACTCGAGGCGAGTTTCGTTGTCCCCGACCCTCCAGACCCTCAGATAGTCTCCACTCGTAGCCAACAAGTCTGGAAACACCCCCTTCTGTAGCAACAAATACAACACTTTCAAGCTCACTAATTCTACAAAAACATTCCTTTTTGTTTAAGGGTTTGAAAAAAATGTCCATCATCTGTTATAGGTTAAGTAACAAAACAAGCTTAATTTGTGAATAACAAACATATCTCAATGTCAATCTTTATTTCAGTTCTTTATTTCAAAATGTTGCAGTTTATATCCACCAAGCAATGATGCTGAGAAAGTTTTATATATGAAATGTAAAGGCCTGTGGCATCCTCGCCATCCCTCGGTATTGAAATAAAAGATCTTACTGTCATTTTCATTAGCCCTTACACAGAATGAAAGAGATTTTGCTGGCAGATGTTAAAGCAGAGAGAGAAGATTCTATACTGACTGTGTCTGGGATCCACATGATCTTTGTTGTTGGGTAGGGGTGATCAAAGGTGCTCTTAGAAGTGAAGTCTGACGTCTCTTCATCCAGGGCCACGATTTGCACCTGCAGCAAAACATAGACATATAGCACAAATCGTCGTCATACCAATAATCCTTCCTCTAATTTAGGGTTGGGTATTGCCAGAAAAAACGTATTGCAATATATTGCAATATTTGATGCCATATTGTGATACGTATTGCAATATATTGCCAAACGTGCAAGTGAGTTTTTTGACTGTAACATTACTACAAAAAATAACAAATGGTCACTTGAATCATTCAATCAAGTAGCGTCTGCTTTTTCGGCCGCCATTTTGGTTTGTTTACGGGACAACAAGATTTAATTTTTTTCTTAGCATTGTTTAAACAGCAATCAAAAAGATTTATATCTTCGTTCATGACTAGGAAACATTCTTAAAACAATTAATATATAATAATAACAAGGAAATTCGAAAGGTTTTAATATATTTTATTATGATATGGAAATTACCAAAGATTCTCACGGAAATTGCTGAACGTATTGACTGTACCGGTTCTTGGACACTGTACCGCGATACGATATATTGAGTAGTTTGAATCGCAATATACTGGTATACCGGTTATATCGCCCACCCTTATCCTCTATAATACAAACAGATGAACAAACAAATAGAGAGATGGACAGACAGAATATGCCATAAACCAAAACTTATGCTGAAAGGTAGGAGCAAAACAATCAGCCCATATTATAAACAAAAGAACATTGACAGAAGGACCTACTATTTCTGCAGACAACCAAAACCTCCCAACAAGCTGCAGTCATGGTTATGGCATAAATTAAGGAAATATAGTATTTCATTTGTAAGAGTAAAGATGACTTTGGTAAACAACAAAATGTTATAACCTTGTTATTGTATTCCTCAACAAAGCTACCAAGAGCTAGCCGGAAGCGCTTGTCTGGGCGGATGCTCCAGTTCATGCTGTAGACGGTCCATGGTGCCTCGTACTTGTAGATCTCTTTACGCTTAGGGGCACCGGGTGCTGATGGGATGCTCACCAGTTTGTTCATCGTCTTCTGCAGCAGAAACAAAAATATTTGTGCCAAACAAAATTCATTCTTTTAAAATCGTTCTATTTGAACTATTGCCTATGAAAACACCGGTTCTCGGAAAACAGGCTTTGAACTAAAAAAATTTAATGTTTATAGATTACAGGATTCAAATTAGCACTAGTCTGGTAGCTCATGGCTAGTAAAAAAAATTCTGGGCTATATGGAATGACTGGTAGTCAAAAGGACTAGTTATGAAAATGTAGATGTATTTGGCTAGTTGGAATGTGTATGGGCTAGTACTCTCAGGAGTGCATTTGTCCGAATGCTAGTATGCAAAATAGGACTTTTTTGTGCCCCATGGTTATCTAAACTCAGTAACTGTTTGGAGAATACTAATAGTAATACGATAACATACATAGGCGCTTTAGACTTCATTTGAGTTGAGGAAGTTCGTAATGTCATTCCAAAAATATAAAAGCATTTCATTAACTATATGGACATCGATATAACATTATTCATAATGGTTTTGTAAATCAATGTTTGTTGACATAAATTTGACAGTTAACACATTAAATCACACGAGTCAAAATAAATCTAACAAAGCTACGATAATACATATAAGTTAAACTTAATATCTCTATAGTTAAAATTCTTACATATTCGGTTCCGAAAGCATGAAATCAACAGTTTTATCCACAGATTCTTTTATAATGTGCAACTATCAACAAAACAATATGGCGACCATGTCAATAACCCCACTTACGGTACAAAACGACATAAACTAACTGCATGTATTACTTGTTACATATTACACATATTCCGCAATCAATATATATTAAGACTATACAAAACAATAGATAATCACACTGACTTATTAACCAACTTTTTAGTTTAATTTGAAGGACAATACCGTTCTTTTTACGACAACCGTAAAGAAAATTAAACGCGTCGCGCGAGAAGATGTCGATTTCAGCGGGAAAGTGAATGTTTTATTGCAACAAGTCGATTATTATGAAAAACAGTCGACATGGATGAAGCAGGATTAAATGAAGAAACGGAAGTTAACATTAATGACGTTTTTAAGAACGTTACTTATTATCTTGTGGGAGATATCGACGAAAAGGTACATGGTCCATTTCATCGAAAACAACCAAATCCCGACAAACTAAATTCGGAAATTATTCTATGATTGCGCACGGGAAAATATAAAGACAAGCCAGACCACAGAGATAATTGGGATAGAATGCATTTTACCGGTTGCACATATTTCGTGTCAATTTCGTTCTTTTTTAATCCTTGGATTCGCATTAGACTGACTTTTTTAGCCCTTATAGATATTTGTTGACTATCTTTAAGGGTAAATGTGTCGAGTGTTAGGGTTAGTAACTTATTGTAGATACAATCACTAGCGCCCTAGCTGTAAAGTGCAGTACTCCTGCGAACAGTATCACAGTTTTTCAGACGTTTTTATTTCTAATTTCAAAACGCGTCAAATGGTGAATATTCTACATAACACTAATTTAGTGCTACTCCCGGCAGGAATTTATTGTTTTAATCATAAACTGTTTTCTATTGCTCTACAACAGCTAAGAATAACAACTGGACGAGACTGAAGTTCGTAGCACCTAACCGTAACAGGAATCGCAAACATGCATGATCAGTTCACAAAACTTAAATTCACTTTCAAATTGTTGTAAAATATGTCAGTGGTACAGAAGTATCATATCCTTTGAATGAAGACTTATCTATACTGGGGGGCGAACAATTATCGCCGCGTAACAGTTATCGCCACCACCTCGCTGTAAGGCATTTGAGCATTCTTTCACATCCAATCCTTCTATTTTTCATCAAAGGACCTCTCCCACTTTCAAATTATTACCAATAAAAAAATTCACCAAAAGAATTTAATTTTCCAGATGCCACGAAAGATAATTTTTAGCACGTGGGAAAAGTAAACGAGACGGGGAAGTCACGTGACCTGTCGAGAAATCTTATCAGATATTAAAAAAATGTATACATTTATATAAAATGATCCTGGCTACAGTTATGATACAGAAAAATATCAATTGTATGATTGCAAATAATTTTAGAATTGTTTTCCTATAAATAATCGTGGTCAAAACTGGCCCACTTTACGGCAATGCGGTTACTTACCTTCACTCACTGCTATGGCGTGCAAATCAAGAAAACAACAAACAATGAAATAATGCAGCATATATATGCCTCAAAGAATTCAATTTCAACCTGAGATAGTTTTCTTTTCAATAATTATTTATTTTGCCGCAATATTTCACGTCTACCCGAAATCATTTGGTCCTCGCTAAACCGCTTGGATGCGGTCCGATCGAGTCGGGTGCTTGTCACTGACAGTCGGTCACTTTGCCTTTCGGGGAAAGGTTAATAAAATCAGATTAATAAATATAGATGTGTCTTCGTTCAAAGGATATGATATTTCAGTACCACTGACATTTTGCAAGAATTTGGAAGTGAATTTAAATTTTGTGAACTGATAGCGTATGTTGGCGATAACTATTACGGTAAGGTGTTACGAAACTCAGTATCGGTCTGTTGTAATTTTTAGCGGCCATAGAGAACTAGAAAATAATCTACGATTGAAACATTTATTTCCTGACAGGAAGATCCCTAATCAAGTATTGTGTAGAATATTTACCAAATTTGATTATGCGTTTTGATATTAGAAACGAAAACGTCTAAAAAAAACGGCGATAATTGTTCGCCAGCCAGTATCTATTAACCTGGTTAGATTTGTATTCCCCCAAAAGGCAAAGTGGCCGACTGTCAGTGACAAGCACCTGACTCGATCGAACCCCAACCAAGCGGTTTAGAGTGGACCAAACGTCTTCGGGTAAAATATTGTAGAAAAATTGATGATTATTGAAAAGAAAACTATCTCAGCTTCAACTCCAATTCTTTGATGCATATATCTCCTGTATTTTTTTTTAATTGTTTGTTGTTTCTTCATTTACAACTACTATGCCGTACCACTATGCCGTAAAACTTCCAGATTTGAGCACGATCATTCCCAGGAAAGTCATTCTAAAATTCTAAAATATAATTGATCTTTTTCTGCATCATAACTTTAGGCTGGATCATTTTCTATAAATATATCATTTTTAAAAATTTTAAAAGATATCTCGACAAGTCACGTGACGCCCCCTGCCTTGTGTACTACCCTACGAGCTAAAAGTTAGCTTTGGCACCTGGAAATGAAATTCTTTTGGTGATTTTTTTTTTGGTAATAATATAAATAAATAATAAGTATTAAAGGTCCTTTGATGAAAAAATCAAGAATTGAAAGTAAAATATTTCTCAAATGCCTTATAGCGAGGTGTTGGCGATAACTGTTATGCAGCGTTAACTCACGCCAGCCAGTAGGGTGTAGGTGATTTCGTAGGAAGATCAGGTTCGTAGAGGAATTTTGTAGGAGGATTGTACTTTGGTTTCTAAGAAGTAGTTAGAATATGCCTAATAATATGATCAGATATGTTTGTCGATACCACTCGTTTAAATGACACTAATTTATAAATTAATTAATTTTGTCTCACGGAGTGGCTGTTTAACTTGATTACAATTCATTTGAACAGCCTTAATCTCAAATCATTTCAGTATGATGATGCAGTTATGCCTTCTTCTCCTTAGGCTACTTATTCCATTTTATCTCAATTCTTTTCTAAAATATCTCTTTTTGGATGGTCTGGCTTAACTGGCAAATAAGGCTAAGATAATACCATTTGGTTTAAAATTGGGGCGTGGAATATGCACATATTTCTAGTTTGTTTAGAAAGCTGAGTGTGTGCATCTCTTTATACTGAAACATTGATATGCTGTTATTTGTTCAGATTGTGAAGCTCCTGGACGATGGAGGTGCTAAACCAGACAGCTACCTCAGTGAGATGGTCAGCCATGTGATCGCTGACGATATTGATGCTGACGAATGTGCGGAGGCCAGGGATCTCTTTGAACTGCCCATAGTGTCTGTGAGTAGATCTGTATACCAGGAATCACCAGGCTCAACGCTAGTTCTTAAATTTAAATTCAAACTTGATGTGAGGAATTAATCTTACAATGTACTACCTCTTCCTGTATGTATTTGCTGGCTGTTCCTCCTCCCTGGTCTCGCTCCACTAGCATTGGGTGTACGTACGGGTCCATGTTGATTTGAAAGGACCTTAAGACCTCGACATATTTCAGTGGTATTTTTTACAGCTGGTCAGGCTTTACAAAATACATAAAATTTCACCAATCAATAAAACTTAAACACCCAACTAAACTGATCTGAAGGGTTGTGTGTTTGATAACGGAAACACTTTATTTGACTTTGTTAAATGTAGTCTGAGAACTATCACTCCTTTGCTAAACATTGTGACAAGCTAACTTAGCATTTCTAAAAACATGTTGAACATATTTCTAGTCGGATAAGACCATTATAATCCTAAATAAAAACTCCATAGGCATTGTTGTAGTAGAGTTAATAAAGATAATCACTAAAGGGAAAGAACTCTGTTTGAAAGCAGGTTTGATGTTCATTTTGTGATCAAGCACACATAACCTGTTTCTCTTTTATTCTTAAATAAACTTTGTTTGCAGAGTGAGTGGGTGCGGTTATCAGCAAAATGCAGGAAGCAACTTCTGTATCCTTATAAAATACAACGAAACTCATCATTGATACATCACGTTAGAGTAGCGTCAGTGTTGTAACTATGTTTCGATTTATTAGAATATTCATGTTCATTGTTTGTATCAATTCAACAGTTATTAAATATTTCTAGTGAGGCCTGTAGTTGTCCCCCGCCGGAACGGGGGACATAATCAGTGTTAATCACATTGTATTCAGCGGCGTCCGTCCGTACGTAGTCGGGATCCTTAACGCGTTATCTCAAGAACTGTTGCACCCAAATTCTTCAAATTTGGTGACAGTCTCACTTGGGGGATTACGCAGACACCAGTCACTTTTGGTGACCTTGACCTTATTTTCAAGGTCACAACGGCACTTTGACCACTCTTGAAACTCTTGTTAACACTATATCTCAAGAACCGTTGCACCTTATGTCTTCAAATTTGGTCACTGCCTCACTTGGGGGATTACGCAGACACCAGTCACTTCGGGTGACCTTGACATTATTTTCAAGGTCACTCAGCACTTTGGCAACTGTTGTTAGTCTTGTTAACTCGTTATCTTATGAACTACTGCACCTAATGTCTTTAAATTTCATCACAGCCTACATTGGAGGATTACGCAGACACCAGTCACTTCAGGTGACCTTGACATTATTTTCAAGGTCACTACGGCACTTTGGACACTTTTGATACCCTTGTCAACACAATATCTCCTGAACCGTTTTACAAAATGTCTTCAAATTTAGTCACAGCCTGTGAGACTAAGCCAATACCAAATACTTTGGATGACCTTGACCTTAATTTTAAAGGTCACCACGGTTCCTTGAAAACTTTTGAAACATCTTATATCTTATGAACCGATTTATGAAATGTCCTCAAATTTGGTCACAGCCTACATTGAGGGATTATGTAGACACAAGTCACTTTGGGTGACCTTGACCCTAATTTCTAGGTCACCACTTTTGCCATTTTTGAAACTCTTGTTTACTTGATCAGTGTTGTTCCTAGAGGGGGCCCTGGGGAAATTTGCCCACCTTTTTGGCTTGGTGTCCCTTAGACTTTGGAGAAGTAGGATACCTCTACCATTACAAGGGGTTCAATATTCTCAGAATAGGCCAAAATGACCCCCTCAGCTGATCAGCCAGGAACAACACTGCTTGATATCTCATAAACCACTGGACCGAATGTCTTCAAATTTGGTTACAAACTACAGACACCAGTCACTTTGGATGACCTTTACCTTATTTTCAAGGTCACAATGGCACTTTGACCACTTTTGAAACTCTTGTTAACACGATATCTCTTGAACCATTGCATTTATTGCCAATGGGAATATAGCATTTGCTTATTGTGACAATTCTATCGCAATATCCAAGCGGCGGGGGAAATTGCCACATTAGTGGCAAACACTTGTTTTAAATCTGAAATGATACTTTACCCAAAATCCTATTACCGGTAATAAGGAAAAAATTAAATTGAAGTTTTTGTAACTTTTTAATATGAACAGTTCACTTGACATTGCAATAAGAATGTTATTGGATGTAGAAGTCTTTATGTGTGTGTCAGAAGCCTTGACTGAGACAGAAAGGAGACGTTCGCGCTGGAGGGTCGCATCTTCTCCTCTGTGGTTGCTTGCACTTCACAGGTTAGTGATACATAGACAATGATTCTATCAGTTGATCTCCAGCTCACATGATCATATCATTGTTTTCTTTACTCAAATGTATGTCTTTGCTCAAAGTCAAAATCATTTCAACTCGAGATTGATTTAAAAATCATTGACCAAATACTAAAAATTTTACTTTATAAATGTTAAAACAAGTTTTGAAAATATTTTGACAAATAAGTTGACAAAGAGCTTGAGAAATATGATTATTGGAAACGCCACACAATAGGAAATATTATACACAATACATTTACCTAAAGCCCTGTGTCAAACACTTCATCTGCTAAATAAGATTGTGTAAATATTCTTGATTGCACTGTCTTCTTAACAAAATCTTAGTTGAAACTGGCTACAGGATAATCTAAACCATAATATACTGTGTAATACCTCAGGTTAAGGATTAGCATATATGTGTAACTCAGGGCTCGAAAATAGCACTCGTCCGCTCGTATTGACGAGTGGAAATTAGCTCGGGCAAGTGAAAAAATATTTCTACTCGTCCCATAGGACGAGTACAATTTCTGTCCTAATTTTAAATTCAACTGTTTACTTTTTAAACTCTGAATAATTTTTTGAAACTTTTCTTCAGATTCTCTTGAAATCTGTTATATCAATCAAAGTCTCCACGATGTTCTGATTACAGTGTTGAGTATCTTTTCTTATCTGATGCTAGTTATACATCAGCCAATCAGATCGGGGCATCCCCAAGAGATGGACCAACCAGAATGCGTAAACAGCTGATCAGGGAATTCCATGCTTTGACATAACGTTTTCAATATATATGACATCCAGCAATATTGAAATAATAAATGTTTACTAAAATAAAATAATAATACAATTCTTTTTAACTTGTTCTTATCATTAAATAACATTTATTCAATGGTTGATACCAATAACTGAAAACTATAAAACACAAACGTTGTTTACATACGAGGAAAGCATTGCGATGGGATGTAAACTTGGTCCTTTGATAAATATGTTTATTTTTGAAGAGAATATATATCCCACAGTAACACGATACCAATAGGAAACATCTGGAGTTTGTTAAATATCCTACTATGAGGCAGATTTATTTGGACCATTTGTTTAGAGAAAGAGTGTTCGGACTAGATCGAGGCAGCCGCGAGTATAATAACCACCAGCGTAGGGATGTCCATGTTATATCTTACTATCAATCTTTGTTTGAAAGAAATAGTGACATAAACATTTTTATACGATAGTGTGATTGTTAATATTTTCCTGTTTCTCTCCTTGAAAGTTAACATCAAAAGTTGTATTCGTTGAGATGTATCTTACAGTTGTAAATTTCCGACCCTGATGTAAACAAACATGGCGCCTCACCCACTACACGATACGTGAGTGACAGATGTTCTGATGTGTATAAGGATTTGATATCCAATTATTTACTGATTTGAATTGAGATGTGTCAAATCACATGCATAATATCAAACGTTACCATGATTATGATAATGAGACATATGTTAATTAATTTCAAAATTTTATTGACATGCAAAATAAATGAACTGTAAAAACTGTAACTGTATTTTATCATGGGTAACACATAGAACTTATAATGTTCAACTTATAAACATCACAATGATGTGTTTTAACATTCACATTCACAGAATTTCACATTTCAGGTGTATATATATACAGCTCTAATGAATTGGGGGATTTTTTATTCCAGACATTACTTATTAATTCATAACTTAAATTTGCATCCATGTTTTTGCGTGAATTATAGGACAAGTAAATTTCCAGAAGGACGAGTGGAAAATTGAAATCACTTGCCCTGCAGGACAAGTACATATTTTTACAATTTTCGAGCCCTGTAACTGTCATGTGCCTAGTTGTGTGATGAGAGTTATCTGCCCCTAGCTGGAAACAGAGGACCAGAAGGCGGTGTGGGGGATGATCACTTACTACGGAGGTCGGTGCTCCGCTCGGCTAGACTCGACCGTCACTCACCTGGTCACCTTCAGCACAGACGGGGTCAGTACACACCTTGGTCCTCGTGGAGTTTGAGCTCTCTGTCTTCCCTGTAGAACATAATCAGTGTCACAATGTGTTATTCCCTCATTTTCTTTGAAGTAACTAATTTTGGAGAATTTCCTTCATGTTTATCTTGGATGCAAGAACTAACATGAACTGAAAATCACTGATTAAAATAATTTAATATTTACCCTTTTGCTCTTTTTATGTGAGTTAAGTAATGGTAGCTTCATTATGACTTCAGCTTGGGACCTATGAAAGATGCTAATGGAACTTTATTTGTTTATGTTTCAGAAAAAGTACCATGAAGCTTTGAAACGCGGTGACATGATAAAGGTAGTGTGTCCGGACTGGATCAGCCAGTCAATAAAGGAGAGCAAGCGGCTAGAGGAGAGCGAGTACCACCCGAGACTCATCCAGTATCCCAAACCAGAGTCTCCCCTCAGACCAAAGACCCCAGAGGAACTTCTACTTCCAGCACGTAACCTTGCAATAAGTCCCGGGCCTGGACACCAGATGGCCCAGCAGATAGCAGCTGGGCTAAGGCGAAAATCTTCTTCAGATGAGATGCCACGTAATGGGAGTCGACCTGGGACCCCTAGTAACTCAAGTGCTAAGGAAGCTCTTGCCCGCATGGTGAACAGTCGGCTGCAACAGTCGAGAGTAGGAGACAGCCCGGAGGCAAGGCCGGCCCCAACCAGTCCCATGTTCCCTCACCCCCACCCCCAGCTCCCAACCCTCCCTGGCCAGATGCCCATGATGCCCGGTCAGCACCCACTGTCCTCCCAGCTACCTCCTCAATTGTCCCCAGGCATGGGTCAACCCCCGCCCCACATGAACCCTCAGTTAATGCAGCAACTCAGTCAGATGCAGGACCCACACATGGCAAACAGGACTCTCAGGAACATTACCAACAACGCTGACCCCCAGATGGGCATCAGACCACCAATAAATAAGGTATTTGCTCTTTACAACCAAAACTGTTTATTGATCGTCATTTGATTCATGATGAGTTTTTCTCTTGAAATCCTGAATTGATAGCAAGAGATGGATCCCAAAGATTAACTGTTTGGTGTTGACTGATTCAGATGCAGCAGATGTTTGGTCTAAATCGAGCAGCACGCCCCCCTCCACCCCCCTACCAGCTGCCCCAGCACCCCCTCCAGATGCAGCTGCCCCAGCTGTGGGGTCATGACCCAGCAGACAACAGTAAGATGCCTTCTCAGTAGATATACAACATATATATATAATGTCTCATCCGTGCTCTATTGATTTACAAATGGTTATTTGTAGGATTACTGGGTTGTGACGATATATCAATACAGTGAGAATCGTGTTACCTGATCTGACAATAAATGAATCGTGATAAAATGTCTCTATTGTCATACGTTTATTAAATCTAATTTACTAAAAGTGCTAATTTAATAATTAAAAAAACCCAAGATATTCATCAAAGATTTTTCTATAAAATACCCTGAAAATTTTGTATTGGACATGTTTTGCATGAAATCGTATCGATCATTAATAACATGATACTCATGGTATCGGGACGTGTCTCCCTTCGAGGTGAATATTGTCATATGAATATTGAAAGAATATGAATATTGACAAGAACCAAATTCAGTGTATACATGTGTTTTGTATGTTTGCCCAGTTCCGGCGGACATGTGTTTGTTGGGGTGCGTTTTCTACGTGACAGACTACCAGGCTATTCTTGGTCAGGAGGAGATCAACACGTGGAGACAGGTACCGCTCTCTTAGTAACCTTACATACAACAATCTCCCATAATCTTGGTGAGACATTGTACAATAAATCCAAACTTTTATGTTGTTTTACCTTTTCATCCCGACAGGTTAGTATATCAGCCCGTGAAAACACTCCCTTATTCCAAAACCTGGAATACCGGCTTGATGCGTGCAGGCAGAATGTATCATGGAGGAAATAGTTAGCCCTCAGAAATAGTTAGCCCTCAGAAATAGTTAGCCCTCAGAAATAGTTAGCCCTCAGAAATAGTTAGCCCTCAGATATAGTTAGCCCTCAGATATAGTTAGCCCTCAGAAATAGTTAGCCCTCAGAAATAGTTAGCCCTCAGAAATAGTTAGCCCTCAGATATAGTTAGCCCTCAGAAATAGTTAGCCCTCAGAAATAGTTAGCCCTCAGAAATAGTTAGCCCTCAGATATAGTTAGCCCTCAGAAATAGTTAGCCCTCAGAAATAGTTAGCCCTCAGAAATAGTTAGCCCTCAGATATAGTTAGCCCTCAGAAATAGTTAGCCCTCAGAAATAGTTAGCCCTCAGATATAGTTAGCCCTCAGAAAACCTCAGAGGACCAATTGTTGTCAGCAAATATAACAATAAAAACTCTTAAAGCTTTACAGCTTGTTCTTGTAACTAGTACTGGGAACTGAAAGTATTGTAAAACTAGGTACTTGTAGAGAGTAGAGCAAGTGGTGTGATGTGTGTAGACTGAGCATGATGTCTGACCTGCAGGTGGTGGAGCAGTACGGGGGCCAGCTCGACTCCTCCTACTCCAGCCGCGTCACTCACCTTCTCTGTGCTGGGCAGCAGAGCGACGTCTTCCAACTGGTAATATTCCATCTCAACTCTCTTCAACCTCTACAATCAAACATTAAGTTCCACTGTGGTTCTGGTTTTGATATTGATTCTTTATGCGTTGCAAACATTTTCAACTGGCATCTATGTGGACATCCCTTGCTGCCAGGAGCCAATATGTTAAGGGCCCTTTTTGCATGCTTTTGTAACATGTTCTGTAAGAATGTTAACAGCAAATGAATGTGCAAGTCAGTTTCTATTGAGTATATGTAAGTAAGCTCTGCCCGTCCATGTGTTGCAGGCTCTGAAGGACGGGAAGCGAGTGGTGACGGCGTTCTGGCTCAACGACTGTCTGCTGCAGAAGAAGCTGCTCCCCCCCTGGCAGGCCCTGCACCTCCCCCTGGGCCACAGGGAACCCAAGCTCTGCAGCAACCAGGCACGTGACTCACCCTGTCTTATACATGGCGTACTCTGAGGATGTTACAGTGTATATGACACACTATAGCACTCTTACAAGTAGTTGGCATAAAACAAATGAATTATTGTAGAATAATTGATCCTTTTACTTACGTTCCTTATGTTCTTTTATTGAATGTCATGACTTTAGTTTGCATATTTCAAAGGTTGTTTTCTCATCATTTTTTTACTCTTTGTACATTTCAGATCATTTGTATGACAAACTATGATGGTGAAGAGCGCCAAAGAATAAAACAGATGATCAACGCTATCGGTGCAAAGTACACTGGTTATATGACCCATTCAAACTCAGTTCTCATCTGTAAGAAGTAAGATGTCGTTCAGATTTATTCAGTGCAATAACAAGTTTAATTATGAAAAATCATTGGCAAAATATAGAAAATCAAGTCAAATATCTAGACATCAAATGTATCAACACAAAATTAACTTTAAGAAACAAATATATGATGTTCCATATGTTAAGACACAAGGGTGAACTTTTTGTGTGGTTTTCACCTCTGTTGTGTCCACAATCTATCAAAGGTCAAGGTGACAGCAAGGTCCGAACTTTTTATCATTATAAATTGTTATTCCTAATAAAAAGAGATATTGATTGTTGACCTTTAAGGTCACCAGATAAGAGTTTAGTTCACCTATGATTAGATTTGAATCAGAAATAGCTTTTGAGATTGAGATATAATGATTTCAATCCCTCTGGGAATTCTTTTGACATGTTCACATTTAAGTTTGTCATATATATTTCTTAGAAAAAGACCATTTAATTTGGTTTTGTAGAAGGCGGAAAAGGAGAAGGCGAAACCTTCGGTTAACTTAGGGACTGCTATGCTTTTGCAGTGTCCTTCAAACACTAATCTAGTTAAATGATGATTATTATTACAATTAGATATCAATATTTATACCATTATGGTTTTCTCTTAATTTTTTTTACAAGTTATATCCTTTGAAAAATAGTTTGATTTGATAAATGTCAATCAATACATCAACTTGATGAGGGAAGTAGTTATAGGTTAGCAGTGAGAGACATTTGCTTGGGTTGCAGACCGGAAGGCTTGAAGTACGACAAGGCCAAGGAGTGGCGCATCCCGGTGGTGAACGTACACTGGCTCTCTGACCTGGTCATCGGCAACATGGACGCCATCAGACTCCCCGTCCATGTCAAGTACCTTCAGCTCGGCCAGAACAGCGAGTTCAGCATGGATATTGTCAAGGTTCAGGCCCTCCTGGGTGAGTCACACTTCATTATCTTGTAGCATTGACAAATCAGTTGGTTCAGGCACGCCTGGGTGAGTCACACTTCATTATCTTGTAGCATTGACAAATCAGTTGGTTCAGGCACTCCTGGGTGAGTCACACTTCATTATCTTGTAGCATTGACAAATCAGTTGGTTCAGGCACTCCTGGGTGAGTCACACTTCATTATCAGTTGTTTCAGGCCCTCCTGGGTGAGTAACACTTCATTATCAGTTGGTTCAGGCCCTCCTGGGTGAGTCACACTTCATTATCTTGTAGCATTGACAAATCTGTTGGTTCAGGCCCTCCTGGGTGAGTCACACTTCGTTATCTTGTAGCATTGACAAATCAGTTGGTTCAAGCCCTCCTGGGTGAGTCACACTTCGTTATCTTGTAGCATTGACAAATCAGTTGGTTCAAGCCCTCCTGGGTGAGTCACACTTCGTTATCTTGTAGCATTGACAAATCAGTTGGTTCAAGCCCTCCTGGGTGAGTCACACTTCGTTATCTTGTAGCATTGACAAATCAGTTGGTTCAAGCCCTCCTGGGTTAGTCACACTTCGTTATCTTGTAGCATTGACAAATCAGTTGGTTAAAGCCCTCCTGGGTGAGTCACACTTCATTATCTTGTAGCATTGACAAATCAGTTGGTTCAAGCCCTCCTGGGTGAGTCACACTTCATTATCTTGTAGCATTGACAAATCAGTTGATTCAGGCCGTCCTGGGTGAGTCACACTTAATTATCTTGTAGCATTGACAAATCAGTTGGTTCAGGCCCTCCTGGGTGAGTCACACTTCATTATCTTGTAGCATTGACAAATCAGTTGGTTCAGGCCCTCCTGGGTGAGTCACACTTCATTATCTTGTAGCATTGACAAATCAGTTGGTTCAGGCCCTCCTGGGTGAGTCACACTTCATTATCTTGTAGCATTGACAAATCAGTTGATTCAGGCCCTCCTGGGTGAGTCACACTTCATTATCTTGTAGCATTGACAAATCAGTTGGTTCAAGCCCTCCTGGGTGAGTAACACTTCGTTATCTTGTAGCATTGACAAATCAGTTGGTTCAAGCCCTCCTGGGTGAGTCACACTTCGTTATCTTGTAGCATTGACAAATCAGTTGGTTAAAGCCCTCCTGGGTGAGTCACACTTCATTATCTTGTAGCATTGACAAATCAGTTGGTTCAAGCCCTCCTGGGTGAGTCACACTTCATTATCTTGTAGCATTGACAAATCAGTTGATTCAGGCCGTCCTGGGTGAGTCACACTTAATTATCTTGTAGCATTGACAAATCAGTTGGTTCAGGCCCTCCTGGGTGAGTCACACTTCATTATCTTGTAGCATTGACAAATCAGTTGGTTCAGGCCCTCCTGGGTGAGTCACACTTCATTATCTTGTAGCATTGACAAATCAGTTGGTTCAGGCACTCCTGGGTGAGTCACACTTCATTATCAGTTGTTTCAGGCCCTCCTGGGTGAGTCACACTTCATTATCAGTTGGTTCAGGCACTCCTGGGTGAGTAACACTTCATTATCAGTTGGTTCAGGCCCTCCTGGGTGAGTCACACTTCATTATCTTGTAGCATTGACAAATCTGTTGGTTCAAGCCCTCCTGGGTGAGTAACACTTCGTTATCTTGTAGCATTGACAAATCAGTTGGTTCAAGCCCTCCTGGGTGAGTCACACTTCGTTATCTTGTAGCATTGACAAATCAGTTGGTTCAAGCCCTCCTGGGTGAGTCACACTTCATTCTCTTATAGCATTGACAAATCAGTTGGTTCAAGCCCTCCTGGGTGAGTCACACTTCGTTATCTTGTAGCATTGACAAATCAGTTGGTTCAAGCCCTCCTGGGTGAGTCGCACTTCATTTTCTTGTAGCATTGACAAATCAGTTGATTCAGGCCCTCCTTAGTTAGTCACAGTTTAATATCTTGTAGCATTGACAAATCAGTTGATTCAGGCCCTCCTGGGTGAGTCACACTTCATTATCTTGTAGCATTGACAAATCAATTGGTTCAGGCTCTCCTGGGTTAGTCACAGTTAAATATCTTGTAGCATTGACAAATCAGTTGATTCAGGCCCTCCTGAGTTAGTCACAGTTTAATATCTTGTAGCATTGACAAATCAGTTGATTCAGGCCCTCCTGGGTTAGTTATACTTCATTATCTTGTAGCATTGACAAATCAGTTGATTCAGGCCCTCCTGAGTTAGTCACAATTTAATATCTTGTAGCATTGACAAATCAGTTGATTCAGGCCCTCCTGGGTTAGTTATACTTCATTATCTTGTAGCATTGACAAATCAGTTGATTCAGGCCCTCCTGGGTTAGTTATACTTCATTATCTTGTAGCATTGACAAATCAGTTGATTCAGGCCCTCCTGAGTTAGTCACAGTTTAATATCTTGTAGCATTGACAAATCAGTTGATTCAGGCCCTCCTGGGTTAGTTATACTTCATTATCTTGTAGCATTGACAAATCAGTTGATTCAGGCCCTCCTGGGTGAGTCACACTTCATTATCTTGTAGCATTGACAAATCAGTTGATTCAGGCCCTCCTTAGTAAGTCACAGTTTAATATCTTGTAGCATTGACAAATCAGTTGATTCAGGCCGTCCTGGGTGAGTCACACTTCATTATCTTGTAGCATTGACAAATCAATTGGTTCAGGCCCTCCTGGGTTAGTCACAGTTAAATATCTTGTAGCATTGACAAATCAGTTGATTTAGGCCCTCCTGAGTTAGTCACAGTTTAATATCTTGTAGCATTGACAAATCAGTTGATTTAGGCCCTCCTGAGTTAGTCACAGTTTAATATCTTGTAGCATTGACAAATCAGTTGGTTCAAGCCCTCCTGGGTGAGTCACACTTCGTTATCTTGTAGCATTGACAAATCAGTTGGTTCAAGCCCTCCTGGGTGAGTCACACTTCGTTATCTTGTAGCATTGACAAATCAGTTGGTTCAAGCCCTCCTGGGTTAGTCACACTTCGTTATCTTGTAGCATTGACAAATCAGTTGGTTAAAGCCCTCCTGGGTGAGTCACACTTCATTATCTTGTAGCATTGACAAATCAGTTGGTTCAAGCCCTCCTGGGTGAGTCACACTTCATTATCTTGTAGCATTGACAAATCAGTTGATTCAGGCCGTCCTGGGTGAGTCACACTTAATTATCTTGTAGCATTGACAAATCAGTTGGTTCAGGCCCTCCTGGGTGAGTCACACTTCATTATCTTGTAGCATTGACAAATCAGTTGGTTCAGGCCCTCCTGGGTGAGTCACACTTCATTATCTTGTAGCATTGACAAATCAGTTGGTTCAGGCCCTCCTGGGTGAGTCACACTTCATTATCTTGTAGCATTGACAAATCAGTTGATTCAGGCCCTCCTGGGTGAGTCACACTTCATTATCTTGTAGCATTGACAAATCAGTTGGTTCAAGCCCTCCTGGGTGAGTAACACTTCGTTATCTTGTAGCATTGACAAATCAGTTGGTTCAAGCCCTCCTGGGTGAGTCACACTTCGTTATCTTGTAGCATTGACAAATCAGTTGGTTCAAGCCCTCCTGGGTGAGTCACACTTCATTCTCTTATAGCATTGACAAATCAGTTGGTTCAAGCCCTCCTGGGTGAGTCACACTTCGTTATCTTGTAGCATTGACAAATCAGTTGGTTCAAGCCCTCCTGGGTGAGTCGCACTTCATTATCTTGTAGCATTGACAAATCAGTTGATTCAGGCCCTCCTTAGTTAGTCACAGTTTAATATCTTGTAGCATTGACAAATCAGTTGATTCAGGCCCTCCTGGGTGAGTCACACTTCATTATCTTGTAGCATTGACAAATCAATTGGTTCAGGCCCTCCTGGGTTAGTCACAGTTAAATATCTTGTAGCATTGACAAATCAGTTGATTCAGGCCCTCCTGAGTTAGTCACAGTTTAATATCTTGTAGCATTGACAAATCAGTTGATTCAGGCCCTCCTGGGTTAGTTATACTTCATTATCTTGTAGCATTGACAAATCAGTTGATTCAGGCCCTCCTGAGTTAGTCACAATTTAATATCTTGTAGCATTGACAAATCAGTTGATTCAGGCCCTCCTGGGTTAGTTATACTTCATTATCTTGTAGCATTGACAAATCAGTTGATTCAGGCCCTCCTGGGTTAGTTATACTTCATTATCTTGTAGCATTGACAAATCAGTTGATTCAGGCCCTCCTGAGTTAGTCACAGTTTAATATCTTGTAGCATTGACAAATCAGTTGATTCAGGCCCTCCTGGGTTAGTTATACTTCATTATCTTGTAGCATTGACAAATCAGTTGATTCAGGCCCTCCTGGGTGAGTCACACTTCATTATCTTGTAGCATTGACAAATCAGTTGATTCAGGCCCTCCTTAGTAAGTCACAGTTTAATATCTTGTAGCATTGACAAATCAGTTGATTCAGGCCCTCCTGGGTGAGTCACACTTCATTATCTTGTAGCATTGACAAATCAATTGGTTCAGGCCCTCCTGGGTTAGTCACAGTTAAATATCTTGTAGCATTGACAAATCAGTTGATTTAGGCCCTCCTGAGTTAGTCACAGTTTAATATCTTGTAGCATTGACAAATCAGTTGATTCAGGCCCTCCTGGGTTAGTTATACTTCATTATCTTGTAGCATTGACAAATCAGTTGATTCAGGCCCTCCTGAGTTAGTCACAATTTAATATCTTGTAACATTGACAAATCAGTTGATTCAGGCCCTCCTGGGTTAGTTATACTTCATTATCTTGTAGCATTGACAAATCAGTTGATTCAGGCCCTCCTGGGTTAGTTATACTTCATTATCTTGTAGCATTGACAAATCAGTTGATTCAGGCCCTCCTGAGTTAGTCACAGTTTAATATCTTGTAGCATTGACAAATCAGTTGATTCAGGCCCTCCTGGGTTAGTTATACTTCATTATCTTGTAGCATTGACAAATCAGTTGATTCAGGCCCTCCTTGGTGAGTCACAGTTTAATATCTTGTAGCATTGACAAATCAGTTGATTCAGGCCCTCCTGGGTGAGTCACACTTTAACATTTTGTAGCATTGACAAATCAGTTGATTCAGGCCCTCCTGGGTGAGTCACACTTCATTATCTTGTAGCATTGACAAATCAGTTGATTCAGGCCCTCCTGGGTGAGTCACAGTTTAATATCTTGTAGCATTGACAAATCAGTTGATTCAGGCCCTCCTGGGTGAGTCACACTTTAACATTTTGTAGCATTGACAAATCAGCTGATTCAGGCCCTCCTGGGTGAGTCACACTTTAATATCCTGTAGCATTGACAAATCAAATGAGTATCTTGTATTGAATCAGTTGATTCAGGCCCTCCTGGGTGAGTCACACTTTAATATCTTATAGCATTGACAAATCAAATGAGTATCTTGTATTGAATCAGTTGATTCAGGCCCTCCTGGGTGAGTCACACTTTAATATCAGTATCTTGTGTTGCAGCTGGCTGGAAGACTCCCCTCAAAGTGGGCAAGGAGTCCTGGAAGGTGAGTTCTCAAACACTCCACGTGTCGGGGGACAGCTGGTCAAAACATGGTCTAATACCTTCCTTACAGTTCAGATATAGGTTATAGATGATATTACATGACTTATGTAGAAGGTCATAAGTTCATCCCTACTTAATAACCAAAAGATGAATGTTTTGTGTAGAAGTTCATCCCTGCTTTATGACCAGAAGATGTATGTTTTGTGTAGAAGTTCATCCCTGCTTCATGACCAAAAGATGTATGTTTTGTGTAGAAGTTCATCCCTACTTTATGACCAAAAGATGTATGTTTTGTGTAGAAGTTCATCCCTACTTAATAACCAGAAGATGTATGGGTGGAATTCAAAATTGGTGGGTTTTTCTGTCCGGTCCAATTTTTAAAAAACATAGTGTGTCTTTTAGGGATTTTTTTTTCTAGAAGATATATTTAGCCATTGACAAGTACATTTTCGTGATCAACCATTAATTTTTCCATTTAAAATTTTTCATTTAATAACATTTTAGGGTCAAATTTGGCATATTTACTCTGTCCTGAGGTGACGGTCCTCATACAACTTTGCCAAAATATCATACAAATAAACATAATCAGAGAAAAAAATATATTTTATTCTTATGACCATTGATTATGCATGTACAAACTGCATTAAATTTTGTATTGATTTCAAAAATAAAAATTCTACTAATTGAAACATGCCTGTCCTGAGATTTTGTGTCCTGACCGTTACCATGTAGATATTTCCTTCAATAATTTCCCCCTGGAACTGGATTGGAATTCTATTTGCTGTGTCTGATTGACAAATGCTCTTTGCATATGACAGTTAGTGAAATAAAAGGATTCGGTACATTTTGCAGAAATATGACACCAACAAGCAGGTATAAATATGATGTGTCACCCTTAAATGTCCAGACCGTTACCATTGGATTTTGAGCATTTGTATTCTCCCTTTGTCTCAATAATAATGAGCTTTGTTGCTCAGAACTGGAAGATGTGGAAGGCATGTCCTTTGACATCTTTAAGGGATCATTCATTGTGTTATTTTAAATTATTTACAAATTGTCCTGACCATTACCGGTCCTGACCGTTACCTTTTTACAAAGTAACGGTCAGGACAGTTCTGGTAACGGTCAGGACAAACTCATTTTTATTTGGAGAAACTAACTAAGTTATTCATAAATATTTTAAGAAATATTAATAATGAAATTATTTTAAGATCATAAATTGTTTAGGCTTGGGAGTTTACTGTTCAGAGTAGTTTTAATGAAGTGGTTTTAAAATATAAGTTTTGAGGTAACGGTCAGGACAAATAAATAGTAACGGTATGGACATATGTCAACTAAATTTTCTTTTTGAAGAATATTTTCTGAGGTTAGTTAGTGAATTTTTAGTTATCTATTGAATATTAATAGCAGAAACCACCACATATATTTCTGATAGATGTCTTAAATTTTATGAGAATTTGACAAAGAAAACTATGGTAACGGTTTGGACAAAATGTGCAAACTGTATGGAACAATATCAGCAATAAATGCAGTTGCCTGTGTAGCTTAATCATTTGTCACAGAGTGCAGTTTGAGAGTTGTTGCAGTATCTTTCAGAATTCTATTCTTTACAAGTTATACAATTGAAAAAAAATCTTGGTATTTACACAGATGTCCTGACCGTTACCAAAAATGTCCTGACCGTTACCCCTCATTTACTTGATTGCCAAATACACTTTTCTTTCAATAATAATTAGGTGTCAAAATCAAGACAATGTGTATTTGTATTCTTTACAAGCTTTAATCTGTTAATATTAAAAAGTACAAATTTATTTATAAGTTTTGATGTTGATTTCATAACAAATGTCCACACCCTTACCATGGCAGTGAATAAAATATGCAATACAATCTAAAATTTACCATTTCTAATTCACATTTCACTTTTTGCTCAAAATAGAGTTAACAATAAAGTTAAAGAATATTTATTTTTATCTTTCATGTTATGTCTCTATAGTGAATTGAATTGAAGAAGACTTATGTCCAGCCCGTTACCTTACATGTCCCGACCGTTACCAGTTCTGTCCCAGCCGTTACTGGAGCTAATTGACTTCTCTTATTAATTCATAATAATACACGAAGCTCTCTTCTTTACTTAGATGTCATCTAAACGTGTTCTCGGATTAGCAGCAGATGCTTATTTGAGATAATTTCACCTATTGAAAACTATAAACACAAAAGTTTCTGAGAAAAATGCTATTAAATTGTGTTAAACAATGAAAAGATACAAAAAAAGGACTTTAAAGATTAATTACAACAGTTTTTACCTTCAAGTTTTATTTATACAATGTAAAAGATGTAAATGCCATCGTTGAAAGATTTTTCTTAATTTCAGTTAAAATTCTTTTTTCTGATTAAGAAACGGTAACGGTCAGGAAATTTTCCTCCCGTTTAATTAATTATGTTTCCACTAAAATTTTAATTTTTAACCTACCTAACTTAGGTCTCGTTATACAGTTTTTTCCCCCATAGACTCCAATGTTAAATTGCCACCCGTCATTGGCATGTCAGTCCCATACGACTGAATAAGACCACTATCAACCAATACCGGCAGTAAGATGAGCAAATTTCTGATAAAAAAATCAATGAAAAAGTATACCTTCCCCTTGCAGGTAATGAGCTACAGCCAATTAAATATACATCTACAGAAAACCATGCAAGGAAATCCATGTGATTTTGGACCCGGAAGCGACCGAACAGCTTCCCTTGAGTGGGTCACTTGACCTTCCGCAATTGGCGTAGAAATATATGAGTGTTGCAGGCTGACAGTCAAGTATATAGGCTATTTCTAAAAGAAAAACTTACTCTAATACCTCAAATAACTTTTCTTTTAGGGGTAAAACACTGTCAGACCTCTATTTGCTATCTGAACTGGGAACTCTTTGGCCCCCGTTCACAATGAAAAAACTGTATAACGAGACCTTAAGGAAAAACCAACTTTCACGATAACTTACTTTTTATTATTTTTCTTGACCGTGAATGTTTTTCGAACAAAATGATATATACGAAAGGGGGTTAATATGAAAAAAAGTGACCAATTGGGGCAAACCGGCGTGATCAGTCCAAAGCCGTTATGTACAGTTCACATCTTTAACTTTCAGCCTTCCAAGCCCAAAAGCAAACAATCACTTTATCTAAATAAAGCAAGTTACATGTATTTATTTGAATGTTTCTCATTGATTTGGACCTGAAGAAGTAGTAAAATGTAAAAAAAAAGCAAGGAGTCTGTAATTTTTTAATACAAGCATGGCTTGAAAAGTACCTAAAATATCCAATCTACAGCCAATTCAGGTGGGCAGAGGCCAAAAAGTTGAATTTGGGAAATATTTTGAAGAAATATGTATGTCAATTTACTTGAAATTGATAGCAACATCATCAAAATATATGAATAAGCCCTTCCAAATGCACTATTACTAGAAAAAAATCTGATATTTGCCAAAAACTCAGCCTTTAAGGGTCATTTTTAGCCTTTTCAAGCCGAGTAAATTGCATCGGCCAGTTTCCATGGCAACAAATCAAGACTAAGTCATCCCAAAGTCTATCATTTCATTTGTATTGAACATTAGTATTGAAAACCCAATTCATGGTAGCAAAAGGGTGTGTAAATATTTAAAAAAGACAGAAAATGTCATTTTTCGTCATCTCTCTTAAGGTCTCGTTATACAGTTTTTTCCCCCATAGACTCCAATGTTAAATTGCCACCCGTCATTGGCATGTCAGTCCCATACGACTGAATAAGACCACTATCAACCAATACCGGCAGTAAGATGAGCAAATTTCTGATAAAAAAATCAATGAAAAAGTATACCTTCCCCTTGCAGGTAATGAGCTACAGCCAATTAAATATACATCTACAGAAAACCATGCAAGGAAATCCATGTGATTTTGGACCCGGAAGCGACCGAACAGCTTCCCTTGAGTGGGTCACTTGACCTTCCGCAATTGGCGTAGAAATATATGAGTGTTGCAGGCTGACAGTCAAGTATATAGGCTATTTCTAAAAGAAAAACTTACTCTAATACCTCAAATAACTTTTCTTTTAGGGGTAAAACACTGTCAGACCTCTATTTGCTATCTGAACTGGGAACTCTTTGGCCCCCGTTCACAATGAAAAAACTGTATAACGAGACCTTAAGGAAAAACCAACTTTCACGATAACTTACTTTTTATTATTTTTCTTGACCGTGAATGTTTTTCGAACAAAATGATATATACGAAAGGGGGTTAATATGAAAAAAAGTGACCAATTGGGGCAAACCGGCGTGATCAGTCCAAAGCCGTTATGTACAGTTCACATCTTTAACTTTCAGCCTTCCAAGCCCAAAAGCAAACAATCACTTTATCTAAATAAAGCAAGTTACATGTATTTATTTGAATGTTTCTCATTGATTTGGACCTGAAGAAGTAGTAAAATGTAAAAAAAAAGCAAGGAGTCTGTAATTTTTTAATACAAGCATGGCTTGAAAAGTACCTAAAATATCCAATCTACAGCCAATTCAGGTGGGCAGAGGCCAAAAAGTTGAATTTGGGAAATATTTTGAAGAAATATGTATGTCAATTTACTTGAAATTGATAGCAACATCATCAAAATATATGAATAAGCCCTTCCAAATGCACTATTACTAGAAAAAAATCTGATATTTGCCAAAAACTCAGCCTTTAAGGGTCATTTTTAGCCTTTTCAAGCCGAGTAAATTGCATCGGCCAGTTTCCATGGCAACAAATCAAGACTAAGTCATCCCAAAGTCTATCATTTCATTTGTATTGAACATTAGTATTGAAAACCCAATTCATGGTAGCAAAAGGGTGTGTAAATATTTAAAAAAGACAGAAAATGTCATTTTTCGTCATCTCTCTTAAGGTCTCGTTATACAGTTTTTTCCCCCATAGACTCCAATGTTAAATTGCCACCCGTCATTGGCATGTCAGTCCCATACGACTGAATAAGACCACTATCAACCAATACCGGCAGTAAGATGAGCAAATTTCTGATAAAAAAATCAATGAAAAAGTATACCTTCCCCTTGCAGGTAATGAGCTACAGCCAATTAAATATACATCTACAGAAAACCATGCAAGGAAATCCATGTGATTTTGGACCCGGAAGCGACCGAACAGCTTCCCTTGAGTGGGTCACTTGACCTTCCGCAATTGGCGTAGAAATATATGAGTGTTGCAGGCTGACAGTCAAGTATATAGGCTATTTCTAAAAGAAAAACTTACTCTAATACCTCAAATAACTTTTCTTTTAGGGGTAAAACACTGTCAGACCTCTATTTGCTATCTGAACTGGGAACTCTTTGGCCCCCGTTCACAATGAAAAAACTGTATAACGAGACCTTAAGGAAAAACCAACTTTCACGATAACTTACTTTTTATTATTTTTCTTGACCGTGAATGTTTTTCGAACAAAATGATATATACGAAAGGGGGTTAATATGAAAAAAAGTGACCAATTGGGGCAAACCGGCGTGATCAGTCCAAAGCCGTTATGTACAGTTCACATCTTTAACTTTCAGCCTTCCAAGCCCAAAAGCAAACAATCACTTTATCTAAATAAAGCAAGTTACATGTATTTATTTGAATGTTTCTCATTGATTTGGACCTGAAGAAGTAGTAAAATGTAAAAAAAAAGCAAGGAGTCTGTAATTTTTTAATACAAGCATGGCTTGAAAAGTACCTAAAATATCCAATCTACAGCCAATTCAGGTGGGCAGAGGCCAAAAAGTTGAATTTGGGAAATATTTTGAAGAAATATGTATGTCAATTTACTTGAAATTGATAGCAACATCATCAAAATATATGAATAAGCCCTTCCAAATGCACTATTACTAGAAAAAAATCTGATATTTGCCAAAAACTCAGCCTTTAAGGGTCATTTTTAGCCTTTTCAAGCAGAGTAAATTGCATCGGCCAGTTTCCATGGCAACAAATCAAGACTAAGTCATCCCAAAGTCTATCATTTCATTTGTATTGAACATTAGTATTGAAAACCCAATTCATGGTAGCAAAAGGGTGTGTAAATATTTAAAAAAGACAGAAAATGTCATTTTTCGTCATCTCTCTTAAGGTCTCGTTATACAGTTTTTTCCCCCATAGACTCCAATGTTAAATTGCCACCCGTCATTGGCATGTCAGTCCCATACGACTGAATAAGACCACTATCAACCAATACCGGCAGTAAGATGAGCAAATTTCTGATAAAAAAATCAATGAAAAAGTATACCTTCCCCTTGCAGGTAATGAGCTACAGCCAATTAAATATACATCTACAGAAAACCATGCAAGGAAATCCATGTGATTTTGGACCCGGAAGCGACCGAACAGCTTCCCTTGAGTGGGTCACTTGACCTTCCGCAATTGGCGTAGAAATATATGAGTGTTGCAGGCTGACAGTCAAGTATATAGGCTATTTCTAAAAGAAAAACTTACTCTAATACCTCAAATAACTTTTCTTTTAGGGGTAAAACACTGTCAGACCTCTATTTGCTATCTGAACTGGGAACTCTTTGGCCCCCGTTCACAATGAAAAAACTGTATAACGAGACCTTAGTATATGCCACTCACCTTTCTCACGAGAGACAGAGGTTTACCGCGAAATTCATCGTGCTTACCGGATGGGCTGCCCCCAGCCCACTGCGCATGAGCGGGAAACCGGAATCCTGGGTAAAATTCGTATCATACTTTCTTTCTCTTTCTTAGAGAACGCATGTATTTTCATCTCGCTTACTGATTTTCTTCACGGTTGGTTTTTCTGATCTTTTTCCTTCCTTTCCTTCCGTCATTACTCCTTTTGCTGCCCCCATCGTTTCTAATGTATCGATGTTTCCTTCTAACTTCGCTTTCGCGATCTTTTTGCACTTGGTGATTTTGATCATGTACGTGGCACCTCGCCATGTTTACGTCCTTGCATGTTCTATTTCACTTGGAAATACCTTCTGGGGGGTCGATCTGCCTGTTTCGTACCCCCCTTCCTTCTTTTCCTTCTTGTTTTCCATCTACGTGGGCTGGTTCTGTTGACCTGCTTTTCTGCACGTCCGCATTTCCTGCTTACGTCACATCTACCTTGCTTTGGTCCAAAGACTATGGCTGCCTGTTTTTTCCTTCTAAAAACTTGTTTTGCATTTCTAATCACTTCCTAAGTGTTTCTATGCATTACTTCCAGCAGCCTATATCCCATTTCATATAAAAATAATAATATATCGCATTATATTTTATTTTCTATATCTTTTTCACAAAAAAGTTCATAAAAATTTTTTCAATCACAAATTAATATATATCATAATCACTTATCCCTATATATTAATTTCATATTACATATTCCATCTAATGCATTTCATTTTTGCATTCATTCCTATTAAATAAACTTGTAATAATAATTTTTTCCTTCAAAATTATTTCATTACATCTTATTTAATTTTCTACGGCAACCTTTCCGGGACATAAATTTTCCCGTTTTCGCTTGCCCTTAAAGGGGCACGCTCTTAAACAAATTTTTAAATTCTTAATTTCAAATATTTGTATGCATTCCCCTTGTGTGTGTCTCCATGATTGGCATGTCTCTGACTTATGTGTTACAGTATTTATGCCAAGAGTCTACTGTGTCTTGTGTCGCTCCTCCAAGTCGGCCAAGGACCCACACCTCCGCTGCCCAGATTGTCTTCCCAGGATCTGCCTTGTGGACGACCGCTGTGCAGAGTGTTCTGACCTCTCCCCCATCGACTTCAAGGTCTTCACCTCCGCTCGCAGGAAGAGACTTACCCAGCGTCGACGTAGGAGCATGTCTGACCCCACCACCGACCTCCCTCCTGTCGAGCCGGCCGGCTCTCTGGACTCTCCACGCCAGGAGGAGCCTCGTCGCTCACCCACGCCGCCTCCTCCTCCTCCTCCTCCTGCTCGGCAGACGCCGCCTCCGACGCCCAGCACGTCCTCGGCCCTCTCTCGCCCGGAACTGGAGCTCATCATGTCCAGCATGTTTGATAAGTTGATGGCCCGTCAACCTCTGTCGCAGGACCAGGACCAACGCCAGCGCCAGGACCAGCGCCCGGACTCTCGCCTGGACCAGCGCCAGGACCAGCGCCCTGACACTCGCCAGCGTCACGACCAACGCTCGGACCAGCGCCAGGACCAGCGCCAGCACTCCAGGGATCGTGACCAGCGTCAGGATCAGCGCCAACGATCGGGAGATCGAGACCAACGCCAGGGCCTGGACCCCAAGCAGCGCTCAGACCGGCGCCAGCGCTCCAGGGACTCCCCTCCTAGGGACGTCAGGACATCCCGCTCACCTTGTCGCTCCAGGAGCCCCTCCCCTCCTCGGCGCCAACGACGCTCGCGGCGCTCCAGGACGCCTTCCCGCTCTCGCTCTCCGTCAGTGGACAGGTCCACCTCCCGGCGCTCATGCCGCTCCGGCTCCCGGACGCCACCGAAGACGCCCAGATCTTCAAGGAAGAGGCGCCACTCTCCCGTTATCTCTGATGATGAACGTCACTTCGTCCCAGACTACGATGACGACGAGGCAGAGGGCCCCACCTTTTTGCCATTGAAGATGGTCTCCAGCTGGATTGCTGACAGACTCCCAGAGGGCTCCTCCCCTGGTGGCTCGGACCCTCTCACTTGTGCGCGTGAGGACCCTGACCTCAAGCTCCCCCCTCACCCTGATGTGCTGGAGGGTATAGCCGCTCTTCAGGACGATTTTCAGAAGCTCTCGCTGTCCTCCTCCCTGAAGTCCTCGAAGCTACCTGCAGCTACGCCCGTACACTCGCTCAGCCGTTTCGACAAGGCCGCCGCCCTGGACGACGCCATAGGACGCCTGGCCCCAAACCTCAACCATACGTACAAGGTTTCCGACACTAAGAACTCTTCGGTGGAGGCCGCCCTCAGAAGGACTCTGAGGCCGCTGTCGATCCTCCTCACCTCGACTGACGCGATCAAGGCCGACTTAGACGTCGACAACCCTTCCCGTCTAGATCACCTCCATACCCTGATGGACTGGCAGCGGCGCAACATGGTGCTTGTCCTCGACAACGTTAGAGCTGGCCTCGGCTCCCTCACTCACCTTCGACGCTCAGGCTTCCTGGACCAGTGTGCGTGGGACTCCGAATTCAAGAAGTCCCTCCTACAGGCTCCCCCCACGGCATCGACGCTCTTCGCGGACAAGATCCCGGAAGTCTACAAGGAGCAGGCCGCAGTCACTCAGACGGAGGTTGCCTTCCGGACCTTACAGCACGTGTCCAACATTTCGTTCCGAAGGCAGAACAACAACAGCCAACGCCCTTACAAGCGCCAGCGTGTCAGGACGCAGCCCTCCAGGTCGGGTCCCTCCTCGCAGTACCAGCGATCTGCCAACTCCTCCAGAGGAAGGGACGCCCCCAAGCCACGCGGAGGCAGGGGTGGCAAGCGACCCTACGCCAGACAGTGATGCCTGCGCCCCACGCGGCTGGGTCCTCCCGCCCCCAGTCGTGCCGGTGCACCCCACACCCGTAGGCGGGAGATTAGGGATCTTCTGGCGCAACTGGACAATACTAGAAGATCCTTACGTCACCAACACCCTGAGGACAGGTTACAAGTTGCCATTGACCTGCCCTCCCCCCGTGACCGCGACTCCCCTGGCACGGGATTACTCAGAAGCCCAGAGCGCTCTTCTAGCAGAGAACATCAAGACGCTTACCGACAAGAACGCTCTGGAGTTGGTGCTACAACCCGATCACGCCCCAGGGTTTTACTCACCAATCTTCCTGGTCCCGAAGAAAAATTCCACCAAGTTTCGAATGATCCACAACATGGCGACATTCAAAGAGCTTTACATGGAGCCACCATCCCACTTTCGCATGACCTCCCTAGACGCTCTCCGAGCCCAGCTGTCTCCAGGCGATTGGATGGTCAGCCTCGACTTACAGGACGCCTATCTCCACGTGCCGATCTACCCGCCTCACAGGAGGTTCCTGCGGTTCATCTTCCAGGGCCTACATTACCAGTGGCGGGTCCTGCCGTTTGGAATTTCTTCGGCTCCGTGGTTATTCACGAGGATCACAGCTCCCATCTGCCGCTATCTCCATCTCAGAGGGATGCATTTCGACCCCTACATCGACGACTGTCTCATGTCCAATCCTCAACCACTCGTTCTACGCAGACAGGCGGCGTTGGCCCTCGACCTCCTCCGCCAGCTGGGATGGCTAGACAACCGGGAGAAGTCTCAGCTTGTCCCCTCCCAAGACTTGACCTTCATAGGAGGGCGCTTCCGGACAGACCTGGGCCTCCTACTCGTTCCTCCAGACAGGTGGACCAAGATCCAGTCCTTCGTCCACCGAGCCTTGGTGTCCCCTCTCCGACTCAGAGATTGGCAATCTCTTCTGGGACTCCTCACGTCCGCCCAGGCCCTCACGCTCAGAGGTCGTCTCATGATCCGCCCTCTCCAGGTGTTTCTCAGCCCTTACATCCGGTCGGACGACACGTCAGTAAGGATCTCCCTGCCTGCGCACCTCAGCCAGTACCTCCGTTGGTGGACACAGCCATCGAACGTCTGCGAAGGCGTCTCTTTGCTAGAGTTTCAACACAACCAGGAACTATTCGTGGACGCTTCGCTCCAGGGCTGGGGAGCTCATCTCGGGGATCAGACTGCGTCAGGCATTTGGACGCATCCTCAGACCACCTGGCACTCAAACAATCTGGAGATGCAGGCAGTAATCTTAGCAGTGACGCATTGGCTTCAAGTTCTACGAGGCAGCCGCCTTCTCCTGGCCTCAGACAACTCCACGGTCGTTTGGACTATCAGGAACCAAGGAACGACAGGCTCTCCTCAGCTCCTAGAACAGGCCTTCGAGCTCTTCCATCTTCTGGACGAGAATCAGATCTTCGTCAGAGCTCGACACATTCCAGGCTGCAGGAACGTCCTCGCGGACGCCCTGTCCAGACCAGACAAGCCGTCACCAACAGAGTGGATGTTGAACCCGGAAGCCTTCGCCCTCATCGCCGCTCAGGTCCACCGTCCTCTCCTCGACCTGTTTGCCACGAAGCAGAACCATCAGCTTCCGGTGTACGTCTCGCCTCTCCCCGATCCAGCAGCTTGGGCCGTCGACGCCATGTCCTTGTCGTGGGAGAATCTGGACGCATACGCTTTTCCACCTCCGATTCTCCTGACCAAAGTCGTCGCCAAGATCAGGGACACACTTCACCTCAGACTGACTTTGGTCGCGCCCTACTGGCCGGCGAGAGGCTGGTTCCCCGATCTTCTTCTTCTCGCCGAAAAAGATCCGCTCCCCCTTCCAAAGTGGCCAAACCTGCTTCGTCACCCTCTCAGTCGGCAGCTTCACCCAGACCCCGAGAGGTACGCTCTGCACGTATGGACCATCTTCAGAGATCACTCCGGGCCAAGGGTTACTCAGGACGAGTAGCCAGCGCCATCTCCAGAGCCCATAGGCAATCCACGAGGTCGCTGTACGATGACAAGTGGCTGTCATTCGAGAACTTCTGCAAAGACGCAGGCCGGGATCCTTTGTCCGTGGACCCCCAGTTTGTGGCCAACTTCCTCCTTCACCTCCGCCAGAAACGTCACCTGAAGGGTGGAACTATATCTACGTACCTGTCGGCGCTCAACTCTGTCCTCGCCGTTAAATCAGACAGGAAGTTCTCCAAGGTTCCCGAGCTGGTCGCTCTCCTCAAGTCGTTCAAGCTGGAGGACCAGAAACTCAAGTTCAGACCTCCGGCTTGGGACCTCAACGTCGTCCTCAGATATCTGCGAGGAGCTCCCTTCGAACCTTTGTCAGAAGCCTCTTTTCAAGACCTCTCCAGGAAAACAGCCTTCCTCCTGTCCTTTGCTACGGCCGCTAGAGTGAGTGAGCTGCACGCACTGGACGTCACCAGAGTGCGGTTCGAGCAGTCTAGGAAGGGTTCAGTTCACCTCGGCCTCTTGTGGAACTTTGTTGCCAAGAACCAGCTCCCCGGACAACCGGGCAGGACGTTCACCATCCCTCCCCTCTCCAAGATCGTGTCGTCCTCTGATGCGGAAGAACTCGCTTTATGTCCTGTACGTGCTCTTCGGGAGTACATCGACCGCTCTGCGCCCAAGAGAGGCACCAGGAAGAGACTCTTCATCCCCTTTTCACCATCTGCCAAGGGAGAAGTCACCAGAAACACCCTCTCGCTGTGGCTCCGGACCGTCATCCTAGCAGCATATGACGCAGCCGGCTTGCCTCACCCTGTCGCCAGCAACCCGCACGAGATCCGGGCACTTGCATCCACCATGGCTTTACATCGCAACTGCTCAGTTCCAGCCATCATGGAAGGATGTTTCTGGCGCTCTACGACGGTCTTCGCATCCCACTACCTCCGAGACCTCGCTGTGGAAGACGTGCAAGGCCTGCAGACCTTTGGACCGTTGGTGGTAGCCCAACAGCTAGCTGCCCCAACGTCTCTTTAGGGTAAGCTGAAAACTCATCTACTTCGTTACTTCTCACCCCGCACCTGTTGAGTTGTTTCGTTGTTGGCGACTTCGTGGGGTTCACCGCTTGCTTCTCTGTGCAGTTCGCTTCGGTCGTTCCCACTCCGGGAGGATGTTTGATGGATGCTTTTCTGCCTTGATGACTCGTCCTCCCTCCTCCCTACTGTCGGATCAGTGGCATATACTAAGTTAGGTAGGTTAAAAATTTATTAAAATCTAAATATTTTAGATATCTAAATACCTACCTAACTTAGTAGGAATTACTCCCGCCCGGCCTCCCCTTCGGACTTCATTGGACGTCTCTTACAAGACTTCGTTTCCAGAAAGTATGATACGAATTTTACCCAGGATTCCGGTTTCCCGCTCATGCGCAGTGGGCTGGGGGCAGCCCATCCGGTAAGCACGATGAATTTCGCGGTAAACCTCTGTCTCTCGTGAGAAAGGTGAGTGGCATATACTAAGTTAGGTAGGTATTTAAATATCTAAAATATTTAGATTTTAATAAATTGGTACACTTGAGCCTGACTGTTTGTATTTTCTTATAATCAAGTGTTTGCCAATTTATTTGAATAAAAAATAATCCTTTTTGAGAAGTTTATTTTGAGCATTATGAGAAATTGAAAATCCTACCAATTTTGAATTCCACCCGTATGTTTTGTGTAGAAGTTCATCCCTGCTTTATGACCAAAAGATGTATGTTTTGTGTAGAAGTTCATCCCTACTTAATAACCAAAAGATGTATGTTTTGTGTAGAAGTTCATCCCTGCTTTATGACCAGAAGATTTATGTTTTGTGTAGAAGTTCATCCCTACTTAATAACCAGAAGATTTATGTTTTGTGTAGAAGTTCATCCCTACTTAATAACCAGAAGATTTATGTTTTGTGTAGAAGTTCATCCCTACTTAATAACCAAAAGATGTATGTTTTGTGTAGAAGTTCATCCCTGCTTTATGACCAGAAGATTTATGTTTTGTGTAGAAGTTCATCCCTACTTAATAACCAGAAGATTTATGTTTTGTGTAGAAGTTCATCCCTACTTAATAACCAGAAGATTTATGTTTTGTGTAGAAGTTCATCCCTACTTAATAACCAGAAGATTTATGTTTTGTGTAGAAGTTCATCCCTACTTAATAACCAAAAGATGTATGTTTTGTGTAGAAGTTCATCCCTACTTAATAACCAGAAGATTTATGTTTTGTGTAGAAGTTCATCCCTACTTAATAACCAGAAGATTTATGTTTTGTGTAGAAGTTCATCCCTACTTAATAACCAAAAGATGTATGTTTTGTGTAGAAGTTCATCCCTGCTTTATGACCAGAAGATTTATGTTTTGTGTAGAAGTTCATCCCTACTTAATAACCAGAAGATTTATGTATTGTGTAGAAGTTCATCCCTACTTAATAACCAGAAGATTTATGTTTTGTGTAGAAGTTCATCCCTACCTAATAACCAGAAGATTTATGTTTTGTGTAGAAGTTCATCCCTACTTAATAACCAAAAGATGTATGTTTTGTGTAGAAGTTCATCCCTGCAAAGCTGAAGCCGTCGATCGTGCCAGAGCAGGAGAACCTGGGAACCAAACACAAACTGTCGGAATCTGACCGCCATGAGCCTGATGCCAAGAAAGCAAGGTAAGTGTGATTTAACAAGATCCCTTTGACTGCTGTTGTTAGCAGCACCACGTATCTACTTTATGACGTATTGCAGATGTTCAGTGTCCAATCTAGAACTGATTATCAATATGGGATTTGTCCCCCCTCCATAAAAGAGATACTCATAAAACCATTTTACTGTATTTTGATGTGACATTGTCCAATTTGAAATCCAAGGTTTTATTGTAAGCATTCTCATGTACACTTACGATATGATGAAATTTTGGTGGTTCCTGAAATCATATTCAGAGGTTTGACTTGTGGAAGGAGTACTATATTGTTGAGAGATACTAAGTATCTGTGACTGTTACAGATTGGAGTTGAATGGGGACTGCTCGAGGCCCCGAGTCATGTTCACTGGCTACCCAAAGGGCGTTGTGAAGAGACTACAGCAGGTGGGTCCACTACACAAACAGCAAATATCTCCTTAGTGTATTCTAAACAATGCCTCATCCACTAAAATCATGGTGGCGATCAGAAAGTCAATTTGCTTCTGTCTGTTTGCAGATTGTAATTGACCTAGGAGGGCTGGTAGCAGAGGACCCACGGGACTGCAGCCATCTTGTGTCGCAGATGTTCTCGCGGACGATGAAGTTCTTCGTGGCTGTGAACGTGTGCAAGTTTGTTCTCAGCAAGGAGTGGCTGGAGGAGAGTGTCATGCAGAACAAGTTCCTCGGTGAGCCTCATTATGCTGGATCCAAGATATACCCACAAGGGAAAAGTTCTCTAGCCTTGAAAACTTTTTAGTACAGTGCTTATTGAAAGAAACAAATTTAGTTTGATGTATTTTTTTCTTACAGTATCTCCAGTGTACAATTTGTTATACATGATTGCTGCTTAACGCTATTTAAGAACGATGATGTGATTGGAAAGCTTCTAATTAGGTTTTGTCTGGGGTTAACTGGTTACAGCAACATGTGATTAGGCTGCCTGCGTTCAGACCATGGTGGAGGGGATATCCTGGCTGGATTAAGATAGAGACAATATTTTGATATGTTTATTCCTCGTGGCACAGTCGATTATTATCAGACTGGGTTTTCTATTCAGGACTGAAAGGTCCGATGGACCTATTGCCTCATTTGATGTTTGGCATCTGTAACTTCCTGGATTTTATACCTATTCTCTAGACTGATAAAACCTATTTCATCTTCTACTCCAAAAGCTTAAGACTTAAGCTGAATCTTACGGACCTAATCTAACAGGGACATAGAGCCTGAGTCACACAACTAATGGCTCTACAACATTAGTTAAATTACTTCTTTGAAAAGTAGAAGTGCTGCAGACGTATGAAGTTGAACTATCTGCTATGTTGTGTTCCAGATGAGAGCAAGTACCAGTTGACAGACCTAAAGGGAGAGAGTGAGTTGGGTTGTAAGCTCTCTGACACTCTCCAGCGCGCACACTCGCGTCAACTCTTCAAGGTACTGCTACAGCCAGCATGTTCTTACAAAAACTTATGGTCACAGAGTCATTTGATATCATTAGTATGGAAGATACAGTTGTAGCAAGTTCATCCAATAAAGGCCAGAGTTCAGTGATTGTCAACTGACGTTGTTTTACTGAGAAGAAACTTAGTTGTGAAGAATGGGAAACTTCCAAAACTATACTTGTTGCAACTCTGATTCAAGAAAATGAAGGAACATTCTTGATATTATTTTATATGCATATTTATTAGTCTGTAGGCTCATCAGGATATTCCTTAATATGCTGTGTTTTTCTCCAGTTATGTTGATATGACAAAATTAAATATCTGATGAATTTAGTGTCTATTGCTCCATTTCAATACCCTGCACCAATGCACTGATAAGTTGCTGTCTGTAACAGAGCTTGGTGGCCAAATAACTTTGTAACTAATCCAAAATTTCAAATAAGATATGCCAGTAGAAACACTGCTAACAAACTTCTATTATATTGTACAATTTTGTCAGCAAAATAATGTCTGGAAATTCCAATATGTTATGTCGTTATAGAAAATATTATATTGATAAATATTAAAAAATTGATGATGCTATAGTTTTATTATGCAATTAGTTAATGTTGGGATATAGCTTAACCAAGTTATGATCTGTTATGGTTTGTGCACTCAAAGATTGTCTTGTCTTGCTTGAGTTAAATACAACTGTTTTTATGTAACATTGATGTCTAGGATGATTTTGATTTGATATAATATATTGTCACTGTTGCCTGATAGACAGTTTATTTCACTAAAAAAAACATTATTTCATCGCTGATTATATAATATGAGAGTGATCTGATTATGACTCAGGAGCTGACATTCTACGTGACCCCGAGTGTGTCGCCTCCAGTGTGTGATATGAGGAACATCATCGAGACCGCGGGCGGCACTGTTGTCAAGAGACGTCCCTCTGCCAAGACCATCGCAGCTCAGCTGGACCACCAGGTTAGAGCAGCCCATCGACATTGTTATTACAAGACCAAATGACGTTACCGGTATATTAACTGAAAACTGCAGAAGTTTTGGGGTCAATGCAATGGGGCAATAGGAAATTTTGGAAATCGAAAATTTGTATACCTTGTTGGCCTCAATGCTATTTTTGCCTTCTCCAGAAATGATAGTTCTTCAGAGTCAAAAACTTGTGAGCCAACTGTTTGGCCATGAGGAGTTTAAACTATGGATGTGTGAACTTTAATGACTGCTTCTTGAAAATAGGTCGATCTTTATTGGACTTGTGTGATGCATAAAAAACCCATCTTTATTCGCCTTTTTGCGTATGCTCTTTTTAGTAATTTTTGTTTCGGTAAATTTTGCTTTATCTTGATGAGGTTATACATCTGTTTATTTTTGACTGGGTTCAGAGTCAGCGCCCCCTGCAGGTAGAGCTTACCTTACTCAATATATGTTGTCAAGATGCAGATAGAAGGTAGATGGCATGGATATAAGATATTCAAGTTCCTCTGCAAGTTTATCGTTAGCAGTTCACTTTCTCTGTTTCGAATCAAGTAGAAATATAACCGATTTCGATATTTGTAATAATATGTTGATTAGCTAGTGATTACCTTTAGATGTTGTATCATCATAAAGTATTTTATTTGTTTCAGGGAAATCCCAAGTTTGTTGTAGTAACCTGTGTGAATGATATCCATCTATGTCGGGACTTGCTGGCCAAGAAAATCTGTAAGTGTTGCTTGTCCATTCTATTAGCATGTACAGTGTAGAGTTCTCTTTTATTTGTCCTGTCATTTTGACATTCCCAGTGGTAAAGTGATGATTTTGAATCACCTTCATTGTGTTGACTTGTGTTTCAGCAGTGTACAATGCGGAGTTTGTGTTAACGGGGGTGTTGAGGCAGGAAGTCAACTTCGAAGTGTTCCGACTGGGCGTGCACTAACACTTCGTGACAGACACAGTGACTGACAATCATCCAGCCTACCTTGCTCAATGGGGATGCAGCGTCTTGGTTTAACGTGTCTTCAGTTTTGACACAGTGTGTTGGTTGTGTGTTGTGGACAAGCGAGGGCTCAACGTGATCAACATGGCCGAGAAACTTGTGCTTCCTTTTGTTATCCAATCTTGTTGAAGTGAAGGGCAATGAAGTCAGTCGTATGAACATATTGAATTTATGTTTATAATAGTTTACACTTTTTAAGACTTCTATTCAAAGTTCAGATGATCTCCAAAGAGATTGCTGAGACAAGTGTTTGTGCAATACCAAGGAATTGCATTGATGTGGTGAACAAAGGCTCGCTCTATCTAGTGTCACAGTTCACAGGTAAAGAAAATATTTCTGTGGAATTATCCGAGTTGAGTGTTGGCATGAAAACATTTCATACTACAACTTGTGCGTACTCATGTTTAAAAGAAAACAAAGTATGACTGCTTTTAAAGCAGCTGGCTCTCTTTTGGTATTTTCAGAGTAACTGCATAGGGAATGCTGATAATGCTAATTTTTTAATACAAATATTATCAAATTAATTTTTTTTATAAAGTCACAAAATATACCCCTTTCCTTTGTTACCAGAGCCACAAAACACCAGATGAAGTCATTGATTACATAATGTTTATTGCTTGCCTATGTTAGATACCACAGTATAATATTTATACGGCAATATACAACTAGGTAGTGTAATACCACAAAGCAAGTGTGACTTCACAGTCATGTGTTGTAGTGACGTATCAGTGTGAGCCCTTCACAATGGCTGCCGGGTTGCAGAAATGTAATTTCAGCACATTGTCTGGAAGTTTACTTGATTTTTAGGGCAAGTAAGAAACAGAATGCTAAACTCCCTTTCATTTAATACTGTTTTTATTAAACTTGTGAATGATTTTGTATCAAACTCAGTTTTGCTCGTTTTGTTCATAATCATTAACTTAGTATTAAACTATTAAAAAAAGTATTAAATGGAAGGTCATTTAGTATACTCTATATAACTGATGTGTGTTGCTGCCTAGGCCTGTAGCAAAACATTGTCATCCACTCGCACATCTTTCTCTTTTGGCCGCGGCATGTACAGATGTTCAGTAGATACTCTTGGTAGTCCCTCAGGCTGGCTGTTGAAGTGTGCACATGTTCTCCTAGATTAGGTATAGGGGCTGAGCCCACTTATATCATGCTCCTTTTAAACACTGAATGTTGAATAATACCATATCAGCCTATGTCAACTCGTGCTATGTTGGAAAAGACCAAGTTTCTGGCCCAGAACATGACATGACTGGCAAAGCTTATTGCATATACTGTATACTGAAGCTACATTTCAGTTGGTTTGGTATTCTAGCACAGCTATTTTCATGTATTTTCTTTGGGTTGTGCTCTTTTGACAGACCTGTTGTTCCAGCTGTTGACACCTTCAAGAATATCATAGTGTTCCTAAGATGATGTTAAGTAGAGAGCATAATATTAGGACAACTTGTGTTCATTACAGTCCCATTAATCTGTCTCCATATACCGTCCAATTGTGTGCACTGATTTTATATCATGTCTTGATATTACAGTAAATTAAAACATTGCATGAACAAACAGATTGATTGATTTTGAAAATATTTCTTTAAAGATGAGAGAATGAAATCATGTAGTAAAAACAGAAATTTTCGAAATTAGAAAATAGTTGTTTGCTGTGGAATGTAGCTAACAAATTCGGATCATGTTTACTGTATTTATATCATGTAGTAGGTGGGTCCACAAATAAGACGTACAGTTTGTGACAATGTAAGAGTAACATAAGAGTCTGAATAATGATTTGGTTGCTATTACTCTACAATACATATTACAATAAAATTACTTCGATAAGAGATGTGTTTTCTTTGTGGAAGTCATGCAGAATTCAACCTTCATAAAAAAAACTACTTTTCTCTCATCATTGTTTGGAAGAATCATTTTATGTTGCCTCCCAGAGGATTGTTGTCATATTCTTAGATAATGAAACCAAACTGCAATTAAAACATAAATCCTAATACTGTGTTTGTCATGTCTTCCTGTTCCCTGTATAAGAGGACCAGTGCGGATTATTGTTTGTAGTATTTTATGTCTAATCAGATAATATAATGAGTATATAAACATTAAGGGCATCGACCTGAAGGATATAGCACAGATGGGAGAGAGAACCCTTCACACTGGGACGCTGGTCCTGTGACACCAAAAGATGCTAAAAGATGGGAGATGTTGCTTCCTTGCCTCACCATCAGCATTAGCATTGGGAGGATAAACCTAGCGTTATATGGAGCTGCTGGGTGCCACAGCAAACAAAGATTAAACTTTTCTACTGTATGAAAGAAAGGACCCATTAAGAGCTATTATCCCCCGCCATTAAGTGACAAATGGGAGAGGGGTACAGTTTTGGGCTTCATCCATGCGTCAGCCTGTCCATCTGTCAAAGGGTCAGCTTCTCTCGGAAACTTTTAGAAAGGATTACCGAATTTGAAACGCCTTTAATCATGAGTGTATTTGGTGCAAGGTCCTCCATATTTCTATGCAAACCATTGATAAGGCTATATATTTTGTATATTTTGAAAAAATCACAAAACTACAAAAACTTATCATTTTATTGACCATATACTTTTGACATCACAACCACTGGTATTTAGTTTAGACAACAATTTATGAAAACATGTATCATGAATAAGAACATGACTAAGACTTGAGAATAAGAGTTTCACCAGTTAACAAATATGTTAAAGCAATCAAGCTTCCATCTGTAGTCTTGTTGAGAGTCACTTCAACATCATGTTCTCAAATACTGTTGGAAATGTGTAACAATGGCTTTTTCAACCCAATGAACAATAAACTTAATAACAAGAAAAAAGTTAATGAGTCATCTAACTTATCTGGCATCCACTAAACTCGCTTGTGGGGAGAGAAGGCATGTTGTTATAAACTTTATACTGAATGTTTACCAGAAACTACACATCAGAAGATGTAAGCTTGCTTCAATATTACAATATAAGAATAAATCTTATGCATCCAAAGATATTATTGGGAGCCATAAGGTGACTGTAGCCACATCAACATCACATTGGGGCCCGGTGCAGATTACAGGAGCGAGTGTATGGGATTACAATACACCCGTACAATGCAAGTAGCAGGACGTGGAGAATCTATCAGTAGATGTATACTCAGCAATGAAACTTCTTGTCATGCCAAAGTTGGAACAAACACTTATTTTGTAGAAGAGACATTTGGGCCGCTATTGAGCACCTTAATTTCTGATGAAAGACAATTTCAAAAGGTAAAGTGCCATTCTGATGGAACCATTCACTCGTGCATTGCTGTGTGTCTGAAGTGGGTATGGATCAATAGGAAAGTATCTGGTGCCTTTCCTGTGACCATTCACCATCCATTATTCAACACAATCAGAGCCCCCTGATAAATAAATCGTGCCGCTGGCTTCCTAGCCTCATAGCTGATTGGTTCGAATGAAACGTTAAGTGGGTAGCTCAAAAATCCACTTTAGCGCGAGTGATTTGCGTGCTTTAGTTGTGGTCTCCCTCTCTGGATTTTGTCTGAGCTGAGCGATAATATTGTATCGGAGATGACTCTTAGAGTGATCTGGGAGACTGAAATGGTGAGAGACTGGTTTGTCTCTCTTATGAGTGATATCTGCAAAGTGTTCAGATAACCTTATTTTGAAATTCCGTTTAGTCTCTCCCACATACTGTTTCTTGCATGTGTTGCAAGTGAGTAGATAAACTACATTTTTGTTGGTGCAAGAGTAATTTTGTATAGGGTATTTTCGGCCGGTGTGTGTGCAAACCAAATGGTTTCGTTTTGACAAGTGAGTGCAAATTTTGCAATTGTCTTTGTCACACACGGCATCCAAAAAGGTGACTCCTCTGCCACCCACTTGTGGTGGAGGGTGCGGGTAATGAGATCTTTCAGGTTCTTGTTGCGCCAGAAGGCCGTGATGGGCTTCATTCCCAATGTGTTCAATAGGTGACATGTCATAAGCTCTGAAGAGAAGATCTCAAACTCATTTGTGAATAAGACATGGTTCCCCTGAAATTGAGTCCATGTCACACATTTTGCTCCAACATAGTTGGGGATGTTCTAAAGTCACAAACAGCCAGCTTGATGGACATCATGAGATGATCCCAGAGTGCTGAACAGGTTGACAAAAGTATCGTAATTTAACCAGTTGTCTGGACGATTGACTGTCACTAGGAATCGGCCACATCTAGAATAGTCTATAAAGTGATTTTTCTATTGGTGTCATTTTGTCATTTTAGTTCATTGCTGTATCTAGATTGACAATTAATCTGTGAGCAACTTCTCATTGTTGAGTACCAGATTGAAGTATTCAAATAACTTGCCAATGTAAATTTTTTTAAGCCATGGTATAAGTATTATTTATTACCAAGATAGAGCAAATGTCACGTTGCGCACATATTCAGTGTCTTTCAGTAATGAAAAGCTTATCTATTTTAAATTTAACACAGCTTCCACCTTAAGTTCTTGATTTCCATAAATTGCAAACAAACCTTCACAGTTGAGATGAGTTCTGATACTCTTTCTTTTAAGTTTATATATCCATGAAATAATAGCAGTGTTAGAAGAACCATAGTTGCTGAGTATAGAAGCAGGGTTCAAAATTAGCGCAAGTCCTGCAGCCCATGGCTAGTGTAGATGTTGCTGGGCTAAAAAATGTGTGGACTATTAGTCCGAAGGACTGATTATGTAGATTATGTAGATATATTTGGCTAGTTAGAATGTGTTTGAGCTGGTTCTCTCATTAATGCACTAGTCTGAATGGCTAAAACGACAAAAGGACCAATTTCGTCCCCTGTAGAAGCATCTGTAGCATCTGTCTGATGACTTGGTAGCAGGATGTGAAGACTTGGGTAGGATCTGTCTGATGACTTGGTAGCAGGATGTGAAGACTTGGGTAGCATCTGTCTGATGACTTGGTAGCAGGATGTGAAGACTTGGGTAGCATCTGTCTGATGACTTGGTAGCAGGATGTGAAGACTTGGGTAGCATCTGTCTGATGACTTGGTAGCAGGATGTGAAGACTTGGGTAGCATCTGTCTGATGACTTGGTAGCAGGATGTGAAGACTTGGGTAGCATCTGTCCGATGATCTAGAAGAAGAATGGGATGTTGTTGTAGGATCGATGTAAAGATCCTTGTGAGGACCATCTGATCACCGGTTGCGTGGTGGCTGGTACTCTCGGTACATCACCTGTCTGGATTTCTTGAGCTCAGTTTGGAGAGAAACTGGTATCTCTAGACTGTCGGCCACGTTGTGGGCGCCATCCCTTCGCAGAACGTCTAGACATCGATCCACCAGACGGTACACTGCAGTGACATATCAAGTTAAAGATACAAAACTACTTTATCTCTCTTGAAAAGTTTAAACTTGTGTATACAGTTCACAACATTCTTGAAATACTTTTTTTTGGAAAGGAAATTCAAGGTCATCGTCAAATAAATGCCCGAGATATTGTGGAGATGCATATATTTGTTCAAAGGACTTATAATCCTCATGTGACATAACTTTGTTTTAAATTTTATGATTCAAAGATTTTCTACTTATTAAAACATTACAAAATATTAAAACTTTTAATCTGAACTACTTCAAGTGAATATGTAAAGGATAAAATTATCCTGGTTCTTTAATTTACTGTTTTCAATCTACAGTCAGCGGCCAAAAGTGAGTTCGCACTGACATAAATTCCCATAGACTTGCATGTTAATTAGCAATTGCGAGAATAATTTTCATGAATTAAAAGTTTGCTGAATCATTTTTTATTCACCACCATCTTGTCGGAAATCATCAGGGCTACTATATCATAATTTTCATTCAACTACCCGATGATAATAAGAAATATACATGTTATTTGATAACACATATGAAACATGCCGATACGTTTAACATGGCCGTCAATGGGACAATGACATCACAAGTTGTACATGTGATGATTTAATTTGTGTCATTCGAAAACTAATCAACGTAGAGATTAATGATTATTTTAGTGAATGTAGCAGAGATGATTTCCAAGCGAAATGAGAAATATCAAAACAAATGGACTTTTATTTAATTCATGAAAATTATTCTTGTAATTGCTAATTAACATGTATAGAAATTACGTTGGTGCGAACTCACTTTTGGCCGCTGACTGTACACTTTTCTATGGTGAAAATATATTTCAGCTATTACAATCAAAAGATATGAATATATATCCTGTACCTGGGAGACTAATATTTATCCTTTGAACATCGACCTCATAATTGACTTGAGGAATGTAGATGAAATCATTATGAATGTGTAAAGGAGCGCTGGTCTCACTGTCTCTGGCGATCCATGGATGAGTTTCGAATGTGTTGATTGCATATTGCTGGTTCTCTTTTAGTCTGGCCTTGTACCTCACCAGAGTGCCTCGGAAATCAATCCAGAATAAATCAACAAAACGCTGCGTTTTGTTTTGAAAAACAACATTTACCGGCACTTCAGAGTTCAATGATTTAAGTTTTTCCTTAAAATTTTCTTGATCTGATTCCATTGTCATTGTAAATCAATAAAGAAAAACGAATATAGAAACACCTCCTTGCATGGAAATGAGTTTTAGAACTCAGTCTTTAATCCGTTTCCTTGATAAAGGTGACAATATAGGTTTTGTAGAAACTAGTTTGATGAAACTGTCAAAATGTCAGCATTTCAGTTGAGGTCGGTACGTAAAGGACCGAAACGTCCACGTCATTTACGACAGTGTTGTTTATAAATACCCCGTTTACGTTAGAAGTCGTAATAGTGCATAAACTAGTTGCAGACCACTTTCATCAAGTGACTGAAGTATTGCTAACATAGTTTTAAAAGTTCGTGGATACAGAAAACGAATAAAAGTAATATGTAAAGAGAAACTAGTAACTGTGCTATATTTAAGTATTCGCATGGTAATGTATATTCATGGCTCTTTTAAAAATGAGTTGTCACTCAAATGTTTGGTTAGTTGACTGGTGAATAGTATGGGGCTTCTGACAATCCTTATTACGGTAACTGGCGGGATTTCCGAATTCGCTTCATAATTTATTTTCGCTAAATAATAAAAATGCAACGATCTTTACGTATGAAGAAGGAAGTAGAAATGTTATCTAAGTCTCCACCTTTTGGAATTTCGTGTTGGCCGAAGGATGACAAATTGACCGAACTTGAAGCACGTAAGTGATCTCGATTAGATAGTGACTAATGGGCTGTAGGAAAACTCGTACCCACAAAAATAGGAAAACTCGACACAAATCTACAGGAAAACTCGTACCCATTTTTTTCTTTTTGGTTGAAGATCTATTTATATCATAAATGAATTATTATTTTACGTTCAGGGCCTGTGTCTTTTTAATGCGTACAAACAAGTTTATCAAGAAGCTTATGGCACTGCAGTTCTTGCAGGCCTCCCACATCGAACCCAGCTTTAAGAAACTCGCGGATCAGGCTTCAACTCCAACCCTTCAAGAACTGTGTCTATACATGCAGAACACATGGTTGAATCACTCTGTGTGGAAAATCAAGAATTGGAGCGTGTGCGAACAGTTCGTACAAACAATGATGTCGAGGCTTGGCATAAGCGGCCCAACCAGAAGGCTGGGAGGAAGAACCTCCCCTTCTATTCGCTTGTGCCCTTTCTACACCATGAGGCAGAGTTTCTCCCTTTGCAAGTGAGATTGATCACTGACTGTCAGCTGAACAGAAGACAGACTGGTGCATAAAAGAAGAAGAATGATTGGTTCTTCGAGTTGTGGGATGAGTATTCCGCCGGTGACCCCCAGCCAGCTACTGCAAGCAGTCGCAAAGATAAACGGCTCTGACAGCTGTTGCTCTCCCTGAACCCTCATGAACTGTAACAGTGATGTAAAAGCATGTACCGAGCTAGCTAGGTGCTGGATGGACTAGTGCTCTGTAAACAATAAAGGAGTTTTTATATGTATATTTAATGTACACAAACATTTTTTTAAAACATATACCGATCAAAGTGCTAGAGTAGATGGACTAGTGCTTTAATAATAATAATAATGTGCATACTTATTATAATTACGCCTTTTCCACGTCCTAAGACATGCTCAAAGCGCTACATTATTACCCCGAAGGAGTGTACTTTCACAGCTGCTACTAAGCGCTAATCACGACCATGTAGGTCAGTACATACAATTTTCAGGTACCCATTTTAACAGCTGGGTGGACTGAGTGCAATGTGGATGAAGTGCCTTGCCCAGGGACACACCACAGGATGAGACCCAAGTCACAAATTTGTGGTGTCTCCATCAGGATTCGAACCCGGGTCTCCGACGTTAGAGGCCAGCATGCTAACCACTACACCACTGTGCTCCACTTTCTTAATGTGAACAATAAAATATATATTTATATGTATTTTTAATGTGAATGTACAAATAAAGATGTTTTTACTGTGTAAAACCATATAACAAAATGAATGTAAAATACGAAAGTCTCTCTGATTACGAAAGTGTATGATCTGTAATACCAAACTATGTCTGTATGTTGTGTTATAATGTTATTGTTATACCAAACAATTCAATAAATATCATACAAAATCAATATTATTTATTTATCTAAAAAAAAAATATGGGTACGAGTTCTCTGATATTTTTGGGTACGAGTCTTCCGTGGGTACGAATTTCCGGTGGGGACGAGATCGTTTTGGGTACAGGTTTTCCGCATCCCGACTAATGAGTGAGCATTGAAATTAAGGGTAAAAGTGTTGTTTGTCTTGCTCAGCATTTTCATATCACAACGGTGCATCATGACGAATGAATCGTCAAGTAAACAGATGTGGGTTACCGTTTATTCGTAAAGGAAACGGGTTCATAGATTGGATTTTTACAGGTTCGTAGATAAAATGAGAAACAGTTTCGTGGAGAGTAAAATATAGTGAAATAAGTTCACATAAGCAATTGCTTTTCATTGTAAATGATAACTGAGTGTATTTAAATGTATTTAAAGGAGCAGAATTGTACATCAAAGTTATTAGATGGTAGTTTATATGATCAATGTTACACCGCTAATGGCTGAAATATTGCCCAAGTGGTGTAAAGCAATAACTCACTATATGATCGATGTAATGCCGTAATAATATAATACACCGGTAATTGGATGCTGAGAAGATGAAAAGGGTAAGTTGCCGACAAAGTAATGTACAATCAAAACATCTCCTGAGAGAAGTATCCAGAAATGATTGGACCCAACCCATTTGAACTTGGACTGTGATCTTTGAATTACATCAAAATACATAATATACATTCACGATACAGTATACAAATGTATATGAAAAATAAGTCTATTAAATGAATTTTGAAGGTCTCTACGAAACTGTTATCTACGAACCTGTTGTCTCTACGAAAAATCGATCTCTACGAAACTGTTTATCTACAAAACCACTGGTTTCCAAGTAAACAAACCTTTCGGCCATCTATCTGCATAAAGTGCACATAGAAACGATGCCGCAATTTGGTTGCTGCCCCCTCCGAACAGAAGTCCCCTTTTCTAACTTTTGCACATTATCGTCTTCAAAAGCATGATAAAAGTCCATATTCACACAAGTTTTAATAGGACAGCAACTATCACCCACCTAACTTTCAATATATCTCCCCTGCACCAACTAAACTCCTTTTAGTTCCCTGCAAAGGGGGTTACGCACCTGATTAGAGTGTATCAGGAACAAACACCCCGATCGGGTACTGACCCCTGGCAGGGCTAATAACGAACCTGTTCACATGTAGATCCATGTAGATAATCCATGTTCATAATGTATAACCTTACAGTTTGCCAGTGATTCCTGATGATGAAATTCCATTCATTACACTTTTTTATTGGTCAGATTTAATGTTCTACAACTTTATTGGTTCTTTAGACTAGACATTCTGTCAGAGAAAGAAATAACATTTAATTAGCGGAATATTTTTTTATCCTTGTCCACTAAAGCAGGCACGACAGCGCCATCAAACAGCGACCCGCCAGTGATATGACCTGTTACGACACATGCCAAGTAGTCACAAGACGTCAATAAACTGACACCTTGATGCTGATGCTTCTTGAGAAAAAGACGAAAAAAAGTTTTTAGGGCATTGCCCCCGTGGGCCTTATAAGGGGTCACGGGGTCATCAAAGTTACAATGTATAATCCTTACTAGTCAAAGAGTCTTTACACAAGATTTCAGCTTTCTAAGCCTTTTGGATCTGGAGAAGAAGTCGAAAATAGTTTTTTAGGGCATGGCCCCTGTGGCACTTATTAGGGGTCACAGGGTCACCAAAGTTACAATTTATAAGTCTTTACAAGAGCTTTCTATGCCTTTTGGTTCTGGAGAAGAAGATGAAAATAGGTTGTGATGAAACCTAACATATGATCCCTTGTTTTTGCCATGTACCTTTGTAATCGCTTGAGATATTGAACCTTTTTTTTAGCACCAATTACAGAGGTGAAATTTTCAAAATTAATCACTTTGATGTGTAGTCTTTCCCTTTGATATTATCTTGTACAATACATTATCGATATTAACATTTTGTGAATTGTCAAAATAAGGGTGAACTATATAAAGTGTTGTTTCAGAAATAGTTGGTGGTGAGGGAACGCCGTATCATGGAGGAGTTTTCAAACTGGAGATCCAGATTCCTGAGAGGTGTGATACATGTTGCGTATTTACAATGAATTTTGTGTCTTCTTACAAACATTTGATATCGATTTCCTCATTGTATATGGCAGAGAAAAGTGATGCCAGTACAATGTTACAAAGGTTTTACATCATCATACCTCTGCTCCAATGTAGCCTGGGGTATATAGTGCTCCGAGTGTCCGTCCGTACATCATTTTTATGCCCCCGCCATATATGGCAGAGGCATATTGGATTACTCTCGGTTGTCCGTACGTCCGTACGTATGTAACCACTCTATATAGGGTATTGTTTATCCACTTCTCCTCAAAAACCATTCAACAGATTTAATTGAAATCGCACACATGGCTTTTAGGCATCCTAAGGGTGTGCATGTCATATTTTGTTTTTCAATTTATATTTTTTTTTCAAATTTCTGTCATGTTGAACTTGGGGGTGAATTTTTGTGCAAGTGAAAGCTCATTATAGTGTGATAGGGGGTGTTGTTTATCCACTTCTCCTCAAAAACCGTTCAACGGTTCAAGGGATTTAATTTAAATTGCACACATGGCTTATAGGCATCCTAAGGGTGTGCATCTATTTTGTTTTTCAATTTTTGAATTTTTTTCAAATTCTGACATGTTGAACTTAGGTGAATTTTGGGGCAAGTGAAAGCTCATATTGGTATGATAAGGGATGTTGTTTATCCACTTCTCCTCAAAAAGTACTGGATAGACTGCGCTATTCTTCCAAACATGCTTTATAGGTATCCTAAAGGTGTGCACCTTATATTATGTTTTGGGTATTTTTAATTTTCTACATTTTAATGGATGTTTGAACTTAAATGAAGCTAAAGATGTGCATCTCTTATTTTGTTTTAAATTCTATGGTTGAAAACATTGAGGGTTTTTTTATTGGCGGGGGCATCTGTGTCCCATGGACACAAATTTTCTAGTTCTAGTAAAAACAATTAGACTCAAACTTCAAATTTGGTATGGATGTTCCCTAATACCTATGTGGTGCAGATGTGCCTTTTTGGGGTTACAATTCCAGGGCACCCAATTTATAAAAAAATTGGCTCTTAAGCGGCCAAATTTCTCATTTTATTCCGTTCCTTGAGCATAACTTGAAAACTATTTATAACAATGTTCGAATCCCGCATGGGAAACCGACCCGAAAAAGTACAAGAATTTGTACTATTCAAGATGATGTAATCCTAAATATAACTTTGTTACATTTGTTCACTATCTAAATTGCATTTATCTCTAAAACATTCAGCTTCGGAAGCTGTACTGATTAATATCTATTAGAGGGGTAATGAATGTAACAATAGCTTAACTACTGCTTGTTGGACCTCCATTTTTTTGGATGGCGAAACGGGCGAGTTGGTTAACTGTTAGTATGGTCATTGCTGGCGGTGTTGCCTGACTCTCAGGGTGTGGGTTCGAATCCCTTATGGGTCTCGGCCCGAAAAAGTACAAGAATCTGTACTATTCAAGATAGTGTAATCCCAAATATAACATTGTATCGATTGTTTATCGATTGACAGTAACTATTCAATCACATGACTGAATATGTTTTTAAGTTTATCATTGTTACCGGTATGTGATGGTGATAAAATTACAGCGGGGATATGTGAGCCGTGCTTATTTTTACCTTGTAACCTTGTTAAAGAAGATGAAGGCAACATTATGGATATACAACTTCTTTATTTAAGTTTGTGACGTTTCGACATAGATACTAATGTCGTTATCAAGCAAGTCATGATAACGACATTAGTATCTATGTCGAAACGTCGCAAACTTGAATAAAGTAATTGTTTATCAATAATGTTGCCTTCATCTTCTTCATCATCGCAACTTATAGAATGCTCATCAAAGAAGTTGATACTAAAAGTTGTAAAATCATCTTTTTATTTCAGGTATCCATTTGAACCTCCAAAAGTTCGGTATGTGACGCCAATATATCACCCGAACATTGACAATGGTGGACGGATTTGCCTAGACACTCTGAAGATGCCACCCAAGGTAACTCATAAGTTAGAAGTCTGGCTCCCTATGTGTTATTCTGTTGTAGAGCAAACTCTCTCAGATAAATGATACAGCAATTAACATGGCAAGGCAATGGGAGAGGGGTAGATGAGTATAGAGTTGTGTTGCAGGGTGCGTGGAAGCCCGAACATGGCAAGGCAATGGGAGAAGGGTTGAAGAGTTAAGTGTTGTGTTGCAGGGTGCGTGGAAGCCTGAACATGGCCAGGCAATGGGAGAGGGGTTGAAGAGTTAAGTGTTGTGTTGCAGGGTGCGTGGAAGCCTGAACATGGCAAGGCAATGGGAGAGGGGTTGAAGAGTTAAGTGTTGTGTTGCAGGGTGCGTGGAAGCCTGAACATGGCCAGGCAATGGGAGAGGGGTTGAAGAGTTAAGTGTTGTGTTGCAGGGTGCGTGGAAGCCTGAACATGGCCAGGCAATGGGAGAGGGGTTGAAGAGTTAAGTGTTGTGTTGCAGGGTGCGTGGAAGCCTGAACATGGCCAGGCAATGGGAGAGGGGATGATGAGTTTAGAGTTGTGTTGCAGGGTGCGTGGAAGCCTGAACATGGCAAGGCAATGGGAGAGGGGTTGAAGAGTTAAGTGTTGTGTTGCAGGGTGCGTGGAAGCCTGAACATGGCAAGGCAATGGGAGAGGGGTTGAAGAGTTAAGTGTTGTGTTGCAGGGTGCGTGGAAGCCTGAACATGGCCAGGCAATGGGAGAGGGGATGATGAGTTTAGAGTTGTGTTGCAGGGTGCGTGGAAGCCTGAACATGGCCAGGCAATGGGAGAGGGGATGATGAGTTTAGAGTTGTGTTGCAGGGTGCGTGGAAGCCGTGCCTGAACATCAGCACTGTGTTGACCTCCCTGCAGCTACTGATGGCTGAACCCAACCCAGAGGATCCCCTCATGACCGACATCGTATGTAGTCACATGGATGCTTGTGAAGAATCTATTTAATTCAGAATCTATCTTAAATAAAAAATTTTTTAACACACTCCTAGCTTGGGTGCTTTCAGACCGATGTGGAGAGGAAAGCCCTGATACATATTTTAAAATTTTGTTTCCCTGGAAACAATCGATTTTAATCAGACTGATATTTTCTGTTTTTAATATTCATTGAGTCAAAGATTTCTACTTCAAAATTTGATATTGTGATATTTGTTTCTTAAAAAACTGCTTACCGCATCCCATTTCACTTAATCAAAATAAGATATGATTCTGATTATTTTTGTTATTTGAAATTTAAGGACATGGCCTGATGAGCCTGTCATTGCCAATGTTTCAGTCCAACGAGTTCAAGTACAACAGAAGCTTGTTCAACGCCCGAGCTACAGAGTGGACACACACACATGCTATGATGGAGAAGACAAAGGTAGGATCGTAAACTTGCTTCACTTCTCCTTAGTTTTTTCATTGATGACTTAAAACAAAAACAGTCAAATATCCTAAGTATAGCAACACATACATTTTTAGTACCGTATATTACAATGTATACGGCGACCTCGTACATAGGGCGACCCCCTTTCTCAGCCCCCCAAATTGCTGCCAAAATCATATATCTCATTAATAAGGCGAACCCCCTTCTAGCAGGTCGTTGAAACAGTCGACATGACAGACAACTCGTTGACAAGATTGCGTAAGGGTAAATTTAGGTCGGTAATTTTTAAGTGAAATGTCATTTGTAATTAAAAAATAAATAAATTACTTACGGTGTTTGTTATTTTATTCAATGATTTATCATTTGCTTCTGATAACAAGCAAGGCTACAGTCAACAAACTCCCATTACTGTGTCATGTTTCGTTTTCATAATTCTCATTCAGAAATCTAAACAAACGTTCAGTCAACGTACTGGTAATGCTATATTTGTTTCAAGCCTTTTCATTCGTTAAAAGAACGGAAGTTGTAATAGTGCACCAATCAGAAAATCTAACACAAATTGCATATTGAAAAAGCCCAACCGGTGTAAAGAATAATTGCTGCCTAGTAAAAACTGAGTTATACATCGCCTTCATAATTGATAAAATAATTTGGGCAGCATAAGTTTTGTTAAATATATGCATAGAGAAAAATATTAACACAATATCAGTCATCAAAACAATGTTAATTGATAAATTAATCATTATAAATTTATTGTTATCTTTAATTATGTCAAGTTATTTCATCACGAGGTTCTATCTCGTATGACACCGACACTAACATAACATGTTATCGGCAAGCAAACACATGTTGAATATTTCCTTTGGTCCAGTACATGGATACTTTTTATTGATAAGTTATTTTGAATTTTCATTCTTATTTCTCTCTATATTTTCATTTAAAATGAACAATTATTCAAAGGTATTTTATTTTACAAGATTAAATTTGAGATGACATCGATGATTGTGTTATGGACATCCGGTGTAAACATTGACTCGTTTGACTTGTTGGGTTGGCAGATACCCCTCACTTGGCCTCTAGTAATTATTGCGAAAACGGTTACCTCTAAACCAACATTGACTTATTTCTCTCCCTCGGAGAGATCGTACAGAGTGTGAATAAAAAATAATTTTTTTTAGTGGTCTGCGTGTTGTTTACTGAATTATCTCCCTTGGAGTTAACTCCCTTGAATATTCAATTCCAACTGTCATTCTTTTCTCTGTACGCCGAGAGACTGGTCGTACTCAGTGTGAATTCATTTTCTTTCATTCATTGGACTACTTCTGGATACGTTTTTCCTTGGATTTTATGTGATTCATCTGGATTATTTGTGATTCTTTTGGATTACTGTGTGTTTTCCTTGGATTGTGATTCTTTTGGATTACTTGTACTCCTGGAAGTTTTCTTGAGTGAGATCATCTTACGTGTTCTTTTTCCAAAATGGCTTCTCAAAAGAAATGTGTTGAATGTCAAAAGTATCTTTATAAAGGCGATCCACATTCTCTATGTTTTTCTTGTGCTGACGAGTCCTCTTGTACTGCCAAAAAACATTGTTTGATGTGTAATCACATGCCCCTGGATGAGTGGCAAATTATGCACAATAAGAGATCCAAGCCTATTACGCCCAAGCGTAAGTCCACGGCTAAGGCTTCACCTTTAGACTGTAAGAAAGCCAAGTCCTCGCCTCCCAAGCCTACGGAGTTAGAGCAGATTAAGGCTATGCTGTCCACCTTAACCTACTCTGTTGCCGCCATCAAGAAGGACTCAGCCGAGCGTTTCACGGCCTTGGAGTCCACCCTATCAACGAGTCGTACGCGGTCCGACTCCCTGACCCCGGTGTCAGTGGAGCGGGCGGTCGGTTCAGCTCCTCTGCCCAACCAAGGTAGCACGGACCCAGACCCCGTTGCTATCCGAGGCCGGCATGAGCAAGGCAGTTCGACTGCCCGTGATCCTCTCGTGAATGTCACGGCTCCCAGCGGTGCACGGACTTCACAGGGAGGTCAGGGTAGCTTGGGGGATCCCGTTAAGCAGCCCGTTAGCACGGGCGGCACGGGTCCTACCGCGCCGACTGTTGATAGCGGTATCCAGGCCCCTGCACGGACGGCCCGTGACCAGCAGACCACATTCATTGACACGTCTAACCCGCCGCTTATCCCCGTGATTCACGATGTCACTAACAAGCCTGCCTTTTGTCACGCCTTTACGGACACGGACTCTGCGGATTTCTCAGTGTCTTCTCGGGAAGGACAGTTGATCATTCCTCCGGATGTTTTTGACTTTGCTCTTAATCCGGATTGGACCTTTCCTGACAAAATTCAATATCTCCAACGACTTAAGCCGTGCACGGCTCCTGTTATTTCGGAGGATACGGCCTCTCCTAGGCCCGACGAGTTGGGAGATTCGGGATCGCTTCCCCCCTCACGGCCTGCCAAGTTTTCTTTGCCACACTCTACAGTCATTAAGACAGCGTGCAACAGACTTAATGAAAAGTTATCCAATCTACCGGGTCAAGTTACAGTTCCCAAGTTTAGACCCAAAACGGCATATCAGATGCACAACAGATTTGTGGCCCAAGAGCCCCCTCTGCTAGATAGGGATTTTGATAGGCTTAATCCTAAGGCTGTGTCTTTCAATCAAATTGCGATTTCCAAGACTGATGCTTCCGAAATCGAACGGAATGTTCGTGCGTCTATGGACATTCTCTCCTATATGAATTGGTTTTGTGCAGGAGTTAGGGAGATGCTTCCTGCCAAGTTCGAGGATTATGAGGAGATAGCCCCGGATACTCTACAGACTATCAGAGCAGATGATGTGGCCATGGCGCATGGTTTTTTAGACTCTGTTTTTGTGGCGTCTCAGGACCTGGCTGCGGCTTCAGCCAACTCCATGGCACGTTTTGTTTTGGGCGAGAGGCAACAACAGATTGCAAGGATTAGAGACCTACCAGTGGATGTTAAGGACTCTTTACTAACTCAACCCATCCAAGCTCCCTCCTTATTCAATGGATCTTGTGTTCAGGCCAGCGAATCACAGGATGCTATGACCTCTAAATCCTTGAATTTGAAATTAACCCAGGCCTTATTTTCAAGGGGTTCATTCCAGGGACAGCGTCGTGGGAATAATAGTAGCGCCAAACCTAACTACCATTCCAAGCAATCGACTCCTCATCCTCCTCCTTCTCAGTGTTCCCGTTTACCGGTATATACCGGTATTTTACCGGAATTTTCAGAGGGGGACCGGTTTTTTTTACTACCGTCGGTCCCAGTGACCGGCTGTTCTGACGTTCTAAATATTGTAAGCTGTAACAAACTTCTTCAGCTATCAGTTATTGTTCTTTTCAATCTTCCACGATCTTTTAAATGTTGACATGTTTTGGGGTTTCCCCGTACTATTTTTCATCAAGTGTCAAACCAAAAGCGTAATCTCGCGCATGTCATTACACCGGAAGCAAAATGCAGAAGTTTACATCGATGTCATTTCTTGAAAAATAAAAAATACCTTGTCCCTTTGTTGTTTTTATTGACTTTATACATTGTAAATTAACAAAAATAAAATAATATATTGTTTTTAAATATTCATGCATCATTAACGTACTGTTAAATTTCAGCATAAATCACGATGTATGTGGCTTTACTTGCATCAGCGATCGGGAATTGAAATATTTGATTCCCAAAATATTATCAAGAACTATCGCTGTATAAGGCTTGTTATCCATTCTAAATGTTTAATATGTCATATTTCCAAACTTATTGATCATAATTAATCAAAGTTCAAAGATATCTTTGTCAAATTTACTTGCGCGAAAGCACGTTGTTTTACTGTACTCAATCGTAGTTTCTTGACGACAAATAACATTATAAATATTCCTTCGTGCTCATTATCATAATTTTTGCAAGTTTTTCTTCGAATTTTATATACGTAAATATTTCAATTAACTGCATGTTGTTTTGGAAAATGTAATATATCGAAAATGTGTAACAAATATTTGAATATTTAGACATTTAATATTGTATCGACAATATGTTGTCATGAATTTATTACAACCACGTTTCAGTTTTATACATCGTTTTCAAATCGACTTGCTGATTGGTTGACCTACATTTCTGGGCCAATGAAAAGGCTTGTAACAAATACCTCTCTACCCTTAAACACATGCAGCAAGAGTTGTCGACTGATTATTCACGTTTGTTTTTGATGAGAATTATATTATGTTATCTGATTAAAACAAACAACAAACAATGTACATGTAAGTTAGCATTTGCAATTTCTCTTATCATTCTTTTTATTAACATACGTCTGGAAAAAGTGACATTTGAGGATACGGTAATAAGGACTGGCTAATTTGGTTGTGGACCGGTAAATTTTTAGATAGCCGGTCCCAAGGACAGTCTGTGAAAAAAGCCAGCGGGAACACTGCTTCTACGTTCCAATCTAGAGGCACTCCCCATGGTCGCCGGGACTTCCATCCTTCTCAGCCTAAGGATCAATCAAGACAGTTCTTCAAGGAGCAATCAAGGGCTTTTCGTGGATCGAAAGGGGGGCATCGACGCTGACTGCCACGCCCCTTCTCCGCCTCTCAGTCTACCCTTACGGCCGCTTCCGTCCCTCGACCTGAATGTCTCGATTCCGTTTCCTCAGCCGATCCTCCCCTCTCCCGTGGGGGGTCGTCTGGGGAACTACACTCAGAATTGGGAGTCCATCACCAGCGACAAATGGATTCTGTCAGTGATAGCTTCGGGATATACCCTTCAGTGGGATCAAGTTCCTCCAACTACCGTCCATCCTCGAGGAAACAGGTTTTTCCTCCAAGGAAAAAAGCTTCAGGCAGCACTCACCGCAATCGAGCAGCTTTTAGAGAAAGGCGCAGTCACGGAGCTAGACCCCACCGACGTATCGCTAGGCTTTTACTCGCCCGTTTTTCTCGTCCCCAAGAAGGACACGTTGGAGATGAGAATGATCATAGATCTGAAGGTGTTAAACAAGTCCTTTCTCACCAGGCCCCCCAAGTTCGTTATGGAGTCCTTGAACAATATTCGGAAACTGATTCTTCCCCATTCAATCTTTGCCAGCCTCGACTTGAAAGATGCGTACCTCCATATTCCCATTCACATCAAGTCCCGCAAATATTTACGTTTCGCCCTCAATGGCCGCCGTTTTCAATTCAAGGTCCTTCCTTTCGGAATCGCAGTGGCCCCTTGGCTTTTTACCAAGATAACAGCTCCAGTTCTTCAGTTCTTGCACATTCATCACGTTTTCATCCACGGCTACTTGGACGACTTCCTGCTGAGACACCAAGAGTTGTCCATCCTTTACCATCATATACAGTCAGTCAAGCATGTGTTCTCCCACCTGGGATGGATTATCAATCAGGAAAAGTCAGAACTGATCCCGACTCAGCGTATCAAGTTTCTGGGAGCCATTCTGGATACGATCTCGGGAACCATTGCTCCTTCAGAGAGTCGCTGGACTTCGATTCAGGAATCCATCCATCAGCTACTGGATTCGAACCAACCTCAAGCTCTCAGGTCGTGGATGTCTCTGCTGGGATCCCTAACCTCAATCCAGTCTTTCACTGTCAGAGGTCGCCTGAATCTTCGGCATGCTCAGACCTGGATAAACAATTACCGCCATTTGCCTCTAGACACCAAGATTGTGCCGACAGATGTAGTGCGTCGCGAGATACTATGGTGGACTCTACACTCTCACGTGATGTCGGGTTGTGCTTTCACTCTGCCTCCGCCAACTCACACTATTTACACGGACACCTCGACTCGGGGCTGGGGCGCTCACTGGCTCCAATTTACCCTGAGCGGACTTTGGGACCCTTTGGATGCACTCCTCCACATAAACCTTCTGGAGATGAAGGCTGTGTTACTGGCTCTCCACGCTTGGAAGTCTCAACTTCAGAGTTCCAGCATAATGATTGCAACGGACAACTCAACGGTAGTAGCTTTTATAAACAAGCTGGGAGGAACGAGATCGGCTCCGCTAATGCAACTAACCAGAGATCTCTATACTCTTGTGGACAATTGGTCGATTTCACTGCAAGCAAGGCACATTCCGGGCAGGCTCAACTTTCTCGCCGACTCTCTGTCTCGCAGGAATCTCATCGTGTCCTCGGAATGGACGATTCATCCACAAGTGTTGGATCTAATTGCGGAGAAATGGGAAAGACCACAGATAGATCTGTTCGCCACAGCCTTGAACTACAGACTCCCAAGTTATGTCAGCCCTGTCCCAGATCCTCAGGCGATGGCAGTGGACGCACTCTCAATATCATGGGAAAATCTGATAGCTTATGCCTTTCCACCGTTCAAAATCATTCCAGATGTGCTCAACAAGGTCAGACAGCACAATTGCGTCATCTACCTACTGGCTCCTGCTTGGCCCAAGAGACCGTGGTTTCCGTCGTTAATCGATCTCCTCACGGAACCGCCTCTCCAACTCCCGATGTGGTGAAATCTGTTGCAACAGCCGAGGTGGCAGCCGGAGAACGTGAATCTCCAGGCCTTCAACTTACACGTTTGGAGAATATCAAGAAAACGTTGCAGGAACGAGGTTACGCGGAAGGCACTTCTAACGCTATTCTCAAATCAGTCAGACCTAGCACTTCCTCCCTCTATGACCACAAGTGGCTCAGATTCCAACAGTGGAGAAGAGATAGAGGATTAGCAGATCTACCTTTATCCATCCCTATGATAGCAGACTTTCTCAACTACTTACGCCAGGATCGGAAGTTAAAAGCTGGTACGATTGAAGGTTATAGGTCAGCTATTGCCTCGGTGTCTGATCTACAAGGCTTAACTATTGGGACTGATGTAACACTCACGAGACTTTTAAGATCATACAAGTTGCAGGATATTAAATTCCCCAATACCTTTCCCAAATGGGACCTTCTGTTGGTGCTCCAATCCCTTCAACGTGCTCCTTATGAACCTCTAAATTCGACTTCCCTCAAGTTTTTAGCCTGGAAATCTGCTTTCTTGATCGCCTTCGCTTCTGCTGCCAGAATCTCAGAGCTCCATGCAATTGACGTTGCGTCGTTGGACTTTGCTCACAATTATTCCTCGGTATCCTTCAGAGCTTTACCTGAATTTTTGGCCAAAAATCAATCCACTGCATCAGGGCCTTTAGGAACTAGAGTATACTCATTTCCGGCTCTCCCAGCGCCTACTGACGCCAAAGAAAAAGCACGCCTTCTGTGTCCTATCCGAGTGCTTCGCTGCTATCTAGTCAGAACGCAACCAATCAGAAAGGGAAGAAGGAGATTATTCATTCCTTGCAAGCCTGGGTTATCTTCAGAGATTTCAAAGAACACTATTGCATCATGGCTTAGGAAAACTATCGCCCTGGCGTACTCCACAGCCGACCAGGACGTGATAGATACCAAGTTCTCACCTCATGAAATAAGAGCCTTATCGACTTCGCTAGCTGCTTGGAAGTCCGTATCCATCGATCAGATTGTGGCCTCCTGCCAGTGGAAGTCCTCCAGCTCCTTCACTAGGGCTTATCTCAGGGATATCTCCTCCTCGCTGGGAGGACTGTCATCTCTGGGACCCCTGGTGGCGGCTCAGCACCTTTCTGCCTGACCCTTCCCGTAGGGAAAAGGGGGGGGGGGAGTGTCCCGAGGGTGTGTGTTCCAGTCTCGACCTATCTACGTAGATGGTGGATCTTGCCACTTGTCAAGGTGGGCATTACGATATTCCCCAGGTTTTGCACCCTATTAATTCTGGGAAGTATTAACGGCATTTAGTTATTTAGGTGGCGAGTGATGTGGTATAGTCACTCTTTGGGAACACTAATCTTGAAGTTGGTTATTAATCCTCCCCAGCACAATACCTCCTATTAATCTATCTTCGGAGTAGATTCTACAGGTGTCAAATTACGTGGTCGTCGTGTCGTAATTCTTCGGGAAATCCCAAATAACTCCCAAAATTACGCTAATTTCAACCAAAAAACAATGTATTTTACGATGTTTTCCTTAAAAGTTTCCCCTTCCTTAAGAAATATTAAGTAGAATCGGGGATATTTTAGGGCTTATTTTCGTATTTGGTCTGTTTCTGTGTTCTTTATCCTAAAGAAATTGGAATTTATTAAGAATTATCTCCCCTTATTTGATGTATTTCCTCCGGGAATTTACGTTTTTGGGTATAATTATTCCCATTAAACACTTCTTAAACAATCTGGATACCCTCCTCCGTACGTGGGATTCAGTCAATGTTGGTTTAGAGGTAACCGTTTTCGCAATAATTATGAAACAATCACAATTATTGTTAGTAATTATAAGAAAACTTACCTCTAAACCAACGAATTACTCCCTCCCTTCCTCCCCGTTATCCATCTCTCTGTTTCATCGAAAAGAATGACAGTTGGAATTGAATATTCAAGGGAGTTAACTCCAAGGGAGATATTTCAGTAAACAACACGCAGACCACTAAAAAAATTTATTTTTTATTCACACTCTGTACGATCTCTCCGAGGGAGAGAAATAAGTCAATGTTGGTTTAGAGGTAAGTTTTCTTATAATTACTAACAATAATTGTGATTGTTTCATTTTTGACCTTGTCTATAAGGCGACCCCCTTCTTTGACCCCCCAATTTCTGGTATAAAAAACTCGCCTTATAGACTGTAATACAGTACGGTAAGAACAAAAGATAAAACAGTATTTTCTAAATGATGTACAATACTAATCATGTTGTTCTGCTATGGTTGTAGAAGCAACCCGAGACTGGAGATGACCGTGAGAACCCAGATTCCCGAGAGAGGCAGGTGAAGACTGTCCAGTCTGACCACAAGCCCATGTCAATCAAGCGTCCCCTCGCTGTCAGCGACTTGACCAACAAACGAGGCAAGCCCAGCTGAAGGATTCATAGTCTCTTGACCCATGTTGAGATATCAGGCCTCGTGCCAAATGAACTGATTCCATTGAGTGCTCTCCAATGAAGTACTAAAGTTAAACAAGTCACAAGGTGACAAGCATGGAATAATATTGTTTATTGAAAAAAAATCATGCATGTTGTTTTTGAATGTGTTTGCAATGCATTTGTACTTGTACATTCTAGATAATTGATATACAACAAGACAATAAATTATTGTGATGATTTTATATTTATTGTATTTTATAGGGAACACATTCTATACAATGGTAGAAAGAAGGCATGAGTTTGAGTTTGAAGCTAAAATACCAAATAAAAGATATACCTAGCACATTTTTTATGCATATTTGCTTGAAAATGAACAAAGCAAATAGTATGTGCAGCGCCCTACAGGGCATGGAATGTTCTCCGATATAAATAAACCATTTAATTATTTATACATGCTTTGCAGTTACATATCACTTGTATCACATGAACATTCTACCATGACATTTCAAAATCCTTGAATCTCATTGGTTTATTTCTACTGTCCAACCTACGTTCGAACACGATTTTTATGACGGGCAATTCACCGCAGTTTGATACACACTGCCATAGAAACAAACTTCATGACACGAGTCGACATGTATATAGTCACCATACGCTTTTGGGATTGCTTCATCTTATCATTGTACTACTCATACTTTTATCTAAGTACAGTTTGATTCGCATCCATGTCATGCATGTTTATGTCCAGAAAATAGTGTAATCTTAACGAAAGGCTGAATGTAGATCAAGAAGCTACCACAACCGGTTTTGGTTCAGTGATGTCAACCTTTGACGTCATAAGCACAACTGACGTTACGCAGTAGAAAAGAAATATTTAAAACGCTAAAAAACTCGTCATGGTAGAACCTACTGTGTTTCATAATTTTCGTTGTCTAACGTTGATTTGATACTGTTGATGTTGCATTCGAAAACTCACGCTAACACGTTCGGCTCTGAAGTACAGGTATCGAATCTACGTTAGACCACGAAAATTAAAATACACAGTAGGTTTATCTCCTAAATAGTATAGTTATGTCTGTAACAGTCCGACTGTTGTTCAGTTACAGAACCACAATGGTTGACAAAGAAAAGAAATCCCTCAAATTGGACACCACAATTCTGACCAAGAAAGATCAAAATAAGCAGAATATATGGGGATTTTTTAAAAGTGTAACATTACTTATCTCAAATAGAGCAAAAATGACTGCATCAGCAAGACCATAACAACTTAAAGGGATATTACTACAAAAACACAACATTCTTCATATGAATACTTACTTTAAACTGAAAACCTTTGTTACGAAACAAAAATTTCTATAAGGATAACAAAACTTTCAAACTCGTATTTAATTTATATGGAAAAAGATTAAATCATGGATGAATTTGAATAAAAATAAACCTATATATGTTTATGAATACAGATATATACAATTGATTGGCAGGGGGTGGATCATATGAACAACAAACACTGAGGGAAATGTACTTGTGCACCCAGTACTTGTGCAGGGTGTGCAAGGGCTCTTTTAGCTAGAGATACTGATGAACACATGATCAGATAGCAGTTGGAAATTTTGCCCGACAACAAAAGAAGTATATGCTATCTCTTCATTCTAATTATCAAACTGAATGAAGAAAGGTGAAGACACCAAGAATATATATATATGTAGTAAACTCATGATCAAATTCAATTCACAATCTTTGATAACTCAGTTTGTTCTCATTAAATTATTGAATTCAAAGCATACATGATAGTTCTTGTGCTTCAGTGACTGGTGGCGAGGCAGTGAGCACAAACACTTTTGCTTGATGATTATCGACACTTTGTTGAGTTATAATTGTGCTAGAAAAAGTAAGCGAAGGTTATGCAGGACTCCTAAGAACATCATAATAGCAGCAATACAATGGTAATGTATAAGATCCATGAACATTTAACACATATATATGAAATGTGAGAACAGAAAATTTGGTTGTGCATTTGATTGATCATTGTATCATAAATATAACGATGACTTGAATTATCAAGGCACTTCATATGCTGCAATACACAATTGTGCATTCTCTGTACAAATTTGAAATATAATATGATAAATTGAATATACCAGAACAACAAACAATTGACACCACTCGTATGTAAAAAAATGAGTATAGATAAAGCTGAATTTTTACAAGCAGACGCGACAGACATTAGGGATTGAAGACTTGAGACCCATTCATAATCATTAAAGGAGGTCATTAGATGCAAGCCAAGGCATGTACATTGTGTGTGATGGGCAATAACAGAAGATATCTTATGATAATGCTGAATGCAAAACTAGAACTATTTGGTAGAGTATCAAACTTATTCTAGGACACGATAATAATTTGTGATTCAAACAATCTCTTAAAAGAAACAAATACTAAAAAGGAATAAAAACATTAAAACTAATTACCCGGTAGAATGAATCTAACTGGAGGTTGGGGCGTGAGTTGAGAGTGGGGCGTGTGTTGAGAGTGAGGCTAGACACTACTGTGTGTTGGAGGATCCGTCTCACGCGGACTCCCACCTTCCTCCTGAGACAAGCTAAACTGTGGTGGGTGGACCCGACTTGCAACACACTTTGCATAGATAGAGCTGTGTCCGTCAGTGGAGCCAACGGTTGATCCTGCTGGAGGCACAGCATGCCATGTGGCTAGTGGACGGTGAGTGGGCCAGCCAGACTGCAACTATAGTGCTTCAATAACCCGGAGATAATCCTAGTTTGATCTGTCCAGAGCGAGCGAGTGATGATATGAGAGTGAGAGTGTTGTCAGCAGGTCTACAGGAGGGGAGATGGAACACGCACACGGCCAACCCTCAGAACTTAGATCACAATACACTTGGTGCTGTCGCCCGGACATTATGAGCTGCTATACGCATGGAACTGATTCTGAAATGAACAGAGTATAACAGTGCTGATATCTTGTTGGTTTAAACTTTCTTCACTCTGTTGACAAAGAATGAAAAAACAGGTCTTATATGGACCGTGACCATTGACAATCTAATGAATCATTGTTGCTAAAGATTAAGATTTTCAAATTATACTTTCGTCACTTGAAAGAAAATTCTTTAATGTTTCACAAATAAAGATATTAACATTAATAACAGTGATAAAATACAAATTTAAACCTTTCTGTTGTCACTATTATACAACATCAATTAGCTTAAAATCATATATTATTGCCAGTCAATGCTTCTTGATTACACTTTCCATAAAGTTGTCAGATATTGACTCCCAACAACAACAAGTATCTAATTGCTATCATGCTATCAAGTGCTTCAGCTTGACAGTTGATACACAGATTGCTCCTAAAGAACCGCACGAACCTCCATTGATAAGCCTGGCTCAGTCTTGTCTGTCCTGTCATCATCATCGGAGGAATCATCCCCTGACGAGTCATTCAGGCGGTCACCTGCAATAGAACACCAGAGCTCACATCAATATGAGAAAGAAAGGAACACTGAATAGGAGTTCTTGCCAAATTAGAGATGTTACGGCTTACATTCCAAATTCAACATTTTGGTTTTGTGAAGTCTCTAAATTTATAAGTAATATCTGCATTGGACTTAGTAACGGAAGAAGTTCATTGGATATTTCATTTCCCTACTTAGAGCCATGTTAATAAATACCAACATCAAGGTAACACAGGTGTCCTGAGGTCTGCTGGTTTAAACATATTTATTCAGGATAGGTAAACCAGCATATCTTAGATTACCTTAATGCCTCTCGCTGAAGAAGGGGGGGGGGGGGGGGGGGGGGGGGGGGGGAGAGTGCTGCTAGAAGGAAGTGAAAACACGGACAGAAAAGCTTTTGACAAATGTTAAAGAAACACAAAGTTTATTGATAGGATCACATATGTCAAGTTAAACGTCAATCAGTACATTAGAGCGAAAATACGGCCATTCAAAGTCAGGATTATGATCGAAAACTGGACAATGTGGCTGAAGTGGCGCTCGCAAATTCGCCAAACGTAATTTTGAAACCTTGTCATAAGCTGACAGGAAGATATATTCGATTTCGATAGTGTTTATTAGGTATTGTAACTAATAGGTAGATTAATTGGATGCATAATTTCGAATATTAAACGGTATTGAGATGTTTTCTTGATTTTTCCATAAAATCAAGCATTTTAGAGATATTATGCATAAATGGATATATTTGCAAGTCCAGTGATGAGCTATGAATTTCAATCAGCATATTAATATTTTGTAGCGTATCAAAACCAAATAAAATTTTAAGAAAGATACTCTGTGTCACTTTAATAAATGGTAGATGCCATAAGGCAATATTAGCTGGCAAATGAGAGAGAATGTGAGATGTACAGCAGTAGAGGTGAACCCACCGACGGAGGAGCTGTTGCGGACTCCCTCCTCCTTGTTGTCTGCCTTGAGGAAGCAGGTGAGACACACCCGGAGAGGCTTGGAGGCCTGCTGGGGCAGCATGAGGCGCTTGTTGGAGCAGGGGTTGCACACCACGATCCCACACTTCCGACAGTGGTGCTGCACACATACACACACACATACTAATACACACAGCTCACAGCTTAGCGATACAGAGTGATTTCATAAAATAGTTGAGTGAGAAATTACTACAATCACTTTATTAAGAGATCATTGTGCTACAGACATCAGATTTTAAGATAATGTAATTCTTGAATAAAGCAGATTTATGTTTTGATGCAATGTTAATAGATATCTTCTGTGTTCACTGATGTCGGATTCTTAAAAAGGAAAGGTCTCAAGGTGTCACTTACCCGTCTATTGACTATAGAGAACTGGGACTGTCGACAGTGCATGCATGTTTTGGTGTCCGAGTCGGGCACCCAGACGGGCGAGTCGTTGCTGGTGCTCTGTGTGATGCCTCCTGTAATCAGTGAACACACACATCATGCTGCAGCCTTCAATAGAACTAGCTCCACAACCGGTCTTACATCATACGTATAAACCATTATATAAAGTGTTGTATCTTACGTTTGACGAGCAGGTCGTTGACACACTTGCGTATATGTGCCATCCACTCCTTCTTCTCTGTCACTGTGGCCGCATACACGGTGAACGACTTGTGGGGACTCTTCACATTCCATCCGTTCCTCAGTTCTACAGACAGACCGACAGAATTCACTACTCATCCCATGGTGAACTTGTAGCAAGGGTTTTAATTAAGCAACAGAAAATATACTATATATACCTGTATTGATGATGCTATATATGTGCAAGATAATAGGGGTGTAATGATAGATCGAACTATCGACTTATCGCGATAGTTGCTCTGCCAATAGTACTTTATCGATAGTCTTTTTTTAGAACGATCAATAGTATCGATAGCACGTCTTAACTATCAATAGTATTGACAATTTGAAAAAATCAGTTGTTAACTTGAATCTTAAAAGTAAAATCCACACACAAACGCGTATTTTAACATTTGGAAAACACTGGAAACCGCTAACAGCAAACAGATTGTCGCGAGCTAAACATAGCAACATGAAATAGAGTTATCTTTCCACGACTTCCACGAGTGCAGCCGATTATCACTGGGTGGTAACGTACCCCGGAAATTGCTGACCACGAAGCGAGGAAAGATGGCAGAGGCAGGGGTCCAGGTAGGATTCACGATCGATTTGAAGTCTTTTAGGGATTTTTAAATGCAATAGATTACAGGTAAAATGCTTGATATAGATAATAGTTCGCATACGAATTTGAATTACCTACTGACAGGTCTTTCTTATGTTACTATAATCGAAAATCGGCAGTGTGGTCGCTACAGAAAGAGTAAAAGGGGACAGTATTTTACCAATTTCAATATTTTCGTGTCATTTTAGAAGGTAAATCTATGCTAAAAAGAAACTTTAGAACAATGTTCACTTTCTTGATACCCTGTGATCGTTTTATTTTGAGAGAGAAATGAGTAATTTGACAAAATAGTTGAATTCGAGTGGTCTGCGTATTGACTCAATATTTGTGTTTCCAATATGCAGACCACATCTCGAGTCAATACGCAGACCACTCGAGTTCAACTATTTTGTCAAATTACTCATTTCTCTCTCAAAATCACACGATCACGGGGTATCAAGAAAGTGTAAAATAGTTCTAGAATGTCTTTCTAACATAGATTTGACCTTCTAAAATGACACGAAAATATTGAAATTGGTAATATACTGTTCCCTTTCACTCTTTCTGTAGCGACCACCCTGCCGATTTTTGATTATAGTAACAAAAGAAAGACCTGTCAGTAGGTAATTCAAATTCGTATGCGAACTATTATCTATATCAAGCATTTTACCTGTAATCTATTGCATTTAAAAATCCCTAGAAAGACTTCAAATCGATCGTGAATCTTACCTGGTCCCCTGCCTCTGTCATCTTTTCTCGCTTCGTGGTCAGCAATTTCCGGGGTACGTTACCACCCAGTGATTATGAAATCGTTACAAACAAAGCGGTGACAAATTGTTTTTATTTCCTTTATTGATAAACTATCGCAATAGTACCCTGCAATAGACCATCACTATCGCAATAGTACCCTGCAATAGACTATCGCTATCGCAATAGTCCCTTGGGGGTCAATAGTCACCCCTACAAGATAATATACAACTTTCAATACACCTACATGTTTGACTGACTGAAAATCGTTGATATATTGCAGGGTATCAATACATGTGTATGTATCTGCGTGGCGGTGTACACATGTGCATGTATCTGCGTGGCGGTGTACACATGTGCATGTATCTGCGTGGCGGTGTACACATGTGCATGTATCTGCGTGGCGGTGTACACATGTGCATGTATCTGCGTGGCGGTGTACACATGTGCATGTATCTGCGTGGCGGTGTACACATGTGCATGTATCTGCGTGGCGGTGTACACATGTGCATGTATCTGCGTGGCGGTGTACACATGTGCACATTTCTGCGTGGCGGTGTATAAATGTGCAAGTGTCTGCGTGGCGGTGTACACATGTGCACGTATCTGGGTGGCGGTGTACACATGTGCATGTATCTGCGTGGCGGTGTACACATGTGCACATTTCTGCGTGGCGGTGTATAAATGTGCAAGTGTCTGCGTGGCGGTGTACACATGTGCACATATCTGGGTGGCGGTGTACACATGTGCATGTATCTGCGTGGCGGTGTACACATGTGCATGTATCTGCATGGCGGTGTACACATGTGCATGTATCTGCGTGGCGGTGTACACATGTGCATGTATCTGCGTGGCGGTGTACACATGTGCATGTATCTGCGTGGCGGTGTACACATGTGCACATTTCTGCGTGGCGGTGTATAAATGTGCAAGTGTCTGCGTGGCGGTGTACACATGTGCACGTATCTGGGTGGCGGTGTACACATGTGCATGTATCAGCGTGGCGGTGTACACATGTGCATGTATCAGCGTGGCGGTGTACACATGTGCATGTATCTGCGTGGCAGTGTACGCGATGTACACATGTACACGTATCTGCGTGGCGATGTACACATGTGCACGTATCTGCGTGGCGGTGTACACATGTGCAGGTATCTGCGTGGCGGTGTACACATGTGCAGGTATCTGCATGGCGGTGTACACATGTGCAGGTATCTGCGTAGCGGTGTACACATGTGCATGTATCAGCTAGCGGTGTACACATGAGCAAGTACTGACCTCCATCATCTTCGACACTGTCCAGCTTGATGTCCTCCAGAGGGATGATGTGCTGCTTGTTGTACTGAAACACATCATTCACTCACACTCAGACCGGATCATTACTCTCCTACATGCTCTCCTCACATCTCGATGTACAGCAGATCTCCTCACACATGAGTAATCTAGTCTAACAAGCATCGAAATATATATACATGTATATCTTATAATGTCATTCTCTTAGAAGCAAGTGACATCTTCTTGACAAGCCTATTGTAAAGTAATACCAACTGAAGATCAAGCACCTGCCAGTGAGTCTCACCTTGCGTTTGTGGACGAGGATGTTGCCATATACGAGCACATCATTGAAGAGGAAGAACTGTCGTGATTTGGGTTTCTTCCGACACATTTTGGTGAGGACCCCCTCGCCCACCAGCACTCTCCCCGGCACCGTCAGCGGCTGCAACACACCAACACACTTCGTAACATGCTAGTCTCATTCAAATCTGCCTCATTGCAGGGAATGAAATATTCAAAATACTCAATATACAGAGATATGAAATACTCTACATTAAGTATATGACGGACCCCTGTAGGTTTTTTACCAGTTTACCCAGTCGTGAACCAATCACATCGTCTCGTTTATAAGAAAGCTATTGGTGATCATGTTCAAAGCATGGTTAACTAGAGTTACTTGCCCCTAGCTTGATACCAAAGGCTTCTACCTGCAGCTTGTGATTGGTTAGCTGAGCTTTCGTCAACACATGCGAATAAACCTTTCGAAACATCCTGTCTCAGGGTACGAACGTTATGCTAACTCCACTAATCTGTACTGTAAAGATAGATTCGCTCGCACGGCCCGACTTTGGATATAGCCAATCAAATCATTTTCTCGTTGATATTTTATCGAGAAGGTGGCGAGAAATGATTTGATTGGCTTTATCCCAGGTCGGGTCGAGCGAGCGAATCTATCTTCAGAGCCAGGATGCTTTCAAAATATAGACTTCGATTCTAAATAGTATTGATATTTTAAAACTTTAATTCTTCGGAACTAAGCTCATTCAATCAGACTGCATAACATGGTTGTCATGTTGTTCTGCACTTCCTTTCCTTGCATAATGACTTCATCAGAGAACACAACCATTCAGCGGCAGTACTTTAACTTGGTACTGTAATGTTCATCTTACCTGACCTGCGGCCCCAAAACATTGTTCCACACACGCTATACGTCGCGCATTAGCCTCAGAGTTCACTGAAACAACCAAAGAAAACATACTTAAGTTTCTGAGTTCCACACTTGTAACATTTAACATTCTGTTACTTGTTGCTATGATCTGCTCTCATTCAAGGCAATGTTTGTGTTGGTGTTATCATAATTCCATTCCAGATCGTTAGTCTGACAACCTTGCAGCTTTCTTTCTGATGTCATTTACAATCTTTATTTGTGTTCTTTTCCCACATAACCATATCATTGGAGCAAGTACATATCTAGCCTTTTTGATGATATTCAAACGTTAAGAAAATAACTCCTTTTCCACGAGGTAAAAGTCACAAAATATTTAGTAAATGGGATGCAAATTTATTAAGCGGTTTCCTCACACCAGGATTTAAATGATAGTCTTGACACAAGTCTTTAAAATCAAACAAAACAGATTTCCAAACAAGAAGACATAGTCATCAACATCCCGACCCTATTGATTTTCATTATAGCTCTCAATATTTCCTACAAGTCCTTAATCATGGAACAAGGGCCATAACTCCGTAAACAATATTTTCATGCTTCTTATTTTTAAACTCCATCATGGTGTAAACACCCTTTAGCACTCAGCATTTATAGGGGTACGGTAGTCTAGAGGTCCAGCCTGCTCTTAACTAGCTGGAGAACATTAGACAGGCTAGCAGTTCTGCACTTATATGAAATACATAATGCTGGTAAGGGCTCCCTCCCTCCCTCAGCAAATAGCAGGTGTCTGTCTAATCAGAACTCATTGATGTTAATAAACCAAAATTTCCATTACCCATAGTAAAGTGATGAGGAAAGATTAATCTGATCATTCATTTCTGATTTCCCTCGGTGAATCATTTTTGCCACTATCTAAGTGTTTCTCTTGAAGTCATGACAATGTGGTAGTAATGAAATTAGAAAAGCAGCATATTTACTCTTGTCATCCTTTTAGGTGAGTCAAAGGTTATTTTTGGTAAGTCAGTGACCTTAAACTTACAGATTGATGGCTTTAGTAATGAGAGGAAGCATAACAATGTGATTGTGAGTTATCAAACCATCCTAGTGCAGCAGTGAGCAGGAGGAGGAAGAGTTGCTGTGACGTGACCTAAAATGATGATCTCAGAGGATGCTGACTCAGCGATGTTCTCGTGTATATGCACCTAACTGTCCCACTCACCCCTCAACTGGACCTGGACCTCTCTACTCACATCCAGGGGACAGGTCACACAATGTCATCATCACAGAACCTACTTGCATGATTAGTTACAACTGCTAAAAAGCTTAGATTAACATCATGAGACACTATAGACCAATTCCATGACACCCACACACAAGGGACCAGCTTTCAACTACATCACCATCTCTCTACAACATGCTTGGTACACCTGGCAACTTTTTATAAAAGCCTTTGTCACTCTTTTGTTAAAACCAAAAGCACACTGGTTGGTTATAGTTATATCAAGGATCTCTCGGTATAGCACAACACAATCACACACACGGAATAACCTTCCATCTATGTTCTCAGTCCTCATCACTGTCCTCAAACTATCACAAGCATTAACCTAGTCAAATGTGACATGTGGACATGTAGCCCGCTGTATGTGTATGCTAAACAAAGCAATGCAAGAGATGCACCTTCCCTGGCTGTAGTGAAGGTCAGCAGTGTGTCAGAGTTCCAGGCATCAGAGTTGGACGGCACCCGCGGCATCCTTCACCACACCTAACATCCACGTGAACCAAGACAGCGAGGACACAACGGGTCCAAGGCACATGAGATAAACACAGTTGCTTGAGTTTGAGGGTTTGAGTATTGCCAGCCACCCGTGCCTGTGACCTCTGACCTCACAGGGGTATCCCAAGGAGAAAGCACAATAGAGGCACTGAAGCTGAACCACAAGGAACTCGTCACTGGCATTGTCTACCAGAAGAGTCAGAGTCCACGACTATAAATACTCTGCCATTGTGCTATCTAGGTGATGTTACCTCCACAAATAGATGCAGTGGTCGGTCACAGTACAGTACAGTGCTGGTCACTGTCCATTGTTTGTCCAATATTCTCCTTACACCCGGGCCATGAGTCAAACCAGAACTGTACCAGGTCACAAGAACAGTCCATGGTTGGGATGAATGACTCGATACTTGGGGTGCCTTTATATCCATGCTTCGCATATATGGTAAACTTTAAAAAAAATTTGATGGTCTAATCTTAAATATGTTTAAAGAATCATTACAGACATTGTCGCATAAGGCCTAACAAACTATGTGCTGTAGGTTGTGCTATTATCAATATGAGACTAACTTACCTATGATTTTCAATTATTGAACCATGTATTCAAAGCCATTAAACAATACATTGAGATATATTTGTTGTGACCCTTGCAATATTGTGTTTGATAGAAACATAGAAACATATCTAAACAATACATTGAGATATATTTGTTGTGACCCTTGCAATATTGTGTTTGATAGAAACATATCTAAACAATACATTGCCTAAATTATTTAAATGATAATATTTCTTATTCAATTTTTGTTATCTCAAAGAAGTAGATTAAAAAAGTTAAAGTAAAAGTACTTTTTCCAGAGACTATTATCTTTATTCAGACTTTCACGTAAGATGTTAACAAAGTCATTGAAGTTTAAGCTTGATCACTTATAATACTCCTTGCATTATGATATATATCATCTCACATATCATATCATCCAAAATATGATGTGTTATATTCTCTGTATCACAGGGAGGTTATCTAAATATGATGTATTATATTCTCTGTATCACAGGGAGGTTATCTAATTATGATGTATTATATTCTCTGTATCACAGGGAGGTTATCTAAATATGATGTATTATATTCTCTGTATCACAGGGAGGTTATCTAATTATGATGTATTATATTCTCTGTATCACAGGGAGGTTATCTAATTATTATGTATTATATTCTCTGTATCACAGGGAGGTTATCTAAATATGATGTGTCATATTCTCTGTATCACAGGGAGGTTATCTAATCTCTGCCACCTGCAACAATAAAGACACTGGGGCCTAACACTATAAAGTAACAATAATATCGGAATAGGTCTTGGAACATTTCCAATGACCCTAGTCAAGGAGCATGCTGATAGAGGAATGTATAGATCTCACCTATTTCTGTGGGCATGTTGTAATACAGTAACTGTGTGCTCACTCTACCAGTGGTGGATGGGTACTAGTGTGAGATCAGAACAGAGAGTGACTACCATCTGAGTGATGAGTGATCAATGCTCTTCCTGTCCTCCTCGTGTGGACTTTGCATCATCACACACATACACATACACACACAGACAGATAGATAGAGATACAGGCGACGGGGAAATAGGTCATATCCTATAGTGATACTCATTACATAATAAGGGAACAATCCTAAACCGTCCTTACATCACTGTTTTTTCCAAATTTTAAACCAAGATCATTGTGTTCATGACATACCTTATTAGTATAATTATCTTGATACCGGGTAATGGTAAACATTTTGATTTTAAAGAAAATGAATGAATGAATGAATGAATGAATGAACTAGATTAGCGTTTGCGGGACACAGCAAAAGCAGAGCAGCCCCGATAAACTTGGGGTTTCGCCTTACCCTTTTCCTCCTTTTACAGGCCTCACCAAATTGGGCATTTTCTTGTGACTTTGACCTTTGACACTCAAGGTCCAAAACTCAATGAACACATTTAATTGAGTATAACATTAATGTAATAAATTAATCAATTTTCTCAATATATTTTGACCTTGCTGTGACCTTGACCTTTGACAGTTCGTACCCAAAACTTTTTGAAAATGTACTTCTCAAGAGATAATATATATACAAAATCTAAACTTCATAGCACAAAAACCTTTCAAGTTATCGTGTTTACAAGGAATTTTGTAGTGATTTTATAACTCGCGACCTTCACCTTTGACCTTGAAAGTGAACATGTCATAATGATTCCCTGGAAGTGTTAACATTTAGACATGTTCATGAGTTCTGAAAAGCTAAATGGGATAAAGTTATATCCAAATTAGGGGCACGTTGCAATAACTCATATCTCATGACCTTGACCTTTGACCTTCAAGTTCACACAATCAATGAACACCTTTAATTGAGTATAACAATCATGTATTGAATAAAGTGTTCATAGTTAAAATAAAGCATTTTCGTTAAACAATGCTAAAGTCATATCCTTACTGTGACCTTGACCTTTGACGGATTGTAGCCGAAACCTTTTCAATTTTTTTTACTTTTCCAAGGATGATATATACCAAATTAGAGCTTCATATCACAAGTTATATTTTCAAGTTATCGTGTTTACAAGGAATTCTTAGAGTGATTACATAGCTTGTGACCTTGACCTTTGACCTTGAAAGTGAACATGTCAAAATGGTTCCCCCGAAGTATGAGTAGTAAATTATGAATAAGAGTTCTGGAAAGCTTAGTGGAAAAAAGTTATAGCTAGTAATACGAGTGTGGCGGTGGCGGTGGAAACTTCACAAAAACTGATAGCAGCCCGGTCTAAGTGCTAATGAATCAATGACTGAATCAATGACTGAATCAATGAATGATAAAACTCACATGAGTACACAAGCACAGAGCTATGGGCTGGGAATTGTGTGACAATATGATGATGATTAGATGTTCAATTAGTTCCTTCACAATGTTTCACCGAGAGTCCATTCTGACTTAACTTGTAATGGTGGAGTCACACACTGACAAACACATGGCTCATTTGTTGATTGAATAAAGATCTTTTTTCCTCAATGGTTCAACAATAATATATAATAACAGACCATTCCTACATGATCATGTTGTGAAGCAACTCAAAATGATTTGAATTGACAGTTATAAACAAAACTTGAAAAAATGCACTATATATGTTTTGGTTGACTTCCATGTTGACTTTGCCAAAGTTTTTATAGAAACTAAGGTACAAACAAAATTATTTTAGTCAAATGATTATTTAACATGTTCTTTGTATCTATTGCATTCATTTTTTAAACATTTACAAAACAAGAATAGCATAGCAAATAATTGTATACCTCGGTTGTACTTTCTGTTTGATATCATGATAAAATTTATTTCTTTGATAAGGATTTCTATACAATTCCTGCTACGAAGTCCAACCTCAAAATTGTAAGTGAAGAAAAGTATCAAAAGCTTTTCTCTCTGTAATCTTCTTTGATACAATTATCATTGAATGTTATGGTGCATATATATTACAGTCATAACTAGATAAGTGTTTGCGGGACACCGCAAAAGCAGAGAGCTCCGAAACCGAGGGCCCAACTGGGGGTGAACTTAACAATCCCATATTGTTTTGATGAAGACATTTAAGTTTTATCCACATTTGCATAGTTAAATCTATGTCAGTTTAGAACACAATAAAAATATCACTTGAGTTAATAGTGGACATTTTTACCGTGGTGTTTGGTCATAAATTCAGTATTTATGGTACGAATCATACCACAGTAAATAATTATTTCTTATCTGTTTCTGAATTCCTGTAAAACAAACCAAACAAACTCATTCAACATGTATTTTCTTCACTAGGGATGGATTGTGTAATGAAAATGTTTCCTATGAATACATTCCGCATAAAGACAAAGTCACAGTCACTTAAGTGATTCAGACAACTGATTTTTTTTGGGATGATGTTGTCGTTTCTATGTTTGCTTTTATATAAACCAGAAATACACATGTATGTTTTGGAATGCAGAAGTTTTGCCCCAAGAAATTTGCGAAGATAAGCTAATGGAGACAAGGAGCCACATTCTATGCCATGGGAACTGCATTGCAGTCACCCTCCTACATGGTGTAAAAAGTCAAATATAGCCTAATTAAAGTATATGTTATCTTGATTATAGACTCATTGCATCGATAGATAATGTTTATAGAGTGCTTCAGATAGTGATCTGTCAATCTTAAAAATAATACATTACATCACCTTTTACAATACTGAAAGACATGTGAAAAATATCTAATTTGGAAATCTCTCTGCATCCAGTTATCATTTTATTCCTCAGAAAAATTTAAAATGATTGAGTGATGTATTTTTTAGGGCTACTTGGAAAATATTTCAGTCACTAGCAGCATATCACTTCAGTAATAATGCGGCAAATAACATGATGTAAAATATATTAATGTCTTCATAATGATGACATGATTAACAAAAGCTTTGATTAAGATAAATTTAGAAGATAAAATCATGAAGTTATCATAATAGATAATATACTACTAAAAAGAAGTTACCTGTCATTGTCAAATCTATATTTTACTCTGACATATTGATAGAGAACATAAATTGCATCATGCTGCAAGGTACCTGCTTCAAAAAGGGGAATGTTACACACACAGGTTGTGATTTGTAAAGGGACAGTCACATCAAGGTATTTTTTGAGGAAACAAAATTCATGGGTACCTTCCAGTTTATATACAGTAGAACACGGATATAGCGAACACTCGGATATAGCGAACAAATTTTCAAGTCCCGTCCCTATATAATAGAATTAAAATTACACGCGTATAGCGAACACGGGATATAGCGAACTAATTTCTTTGATCCCTTGGAGTTCGTTATATCCGAGTTCTACTGTATATGTCATGTACATCTTACTTGACACTCAGCATTTTTAAGGTCAGAACACATCATTTATCCCTTAGGTGGGTATCTTTAGCTGTCAGCAGTGAACATTACCGGTACTATTTACAAAATTGCACTTTTTGGCTTGCTGGTTCTTTTTATTGCTAGCCTTATGTTTTAGTACTACACTGTCATGATGAACTTACAAACATAATAATTAAGAACTATTTGTACATGTCACATGTGGCAATCAAGTCACTTGTAAAATTCAATCAATGTCAATAACAAATAAACAATGTCTGACAGTTAAATGTGAAAATGTAAAAATAAGTCAATTTGTTAAATGTCGTTTATATTCAAAGTTCAAATTCAAAAGCAAAACAAGATAAGATCAGTATTAGAAAGTTTGTTGTGAACTGATTTGATCGAAACTATTTAATTGACACACTTTAAAGGTCATATATTATTTTGATAATCAAAGATATTGATAAAATCATGATTTAAAGCTTATCATGAAAATTCTTGATCTCGTGATCACAAGAAAACAAAATCAGGAAAACAAATGTCAACTTTGTTAGACTTACCCAACCTATCCACCATTTTGAATGTTATTCTGAGTCACAAGTCAGACGCGATGCACCAACAGGTGCGCGAGGGTTGATAGAATTACCTCCCTTGTTCTGTACATTATCGTTAATGGAGAATCTATTAAAGGGAGCGAGGTGGTCCCCTACCCCTTACACCTAAAAGGTTGTGCAGCCGCACCAAACCCCACTTTTGAAAATTAAAAGGTTGGCACCCCCTTTGAAAATTCTTAGTTTCGTTGCCTCATTACAAATACACAGTACAGTACACATATTTTTACATGAAATTTATATGATGAAAATAAAAGGGCCATTTTTTTTAACCACGTGAAAAGTATGTCATTGCGGGATAGGTTTATATCATTCATATGATCACAATTTACTAAATTTCTCAAAATGCAGTTCAAATGAGTTGAAGTCCAAAACAAAATTCTCGGAAAAAACATTGGAAGATTTAACAGCTATAAATCTCATAGACTGGATAGGTGTTATTTAACTAGTGAACAATACAGGGCGATATAACAACGGCTACTTTTATTTCCTTATTCTATTTCGTGGGAACGACGACTTTCTTTCTTGATACGTGTTATTGTCATTAAGCCTTTCGAAGACATATAAAAAAGTGAAATTTGGTGAAAAATACTTCGAACGACAATTTAAATAAACTTAAGTTTTCTATGACAATTAATAATAATTTCACAACTCAAGATTTTTTAATATAAAAAGTTAACCCTAATGGTGTTCATTCAATTGACAATATTTTCTCGTTTCTGATCGAAAATCGGATAATAAGTGAAACGTCAACTTTGGGACCTTTTCCGAATCACTGAGATAAAATATGAGTTTATAGAGTTTATGAATGCTTTTAATACTAGTAAAAGCCACACACACAAAAACACGTAGTCAAAATCGCGAAATGTCTCTTAATCTGTGAGTCAGGGTAAGATACTTCACATTCATACATCGTGGTCTTAGAAGGAAGTAAATGAAAACATAAATACTTGAATATAACAATAAGTGATGTATGTCAGGATTATTTATTCAAAGCATATCACCTCAGCTTTACCGTCCAAATTAAATGGGATGATTTGGCCCTGGAGAGTCTTAAAGGTACAGTATTTATAGTACTTACTTGTATCATGCATGTGAAGTAACGAACCCAACCAATCAGTATAAACTATAAATATACCGTGCTGTCCACGTAAGTGCATACCTTGTATTAACTCGGAAAGGAAGGTGAAATTGTAGTCGAAAGTGCGGTATCTGCTCTAATGGGCCGACGGCTGAAAAGGCCGTTAAAAAAGTCAAAAGGGCCTAAGTAAATAGTCATAAGGGCCGAGGAAAAAGGACCGAAAATAAAAAAACATATATTCATTGTATTCAACATACATTTGATAGTTGTAATATGTTTACTTAGCCAAGTGATTCCAATCAATTCCAAAAGTAATCCTCGGCTTGTGCTATTTTTTTTTGGTGATTGGATTTATATTTTCATAACTAAGTAAGTATGTTTCCCTTGTTAATTAATAATAGTTATATAAGTCCAGTCAAGTTTATTTTCATAAATCATAAATCAAGGGTCGCAAAATACAACGTTTATTCCTAATGCTGGATATTTACGATCCCAAAACACACTCGCATGATAACCTCTATATATGTGATGGACATACGTGAAACATATCTATTTATTGATATAAGTTTATAATAATATACAGGAAGATATTTTTTCGTAATTCATTTAACAGACTACACTCTAACATAAAATTATCATCCCAATCTTACACTTACATGACGTAATCTATGTTCTTTTTATACCATCTACCAGTTCCAATTGAAGTCTATGGTTACATCTAACTTAGATGTGTGAGATCTATTTTGGGACATAAATACTGAAGTCTGTACCCATATGGACCATTTGATATGTAAATGTGAACCAGAAAGATGTTGTCTAAACCTACTGTCTAAGATACTACTGTCTAAAACTGTATTTCTACACCTGAAAGTGCGAATAGTGCTGAACAATAATAGTGCGACAATAAAAATATTGGTTGAAATGTTGTTACGATGTCAATAAAAGATGCCTTATGACTTGGAACACGGCCAATTTGACTAAATGCATGGCTCGACCCTTTTGACTTTTTCCTTCGGCCTTTTGACTATGCAGTTCTCGTCCCTTTTGACTACAACCCGAAAGTACATGAGTTCGGAATGTCATTTCATCGCGCGCGTGTACACATTGTAAGTGATGTAAGAAAACACCCAATCAAGGTATCGGAAAATCACGGCCTCAGCATTTTTGTCGTTATCTTTTCTTCAGATAGAAAGATAAAAAATAAAATAAAAATGAATGTTAACTCATCTTGCTATTGTTTTCTCAAACAATGTTAAATGAGCTCGCATACAGACACTCTATAGTTTTACAGCTGATTGTAATATTTTGTCCTAAACATAACCTCTCGAATAGCAAAGTCTGATCTGCACTGAACTACATAATGAACTAGCCATTGGTCAGAGGCTCCCTGCCTATCATAGATGGAATAATCGTTTTATGGAAATATATTCTTGCATTCTTTTCTTTGTAAAATTGTTAAACCTAGAACAACTAAAATGTTACCCTAACTAACATATATGACAATAAGTGTTAAATAATCATGTAATAATCATATAGAAGTATTAGCAGGGATGGCTCTTGAAGTTTGTCTCCACAAAAAAATACCCGAATAGGACTTTAGTTCAATATATGTTCAATATGCTATATAGGGAAATAGTTACATATCTTTGTTTCTATACTGACATTTCCGCTTCTTTGTTTAACCGATCATCTGTAATACCGGTAGCAATCTAAATAAATTTAGATCAACAGATTTGTACCGGTAGAGACAAAAAATGACATCCATCGAGTCACCGAAGCGTGAACTAGGGTGATTGATTATTATTGCCCAGATTCTCTACTCATCGTTTCGAATTACTTCCGGGTTAGTTCCAACCATCAATCACTGTCAACAAGCTAATTTTCAGCTAAATTCAGCGACGAATAATTAAAATGTTGCATCTTTCATCTAAACACCAACTTAACACTGCTATGTATTTACATACCTAATTACATTATTCTTATTTCTTATATTGTGCAAATGTCAACAGTTTGTTCCTAGGCTGCAATATGCGGCCTGCATGTGTGACTTAAGCCACTCTGTGATTCTCATAACTTTATTTTGCTTAAATATCTACGTAATGGTATTTTTAATTATTTACATTAGAAATATCTCACATATTCATTTCCCAAATTGCAATTTTATAATGGATACTTGTTTTCAATGAAAATCTTAAAACAGTCATATATGTGTGCGGAAACCAAATTCACACGCCCAAAGTAAACGAACACAAGTCATTGTCCGGTTTTCAATCAGATTCGCGTTGAAATGATACTTTCCTGCAACAGTCAATATCCCTTGATTACATGACACTGTTGGTAAAGTTTGGCATTTTGACCCGGCCCGACAACTCACGGAGTGGCTCTTCAACAGACTCTTAAACGTATATGCTATCAGAAGATACGAAACACGGAATGGCGAACAATTAAGTCATAAAGCTTAACTTAATTGAACGCCTCAATATTTGACACAACTAGTTGGATAAACAATGGGGGAGAAATCGCAATTCGGAAATATGAGATATTTGTTAATATTTGAAAATAGCTTCGACGATTAGGGGACAATACAAGAAAGCGTTTATCATGTTGATTACTGAGTGTCCCAAGTTACCGTTACTGTTGTTTACAACTATCATAACGCCATATTCTTGAACATGAAAATACTCGTACACATTTCTTCTTATATTCTGATGTTTCGAAAAACTAAACAAACGGATAGCCAATTGAAACTCTCATCGTTATGGTGACCGCACCTGGATGTTTCATATACTATCGTCGTCTTTATCTGAGCACATTTTAAACACAGCAGCCGTGTTCGATGCTGATCACGTAAATGTACTGAATTATAGCTGCATCAGTTCTATTGAATATCATTTCATGGCACTCCAACTGTTTTATTGATATTTGAATGATATAAATATATTAAATAACCAATAATATCAAGTAAGTTGACTGAGGTAGTACTGCATTTTTTCCTTTTGAATGAAAAACATATTAAATAGTGCTGTGCAATATTATCGCAATACCAATTACAATAATTGCAATATTTCTTTTCTTTGAGCAATATATCGCAATATTTTCGAACCAAATATTTTCAAGTCAAGCGTATTGAAATATCTTGTTTTTAGGTACACGTATATGCTAAAAGTTAAGAAAATTCTGTGTGTGCAAAAAAGGTGTGAGGCTGTTGGAGAAACGATACTTAAATATCTTTTAAATATATATATGTAATCAACATTTACTTGCAAATTGTATGTTTTTGAGTCTGAGTAGTTTATTTTTCTAATTATCTGAAAGGCATTTTATCAAATGCATAATTTTTAAACTGCATGAAAAGTATAAAAACCTGGTTGTAGAGTTCATTCAATATATTGCAATATTATTGCAATATATGATATGTGTATCGCAATATTATACAATTACAGACTGGTGATGAGGTCAATACCTAATGTTATAGACTATATGCGAATTTACACAGTTTGCACAGCGGTTTTGAAGTTTATACCTCATAATAAATTCTTAAGAAAAGCGACTGTTGCATTATATCAGTTTAGTGTCATGAAAGTGACCCTGCACAAATAATTTACACACTGAATGTCGCTGCTCAATTTAGAAGAAATATGCTTTAGCGGTACGCACTACGTCCGCAAAGTTATCTCCCTTTGAAATAAATTTGAGAGCATTACGCGTCAAATAGGTCACATGATCGTCAGTCAAGCTGTAGAGGAGACATACGGATTATCAATCTCTCAAAACGCATCAACAATATGGCTTGTCCAATTTTGGGACCGAAATGCTCTGCCTATTACATGGTTTTGAGTATATGGGCCATAATTATGTTGGTAAGTATCGTTAATTAATTTACTTATTGATAGAGAAGAAATTATGTTGTGCGAAGACCACTACACACACTGTGACTGTTCACTATCTTCAATATAAGACAATATATGATCAGCGGGGAGCCGATCAGTGTAACGTAATAATTTCAAGGAAACTGTTAGATAAACCAAGAAATGTATTTCATTGGAAGCTGAATCTTACGGTTTTAGAGAGTACTCAGTAAATCTAGTAGTGTATTTTGACACTCATGCATCAGCCTGCTATTGACTACTGAGTTATGTAGGTCAGAATGATATTGAAAACACCTTGCTAAATATGCCGATATCCTGGTGGGGCTTACCTGATGTCCTGAAACAGATGTCCTTCGTCATGTATGATGTAGAAAGTATTGTTTTTTCTTCGTCCTTCTTTCAAACTGAAGGACAAAGCTGTATAAAACAATATGTTGATATATTTGTGAACTTAGTTGTACATTTGCCAATTTGCTTTTTGTTTCTACTGATTTCTCAAATACTTTATGCTAAATATTTAATGCATAACCAAGCTGAATTATTAATATCCTATTTAAGTTTTAAAATATTTCCATTCAAACAAAGAAAACAGCAGTGTTTCAAAATGAGTCAAAAGAGGATTGATTTGAATTGTCTTCTTGACAGAGCAAAATTTATTGTGTTTGTCAATCTTCTTGAATCACTAATTATTTTGAATATTTTAAAAACTCTTTGACTATTAATTTAAGAAATTTGTTCAATTAATAAGACAAGTTATTTTGTGCCAAGGTTTCATTATTGTATCATTCTCAATGTTTCTGATTTTGAAGTTATCTGTTATGAAATTTTTTTTCCACATTTTTCAAACCAACGATCTAATTGCTCCATATGTCATCTTTCAAGTTTTCTTTTTCTTATGTTGATTCTATTTGTCTTTGTTGCAGGGTCTACTGGGAGTGTTTTTCTACATCCGCAGTCCGGCCTTGTTTGAAGACATCCCACTTGGTGACTGGGCAAAGCAGAACCACACGTATAAATATGTACAAGACAAGTATGAGCAGAATGCCTTGAACTGCTGGATCGCTGCCGGACTCTACTTCCTGCTTTTCATCTTCTCCTTCACGCAGCAACGAATGAACTCCCGGGCCAACTACGAGATGTCCTAATCTTATGTTCCATGAATCCATAAACTATAACAATGGTGTCCCAAGATGTTGCAAGAATTGTAAATGAAGTATGTTCAGATGAGAGAAACTATTATATGAACTGCTCTGTTCTATCTGTATTATCCCAATGATATTTTAATGTGAAACTTGCATACATACACTATCATCAGCTGTAAGATAGAAAGTAGAAAAGCTTACATAACCACATTTTCACATGGGATGGGATGATTTGACTTTTCTCTGAATGTCTATTAATATGAGTTATGTTTTTGTATGTACAGTTTAGGAAGAAAGGTGCATGTTTTATTCTGCAATGTCTAGTCATTCGTGACATTCCATTAGAAAACCCAAATAAGAAAGGGATGTTGATGATGGATGACCACAATACATCATGATTTTAGGTAATATTAACAAGAATGAAAAGAGAACAAATATGTGTTTCTATTGAACAAATTCTTGATCCATCTTTAGAATAATCTGAAGAAGTCATTGATAAGAGGACATCATTGTCACAACTGTTTGAAATCAGAAACTATCACTTGTACCGTGTATCAAGCCTTGAACTCCAGCCAATGAGTGAAGGTGACCTTACAGTACTCAAATGAGGCAGTACTCAGGTCAGAAACACAGCGAGGTACGAGTGGTAGTTTCTACTCAATCTTGTCATTTAGATATGTCAATAGATAATCCTGAATTGATGGAAACATTGAATGATATGATCCTTTTCATCATCTGTTAAATTCATGTAGTGTATCTGTTTCTTGTTACAGGATTTGTCAGTGGATTTTGTTGTGATGTTTCTTTGTTTCACTCTGTGTCCCCAAAAAGCATAAGCTCCTCATCAACCCCTAGAGAATTAATTCCATTTTGATTGTAGTGTAAATGTTAAATGTTTCATTTCTTCTGGGTTTGAGATTAGCAGATGTCTTAAAATATGGCTGTGATTGAGTGGTCTTTTTCATTTAGGTTTTCATAATCAAACAAACAAAAACATATGGTCATGTTGATAGTACCTTATTGATGAAAACATTGAATGAAAAATGTCACTCAAAATTTTAAGTTTGTTTTATATAAATAATGTGTGTGAAAAGTGTATCAATACTGGAATAGATTGTGTAGATAATCTGTAGATGTAAACAAGATGGTCAAACATTGAGAGGTATATTAAAATGAATCTAAACAGGTGGCACGTTGTTGTTTTCACTTTCCTCATTTTGCATTGTTTGGTCATTATTATATTTGTCATGCAGGAAGATCTCTGGTTTAATAGGTCAATAAATAGTATAATATATGTTTGTTTTCATATAAAATTTAAAATGTTTGTACAAGACCAAAAAAAAATAGCCATTGGCTCTGTAGCTCATCAGACTTTACATTTGATTTTGCTTTCGTTCCGATAAATCTACACTACAAGCCCTGGAAAACTTTACAAGGTTTTACCTCAAACCAAAGACCACCTTTGCATCCAAGTTTATCCAATCAGAAACGAAATGCAGACACTACTTGCGTAAACAACTCGACTAATCAAGTAAGCGTTTTGCTGAGTCATTGCAAAGGGAGAAAATTTGGTTCGAGGTAAAACCTTGTAAAGTTTTCCAGGGCTTGTAGTGTAGATTTATCGGAACGAAAGCGCTGGATTATCGAGGATGGTTTGTATAAAGCTACATATTATTTTAGCAAAGGTTACATCAATGTATTCCACGAAACATACTTTTCAAGGAGTTCAATCTGCACACTTTTTTCTTGGGGGTTATAAATAAGTTCAATTTGCATGCTTTTTTCGTTATTGGTTCATGGCGGGGTATAAATAATTTATCCTCCCGCTCAAGAGGGTGATATCAGTAGTTATCCAGGGTCACGTGAACCAATCCGAGATCAAGATTCTTACATGAGGTAGGATAAAGTGGTTTGCCAGTAATGTTGTTTCTAAAATATGGTGCCAGAGCTCAACACTCCAAATGAAACATACCAAAAGCCTAAGTATAGATGTAACTGACAAGCACTCCAAGGTCAAAGGGAGATAACCCTGACCTGAATAATGATATCAACATCTGAATAAATAGATATTTATTGTTAAATAATAACTTTGCATTATACATAATTGTTTTCAAATCAAGAATGAAATTTGTGCAACATGAGGCTCTTGAATGATGATTAAATATTAGAATTAGCAGGACAAGTGGTAGAACTCCTTTTGATTAGCTTGCTGCTGTTAAGCAGCATAGATCTCACCTGATGTAATTCAAGATTTATTTTGATGATTGTAATGTTAACATGTCATGAATAATATTAATGTGGCATCAATTAGAAATATACAAATTGTGTCAATTGCGTCCGTCGCGCTCCTTGTCGTGCTGATCGAGCTGGTAGGCGGGTTTGTAGTAGACCACGCCCTTCTGGTCGATGTACTGCAGCGTGGGGTTGGGGTGTGTGTTGTTCATGCTCCCCAGTGATGTGTACCTGCAACAACACTGACCTTTGAACCTCTGAACAAATACTCACCTGCAGCATTTCTATTGTGAAGAGAAGTCTTTCATTGAGACTTTGTTGTGATCAGTATAGAAAAATAGACTTTGTTGTGATCAGTATAGAAAAAGAGACTTTGTTGTGATCAGTATAGAATTGCTTGTTGTAACATTTTGCAACAATATTTCAAAATGTCTCAAATAAGTCTCAAAATAAAATTCATTGTTGTAGTATAGGCTCAACATTACACTAATGGAAATCATCTAAATATGATGGAACCTATTTTCAACATATATTTAACATTAGATATGATGTAAACCTTGCACATAATTATGCAGTCATGTTATTTATGTTCAATATTTGTTATCCCAATTATGTTGATAACTTTAGCGATATATTTAGATTGTCTTGTTTAATCAACTGATAGATGTATTTGTCTTATGAACATTTAACCTGGGTATGAAAAGTATTCTTGGTTTGAACTGGCCTGTACTTATGATCTAAATTAACTCAGCAGTGTATTCGAAAGTGGTCTATTTTCATTCAATAAAGAGAAAGTGACAAGGCACTCATCAAATCATAATACAGTCAGGCCTCGATAAGCCGAACGCTCCCGTTTTTCATCAAAAACGTTCAGATAGTGAAGCGTTCGGACTACTGAAACGAACCTAACAAGTTGGATTTACTCGACTTTGAATCTACAGACAGACGAGAACCTTTTTAGTATATCAAACAAGTTTATTTCATATACATATATATATTTATAACTATTACACAATTTATAAAAATCATAAACTCCAGAAACACAAAGTGAGACATTTCAATCTATCACAATCACAAACTACCGTCACGCTCAACTCACATGTCAATCCACTGTCACTGAAGTTTACCAATCCAATCAGTGTGTTGATCACTTACCCGAACGCTTTTGATGAACCGCCGGATTAATGAAGCAGAAATAGTGATAATTAACTAATCCGTTACGGCTAATTGGCGTTCGGAATCGGAGACTGAAGCAACGAATTAATGAATCAACATTTAATGAGTTTATATAGAGATTAGTTTGGTTACAGCTGGCTACCGTTCGGATACCGCGGGTATCGGATTATCGGTGGACGGATTATTGAGGTCTGACTGTAATTGAGTTCTTAATCTTGTTAAACTACCGGTAACTGAAATACAAAGCTTCACTGCTGAAGTTCCAATTGAGAACTAAACAGCTAAAGTTAGGAGAGTGGAGCAGTCCTCACCCGCGGTCGTAGAGGCTGCAGTAGGGTAGAGAGAGGGAGCGCAGGAAGGTCCACACGTCGCGGTACCCCCAGTTCAACAGAGGGTTCACTCGCATAAACTGGGGCCAGTCCGGGTCTGTCATGCTGAAAGACTCAAGGTGACCTGTGGTAGAAAAAACTTCCCTTCAGTCTTCATAGCGCAATTACAGAGGACTCTCCTTACAAGTATTATTTTACATGAAAAATATTGATCTCATTCATCATGGATTTCATATACAACATTTTGCACATTTAGCTGATTCATTTTTCATGGCAACTATAACTAGAGGTTATTTCTGTCAGAAGAAGTTGTACAACTATCATAATACACTACAGCTCCAGACAGCGATTAATCACTCTGTGACATTACTAATATAATTGCTGCCATCAGAAGCTTTCGGAGTGGAAAAGCTCTAACCAGAGCAGAGAATGCTGTCGCCCTCAGAAGAGCAAACTCCAAACTCGTAGGATTCACATTGAAACACCGAACAATGACTCAAGAAAAGAGTTTGGCAAGCAAATTTTCTGTTATTCTTTGAAATAACATATGCATTGTTTAAACATACAACTTTTTTCAAACAATTTTTTTAGTCCTGAAATATCATATTTCAAACCAATAACATCAATTCTTGTCATTTTTATAAGCTGAACTCCTGAACCGATTTATTGTTTGTAACATAAGCAGATGGTTTGAGTTTATCCATGACGTGATTTCAATTGATGTCAGGAATCCTGACAACAAAGCTCCTGTGACTGAAGGCAGGGCAACTACCATAGATCTATTCTATAGAACCCACACATTAAGTACGGTAGCACTATTTGTACCCTATAAGATCTCCATTAATCTGATTTTGTAAAAACAAAATTATCTTATTTTATTATTTATATGTTTTTGACTGACTTGAATAAGGATCTGTTTGCCTAGTTCCCATGACAACGGCTTTGATTTCTGGATGCTGTGACTGCAAACTGGCAAGGGATTCTTTGATTCGTCCTTCAAATCTCAGCATATCTAAATTATACCTGAAAAAAGAACATCTACATACAGTTTACAGCATTGAGGGTAAGGAGGGATCTAGCATTGATTCCCACCATTCCTTTCAGTATATCATCTGCTCTGCTGAGTGGACATCTCACTCTGAACCCATGGCACCTGCAGAGGTTAACCTAGATTTACAGTGTCTCTGTTGATGGAACCCCACATACACAAGTGTAACACTTTGCAAGGACATAGTCTGTCAGACACTGGGAGCTACCCCCCTAGGACACTGTGAAGTAATTGGCAGCAGAAATATGTGTACTGAGACACCATTGATAAACCACTGTCTTTAAGAGCAGATTTAGTCATATTTTTGGTTGTGTATATATGGTATAGAGTATACTTAATTATATTACCCATATGGTTGGAAATAAGTGGTGACGTATTTTCAATATGAGCACTAGTGCACATATCACTTTTGCCTGTGACGTCATAACACCATTGTTCGTGACGTCACCGTAGCCGGCCGTCGCAAGGGAAGCGGCCCATTTCTTGGATATTTCTAAGATGGTTAAATTGAATAAAATCGGTAATAAAGAAATTATTACCCTCGGAAGTGTGTCATAAGTCTTTTACGAAACTCGTGCAAATTTGTGTATAACCCTCGCTCTCGCTCGGGTAATACAAAAATTCACACTCGTTTCGTAAAAGTCATATGACACACTTCCTCGGGTAATAATCTCTATATATTACAAATCAACTATCATGGATGTATGGTATTTACTCTTAAATTAAAAAAATCAAAATTACATATACAAAACAAACATATGTATGTGCACATTTAATACAATAGGACTTGCATGCATACCTATCTCTGGATATCTGTATAAACTTCTCCACCTCAGGGAATGGCAGTTTGCTGCGTATGTACAAGGCTTTGATTTTCTCTTTGGAATCTGGATACATCCTGAACAGAGAAGACTCAGTTGCAAGCATATAAGGCCACGTGTTCTGTTGCTGATGAAGCAGTGATGAACCCAGGATCAGAGAAACATGAGGGACAGATCACGTTTATTTTCAAAAGTGGGGGGACTGACATTTTTTTTCTCAGGGTAGAGCCAAGAAAATAAAAATAGAACATTCAAAGAAAAATTACTTACTAACATTTACTTACCTAAATATCTACATGATGAAAACTGTGGTCAACTTTCCCCTTTTTTACTTACAACTAAGTCTACAGTATGTAAACTTGAACTTCAGTTACTGAACTTTCGGATTGAATTGAGCGCAATTTTCATCGTCATTAACAGTCGCATTGTCAATTGAATTTTCATACCATTACAAAACTGTAAATATGCGTGACACTAACAATCATTGGGGGACATGCACCACTGAGGATTGAGAAATTTGCATTGTTACTATTAAAATGTGGGAAACCCGCAATCCTGCTGCCCAAGTTCATCACTGTGAGGGTTTTTAGCTACAGTTTAAGCTCAAATTTTCAGAATGCGCTCTTTGTTGATGGAGGTTAAAAATAGAAAATTTGATTGTCTTTCTCCTGAAAATAAAGGCAAGACAGAGTTGCTATTAATTGAGTGAATTAATGAAAGTGATGACATGTTCATGTTTGATAAGCTGTGAGAGAGTGTACTGGGCTGGCAGAGGTTTCGGTCTAGCTACACCCTAATTGAGGGAGGGTGAGGACTAACTGGATTCCATTCAGCTTTTCATCTTAGCCCTTAATGTTAACCAATCTTTAAGTTAAACCCTGCCACAACCATGTTTTAAGGAACAGGAATAAGACATTACAAATTGAAGTCTTCATCCAATGAAAAGTCTATTCTGAAAATTTTAGCTTCTTTGCACTATTAGTTCGTTTTTAAAAATAGACAGCAAATTTGAGGTTAGTTACCATGCCTTGTCCATTAACAAGAAAACATCAAGACCAAATGTACAAAATAGATCTCCCTGTACTTATTTTTTTAATAACTCCTGCCAACTGCAGTCTGATTAAAACCTGTCTAGTTCTGAGGAATTAAATTTTGCAACTGAAACCAAGATGTTGGCAGACCAATCAGATCAACGCACTTATAAGACCACCAGCCGTGATCATGTTCAAAGCATGGTTCACATGAGTTACCTGCCCTTAGCTACTGGTCCTGAAGGCTTTGCTGGCGGCTTGTGATCTGTTAGTTGACCTTCCGTCAGAACATGCAACATACAGGGCTGCGGTCCGACTCATTGGAGAGGAAACCTCGTGACATAAGTTTGATTCTCGATAGAGTTAATTATTTAAAACTTTTATTCCTCAGAACCAGGCCAATTTTAATCAGAGTGTGCCAGCTGTTTCAGGTGATATTACATTTATATGGAATAATGCCTTTGCTTTTATAAATGCCTGCCATAGACCTACTTTTTGACGACTGCATGAACAAGATGCAGTAAAACGGTGCAGTCCTTCCCGCCATTGAAGCCAACACAGATCTGGTCCAGGCTGCAGGAACACATTAATAACAGTCACAATCATCAATAACACTCACATCTGTTATAGTGAAAGTAACACTTCAGCTGCATATCGACTAGGTTTTGAGAAGAGGATGTTCTTATAGATGGGGCCTATGCCTGCTAAGTCTTCATTGAGGAGGTGGTGTCATCGCAGTTATCTTGGGACAAGGTGCATTCCCACAAAACTTCAGCGTCTATCAAAAGGCTGAAATTTTGCAGGGATGTACCTGGCGTCAAAACCAATCTTGCCTCTCTAGCCTGATAAAATAAGAAGTGTGAGGGAGCCAAGTTTTTGCTTTTGCCAAACTATTCAAGTAATGAAGTTTTTATTCTGCGTATGATCGGTATGATTCCCCTATTCACAGAACATTCCACTTCAAATGACTTTTTTTCAAAGATAAATCGTTGGCTTTTGGTTAAATAAATTGAACACTATCAATTTAGAAAAACCTCTCATAGTTTAAATTCAAATTCTTATCCTCTCACGTCCAAACCCTAGGGATTATAATCTAAATAAATTCAGATCAACAGTTTTTTTAGTAAGTTACTATTGATCTAACATTGACTAATAAGGTGGGCTGCTAAGCCAACCAGGGAAAAATATCTTATTTAGCTAGAGCCTCAGGACAGCTAAAACCACTGTTATACCATTTAAAGTTTTGAATGAAATATTTCCTTGAAAACCAAACTGACTAGAGTGCTACTGACTTGTATTTCTGCAGACACTGTTGAAGCACGTTGACTGCGTGAGAGACGTGCTGCGTGTAAACACTGCCATCTGGTGAGCTCGTCTGTCCGTACACCTGGCTGACTGCCGCGGACACTGGGTCCTTCTCGTACATCACTACACTATCTGTAACATGACAAGTTGTAGCAACTAAACACCTTCAACAAACCTGCACATTCTGGAAATAAATAAGATATCAGAAGACACACGAGACTCTCTTATCATCAAAATCATTTTTCATAAGCTGTCATTAAAACATGAATTGACAGTCAACATTGTATTATACAGTTGCACTCCCTTTACTTGCATCAGTTGAATTGAATGTGTCTGAGTGAGTTTGGCTCGATGTATAGATTCGAGTACAACGGCACTCCCAAAGGTTCCATTATAGACAGAGTGCCATGTAGCTGCTGACAAGGCAATAACGATACTTGTAAGCAATGATGTAAATAATATCAAAGCATCAACATTGATTAGGTTGGTGATGTCGTGGTATTTTGAATCTCTGGTCATGCATTGTATAGTTCAAGTAAGTTCCTTTATCAGTCAGTTTACCTAAAGGCCAAGTTGATACCTATGCTCATTGCTAAACCTGGCCTTTGGTTTACAAAGCTTTCTCTATGAATCCCTCAGAATTTCTGCAAGAACTCTTCCTGCAGGAATCTTTCATTGCATGGTTATTCTATATGTTTGAACTTCATGATTCACAATATAAATACCATTATAAGATATCAACATTTTGGAAACTCAGTATTTAAAGTGTCTTATTTAGATCTCAGAACTTTTCGCCTGCTCAACCTACAACTGGATAACACTGATGATTGTTTGTCAGAAACATTTACTATTGCCCTTTTCAATTGGCATTTGCTGTAATAATATGGCACTTTACAAGTTGTTACGTCCATATTCTATGTCCCGCATTTAAAAGTAAAAATTATATTCACAAATAATATACTTTCAAAACTTATTTTAAGAAAAAGCTTTGAATTCCCCCATCTAGGAACTGAGAACAGAGCTAGAGCTAATGTAATTCATGTGGCCAGGAACTAACTGTATTGAGATCACTACAAACCATGGCCTGGAGTTGGTCTGGGTTAATGATACAAACACACTACCAGGACTGCATCAAGACCACATCAGACCGCCTAGTAGAACTGACTGCTGTCTTTAACCTTCACACAAGGCCTCAGAGTTACTCTTGGCTGTCCATGCATCTCATCCTCACCGACTCTACTGGTATATTACCTTCACTTGTTGGGTAACCTATTTCAACAGAATTAATAACGATCTCCCTGAGTGGGAACAGACCTCCAGTTATAAGAGTGGTCAAGAACCTTCTGTATATAGATCACTCCAAACAATGGCATGTAGTTGGTCTGTGGGATGATCCACAGAAACACTGATCACTGGCAAGGCCTGCCAGATACAGGAGTCAAAATCATGCCTCACTGTTACTGGCAAAAAACTTCAAGCAAGACCTTACCCAAGTTAAATCGTGACTGTTCTCATTATCTTTGTTTGACCTAAATAGAATTTCATCAAAGATACAGACTGAACTCCATTCCTGACAAACTAAAGATTTCTGTCACCAACCTGGTCCCGTGGTGCTCATGTCTCCTGCAATGATGAAATGCTAGTCTGAATCGGTCCCTTCACTATCCACAGAGGATCTATGGGCTATAACATAACATCAACTTGTCTCCACAGAGGATCTTTGGGCTATAACATAACATCAACTTGTCTCCACAGAGGATCTATGGGCTATAATATAACATCAACTTGTCTCCACAGAGGATCTATGGGCTATAACATAACATCAACTTGTCTCCACAGAGGATCTATGGGCTATAACATAACATCAACTTGTCTCCACAGAGGATCTTTGGGCTATAACATAACATCAACTTGTCTCCACAGAGGATCTATGGGCTATAACATAACATCAACTTGTCTCCACAGAGGATCTATGGGCTATAATATAACATCAACTTGTCTCCACAGAGGATCTATGGGCTATAACATAACATCAACTTGTCTCCACAGAGGATCTATGGGCTATAATATAACATCAACTTGTCTCCACAGAGGATCTATGGGCTATAATATAACATCAACTTGTCTCCACAGAGGATCTATGGGCTATAACATAACATCAACTTGTCTCCACGCTGGTAGTCAGCTGGCTAGTGGTAGACAGGACACATCTGTACATACAGTGGATACACAATCTTACTGAGTGATTGTGTAAGTCATCAATTGTGTATGATTCAGTATGTTTGTCAGAGTTTTGTTGTTGTCCCTGACCCCACATGAAGACCCTCACTAGAACATGACACAGCATACCGGCAGCCAACCCAACACACAGGGAAGTTCACGTTAACCCTCCTCACACAGAGAAGTTCACGCTTACCCTCCACATACAGAGAAGTTCACATAAACCCTCCTCATACAGGGAAGTTTACGTTAACCCTCCTCATACAGGAAAGATCACATTAACCCTCCACACACAGGGAAGTTCATGTTAACCCTCCACATACAGAGAAGTTCACATTAACCCTCCTCATACAGGGAAGTTTACGTTAACCCTCCTCATACAGGGAAGTTCACGTTAACCCTCCTCATACAGAGAAGTTCATGTTAACCCTCCTCATACAGGGAAGTTCATGTTAACCCTCCTAATACAGGGAAGTTCACGTTAACCCTCCTCATACAGGGAAGTTCACGTTAACCCTCCTCATACAGGGAAGATCACATTAACCCTCCTCATACAGGGAAGTTCATGTTAACCCTCCTAATACAGGGAAGTTCACGTTAACCCTCCTCATACAGGGAAGTTCACGTTAACCCTCATACAGAGAAGTTCATGTTAACCCTCCTCATACAGGGAAGTTCATGTTAACCCTCCTCATACAAGGAAGTTCACGCTTACCCTCCTCATACAGGGAAGATCACATTAACCCTCCTAATACAGAGAAGTTCATGTTAACCCTCCTCATACAGGGAAGATCACATTAACCCTCCTCATACAGGAAAGTTCACGTTAACCCTCCTCATACAGGGAAGATCACATTAACCCTCCTCATACAGGGAAGTTCACATTAACCCTCCTCATACAGGGAAGTTCACATTAACCCTCCTCATACAGGGAAGATCACATTAACCCTCCTCATACAGGGAAGATCACGCTTACCCTCCTCATACAGAGAAGTTCACGTTAACCCTTCTCATACAGGGAAGATCACGCTTACCCTCCTCATACAGAGAAGTTCACGCTAACCCTCCTCATACAGGAAAGTTCACGCTAACCCTCCTCATACATGGAAGATCACATTAACCCTCCTCATACAGGAAAGATCACGCTTACCCTCTCATACAGAGAAGTTCACATTAACCCTCCTCATACAGGGAAGATCACGCTTACCCTCCTCATACAGAGAAGTTCACACTAACCCTCCTCATACACGGAAGTTTACGTTAACCCTCCTCATACAGGGAAGTTCACATTAACCCTCCTCATACAGGGAAGATCACATTAACCCTCCTCATACAGGGAAGTTCACGTTAACCCTCCTCATACAGGGAAGATCACATTAACCCTCCTCATACAGGGAAGATCACGCTTACCCTCCTCATACAGAGAAGTTCACGTTAACCCTCCTCATACAGGGAAGATAACGCTTACCCTCCTCATACAGAGAAGTTCATGTTAACCCTCCTCATACAGGGAAGATCACGCTTACCCTCCTCATACAGAGAAGTTCATGTTAACCCTCCTCATACAGGAAAGATCACGCTTACCCTCCTCATACAGAGAAGTTCACGTTAACCCTCCTCATACAGGGAAGATCACGCTTACCCTCCTAATACAGGGAAGATCACATTAACCCTCCTAATACAGAGAAGTTCACGTTAACCCTCCTCATACATGGAAGATCACATTAACCCTCCTCATACATGGAAGATCACATTAACCCTCCTCATACAGAGAAGTTCACGTTAACCCTCCTCATACAGGGAAGTTCACGTTAACCCTCCTCATACAGAGAAGTTCACATTAACCCTCCTCATACAGAGAAGATCACATTAACCCTCATACAGGGAAGATCACATTAACCCTCCTCATACAGGGAAGTTCACGTTAACCCTCCTCATACAGAGAAGTTCACATTAACCCTCCTCATACAGGAAAGATCACATTAACCCTCCACACACAGGGAAGTTCATGTTAACCCTCCTCATACAGAGAAGTTCACATTAACCCTCCTCATACAGGGAAGATCACATTAACCCTCCTCATACAGGGAAGTTCACGTTAACCCTCCTCATACAGAGAAGTTCATGTTAACCCTCCTCACACAGGGAAGTTCATGTTAACCCTCCTAATACAGAGAAGATCACATTAACCCTCCTCATACAGGGAAGTTCACGTTAACCCTCCTCATACAGAGAAGTTCATGTTAACCCTCCTCACACAGGGAAGTTCATGTTAACCCTCCTCATACAGGGAAGTTCATGTTAACCCTCCTCATACAGGGAAGTTCACATTAACCCTCATACAGGGAAGATCACATTAACCCTCACACAGGGAAGTTCATGTTAACCCTCCTCATACAGGGAAGTTCACGTTAACCCTCCTCATACAGAGAAGTTCACATTAACCCTCATACAGAGAAGATCACATTAACCCTCACACAGGGAAGTTCATGTTAACCCTCCTCATACAGGGAAGTTCACGTTAACCCTCCTCATACAGAGAAGTTCACATTAACCCTCCTCATACAGGGAAGATCACATTAACCCTCCACACACAGGGAAGTTCATGTTATGTTTATGTTTAACACTTGTAAACTATTCTGGAATTACTTTTAAATAGACAGTAAAGCTTCATTTTATCTTTAAAGAGGCTTTGTAAGCCCTGATACTGTGTACATTTAAAACTCATACAAGGAGGCTAGTACTGTTGACCCTTCAGATACATGGCACTGTTCACAGTTAACCCTATAGATACAAGGAACTATGTTCTGTAATATTCATACAAGGAAGCTTTGGGAAAAGTCAAAAAGTGAGAAGTTTACAGATTGAGTCTAAAATCGTCATAAGATGAACACTGACAACTGGCATCTTGGTCTCATCTTGATGAGCGATAATGAGATTACATAAGCACTGAACATCCTGGACCTACTGTATGTAATGAAGCCCCCCGTGTCCTGTTTGTATGTACATAGACTGTCTGTCCCACTGCCCGAGTCAACACCTGCCCTCATAGCATCCTGCATACACAGTCAATCCTGTCACCATCAATCATGGCCATGTGCTCTTAGCTATCAATGTTTATACATGTTTGAATATACTCCCATTACAAACATATCTACATGAAATATTCAGCAAGTGAATTTATCATTGGAACATAAATTTATGCACATAACATATATATACCTATAATTCATAATAAACCATGTTTATTGGTAACTCCTATTTTTTAGTTTAATGATGAAGTTATTTAAAAACCAAAACAAAGAATCTAATCAGAGCTTTGATTATGAACTTTTACTAAAAGGGCTACAAATGAAATCTTGAGGTTAGTTTTGATTATTGGTCAATACAGGGCAAGATGGGGAGATGCTTGGTTTAGAGAGCTCTCACAAATTTATGATAAGGATGATATTTGAAAATTTCAACTTCTAGGTTCAAGACGTAAAAGGGAACAATTTCAGACACAGAAAAACCAAAGGTTTAGGTATGTTTTTATAAACTTGAAAGGGTTGACAAAGACATACTGATTTTGTGTAAAGGAAAATCATTTATCTCTTCCATCAAGTAATCAATGCAAGCTGTGAGAGTAAAAATGATAATAATATAATATAAGTCCCTCAAATCAGTCCAGCTGACACATGCTTTGCATAATCAAATGTCATATTGCAGTTTCTATTAACCCATTATTTATTCCGCCCGTCAATATCCTCCATTTATCATGCAGTGAAAGTGTTAACATAGATTTATTGTTTATTTTTTGTATCAAGTTGATAGAATTTCTCAATGTTTTTATTCATGATGAGCAGTGAAATGCCACCAGCTGTTTATTGGTAGAATTGTATTTAAAAATGTAAATTCCAGTGTAGCTGATTAGTTGTTCTTGATTTATTGTAAAGGTTGAATATTGCAATTGAAGTTGAGAGGTTTACATTACAATATGCGATGAATAGTTACAAACATGCCAAGTGAAGCAGCGAGCAGAGCTCACTTACCCCAGCTTCCCACTTTGTTGAAAGAATTTCTTATAGAAAAATTCATAAACACATACCGAACACATAGAAATACTAAGCGGGTGACAACTTTAAGGATTTGATTGTAATATTTTGCCTCCTCTGAGGGAAGCTTCATCCGACATCAGGGGTGATAAAACCTCATTTTCAATTAAAATAATCAAAACATTATATTTATCATTTCCAATGACCACCATTCTTCTTCAAATCAGCATCTATCAAACTGTCCCCAATGGGCCTAATTATGCTGTATCTCTCTGACTACAAGCCCTGGGTGGCGAGTACGGAACTGGAAGAAGCTTGTCAACCAGCGCACCTGCAGAGCTTGCTATCTTCAAAATATTCCAAGCTTTAATGATTTCTGGAGCCACAATGCAGACTATTTGAGTGTAAGCATCCTGTGAGCCCCAGATCCATGGGAGTTGAAATACAAGGCACCATGTCTCAAACATGAAAATCCTAAATCTAAAATCGTTATGTAATTTCAAACATTGACCTGGAAAATAAAAAATTGTTTCAGCCTCTGCATCATTCATTACTTCATCTGAAAGCAACTGTGTTGGATGAGCTTATGTGGTGTGGTCAAAGTGGTTCCCAACTTAGTACGGGCAAGAGGGTCACCAAATATCCATTTAAAATTCCAATTATCTAAGGAGTCTCTACAAAATATTTCAGTGTTCAATGCCTTTTGCTTCTGGAGAAAAAGAGGTCACCAAACCCTTATTAGGAGCCACAGAGTCGCCAAAGCTATCAAATGTAACCCTCACAAGTTAAGGAGTCTTTACACAAAGTTTTCTAGGCATTATTCTTCTGAAGAAGGAGATTAAAAGAGATTTTAAGGGCATGGCCATTGATTCCCTTATTTGGTGCCACAGGGCCACAGCAATAACTTTATGCTGAGAAAAAAATCATTTTTGTTGAGTCACTTTGTAAGAAATGAAAATTTACATGTTTTACCCTCAAAAGACATCTAGGGATCATGATTGACATGTGTAGAAAGTTTGGTTGAGCTGAGTTGTATACTTCAGGAGATATGTTCCGGACAAAGTATTTCAACATAGAATCTTTTTTGTTGTCGCCATGTTTCAATGAAAACCGAAAAAAAATAAAATCATTTGTTGGTCTTATCATCAAAAGACACATCTATGGGTCATTGTTGATAAGTGTATGAAGTTTGGTGAATTTAGCATGTATAGTTTAGGAGAAATGCTCTAGACAAAAGTCTATGTCACCGTTTTAGCCATGTTTCCATGGAAACCGCAAAAAATAAAAATTATTTGTTGGTCTAACCCTCAAAAGGCATATCTAGGGATCATGGTTGATAAGTTTATGACGTTTGGTGGAGCTAGCATGTATAGTTTAGAAGATATGATCCGGACAAAGGACTTGGTCATAGAGTCGCTGTTTTAGATATGTTTCCAATGAAACAGCAAAAATTAAAAATCATTTGTTGGTCAGACCCTCAAAAGGCACATCTAAGGATCATGGCTGATAAGTGTATGAAGTTTGTTGAAGCTGGCATGTATAGTTTAGGAGAAATGCTCAGGACAAAGTTTTGTGACGGACAGACGGAAACTTATTATACCCCCGTCTTACAAGTGCGTGGGCCCTGTGGCCCTTATTAGAAGTCACAGGGCCACCAAAGCTAGAAAAATTATTTCCTCACTAGTCAAGGAGTTGTACACAAACTTTCAGCTTCCTAGGACTTATGCTTCTGGAGAAGAAGTCGAAAATGCACAAAGTTTATAGACAGCTGGACGCTGGATACCATGGCATACCATCAGCCCATCTGGCCTTACAGGAACTTATCCTGTACAATATACCAGAACCTGCATGGCAACTGATCAGTAGTTAAGTTCCTGGTCCTAGGACATTCTAGAAATAATCTGGTCGCTATGTTCTACTACTCAACTTCCTTTGTTGATAAACATCAATCCTTTGAAAATTTCCATTTAAAACTTGTAATGTCGCGTAATGTTGAGCTACAATGATTACTCCATATCAGAGGAGGTCATGGGTCGGTCCTCGATGAAGGCATCTTGGGCCTGGCCGGCAACATGGCGGCAAACGGTTTTTGTATTGTTCAAGAATAAAAACAGTCAAAACTGATTCCCAAGTGAGGTTCTACTTCCAATACACAACACAACTAATCACTTATAAATGAATACAACATGTGTCCATATGATTTGACGCCACTTGTAATCTTTTGTGATTAGTAACAAAGACGTTCTAACCAGTTGGAGAATTAAGTAGTGCCTAGCATGACCAACTTGATTCTACTCCATGTAATTGAAATTTCATAATGTTTCAGTCCTAAATCAGCTTTAATGAGTATTCATGTGTAACAGGTGGAGCGATAAACTCCTAAATAAACTAAGTATATTCTATCCTGTCAAAAATAAATTCTAAAATCCTATTCTAGATATATATCACTGAAGTGCCATAAAGTTACACATGGGAAGAGGTTCTCTGTTTCAAAGCAAATTATATAGTGTTCATTGGCACAAAGGGCAAGTTTAGCGTTTGCGCACTGATATGAAAGAAGCTTGTTTCCCTATGTGCGGATGTAGAATGTACTTTCTCTTGTCGGGAATCAAAATTATTTTGGTGTGTCAAAACTAATTTTTCCAAAAATTCAATAAAGACATATATGTCTTCAAAATGTTTTGCTCTCTTAGCTAACAACTCAGAAATTTCATGAACTCCTGTAAAATATATTAAACTGAGCTCAAATGGTTCTTCTGGACCATTACCCCCACACGCTTCCGGTTTACAGAGTGAGGGACATAGAGAAAACTAGTGACTTTCACATCAGAGCGCAAACGTAAACTCGCCTTTTGATTGGCAGAACACGAAACCCATACCAATCACAACTAAAGAGAGTTTTTAGTTTCCCCAACAGTCTCTGTATATAATCTTTTATTAAATTCAACTTAGTTACTCATCAACAACAATCAAAGCACAAAAGATTCTTTGAAAAACAGCATTAACTTGAAAAAAAAAAGCCATTGGCTCTGTAGCTCATCAAGCTTCATATTTAATTTTGCTATAGAGTGTTGCCAATGTGGTTTTCACATTTGTACGGGCCACATGGTCACAAATTCTAGAACGAAGTATATAGGCGATTTCAGATATCTGCAATCAGTTCAGAAATAGAAATTGCCCAAATATTCAAATGATTATTTATGGTACCGGTATAGGATCCAAAGGTTCACCAACCGTTTTTTAGGGTTCTTAGATTAGCGTTTGCGGGACACCGCAAAAGCAGAGCAGCCCCTAAACTTGGGGTTAACATGGAATTTTGTAGCGATTTTATAACTCGTGACCTTGACCTTTGATCTTGAAAATAAACTTGTCATAGTAATTCCCCAGAGGTATAAACACTTATACATGTTCATGAGTTCTGAAAAGCTTAATGGGATAAAGTTGTATCCAAATTAGTTGCACGTTGCAATAACACAAATCTCATGACCTTGACCTTTGACCTTCAAGGTCACACAATAATTTAACACTTTTTATTGAGTATAACAATCATGTATTGATTAAAAGTGTTCATAGTTAAAATAAAGCATTTTCACAAAACCATGCTAAAGTCGTGACCTTGCGGAGACCTTGACCTTAGACAGATTGTAGCGAAAACCTTCTTAAAATTGTTTACTCTTACAAGGATGATATATACCAAGTAAGAGCTTTATAGCACAAAAACTTTTCAAGTTATCGCGTTTACAAGGAATTTACTAGTGATTTTTAGCTCTTGACCTTGACCTTTGACCTTGAAAGTGAACATGTCAAAATCGTTCCCCCGAGGTATAAGCAGTAAGTTATGAATACAAGTTCTGGAAAACTTAGAAGAAAAAAGGTATAGCCAGTAATACAAGTGCGGCGGTGGCGGCGGAGGCGGAAACTGCACAAATACTGAAAGCAGCCCCGTCCTTAGATGGGGCTGCTAATAATTCTCAATAGTAGAAGTCTGTACACAACATTTCAGCTTTCTAGTCCTAGTGCTTCTGGAGAAGAAATTGAAAAAAAGTTTCAAGGGCATGGTCCAAATAAGGGGCAACAAGGCCACAAAAGCTACAAATTACAATCCCTACTAGTCAAGGAGTCTGTACACAAAGATTCAGCTTTGTAGGCCTTATGGTTTTGGAGAAGAGGTTGAAAATGTGCAAAGTTAACAGATGGTGAACACTAGATGAGGCTAGATGAACTAATGAAAACCTGTGATTTAAGAGAGACCTTTCCCTTGGGCTTTCCATCCAAATAAATCCCAACCCCTTGGTATGAGGGTCAGGCTGAGGGACAACTGAGGGAGGGATTGTTCAGGAAGTGAACACATACTTAGAATTGGTCTGTTCAGGAAGTATACATACCCTGTGTGAGGGACTGTTCAGGAAGTGTATATACCCTGTGTGAGGGACTGTTCAGGAAGTGTATATAACCTGTGTGAGGGACTGTCCAGGAAGTGTATATACCCTGTGTGAGGGACTGTTCAGGAAGTGTATATACCCTGTGTGAGGGACTGTCCAGGAAGTGTATATAACCTGTGTGAGGGACTGTTCAGGAAGTGTATATAACCTGTGTGAGGGACTGTTCAGGAAGTGTATATAACCTGTGTGAGGGACTGTTCAGGAAGTGTATATACTCTGTGTGAGGGACTGTCCAGGAAGTGTATATAACCTGTGTGAGGGACTGTTCAGGAAGTGTATATAATCTATGTGAGGGACTGTTCAGGAAGTGTATATACCCTGTGTGAGGGACTGTTCAGGAAGTGTATATAAACTGTGTGAGGGACTGTCCAGGAAGTGTATATACCCTGTGTGAGGGACTGTTCAGGAAGTGTATATACCCTGTGTGAGGGACTGTTCAGGAAGTGTATATACCCTGTGTGAGGGACTGTTCAGGAAGTGTATATACCCTGTGTGAGGGACTGTCCAGGAAGAGTATATAACCTGTGTGAGGGACTGTTCAGGAAGTGTATATAATCTATGTGAGGGACTGTTCAGGAAGTGTATATACCCTGTGTGAGGGACTGTTCAGGAAGTGTATATACCCTGTGTGAGGGACTGTCCAGGAAGTGTATATAACCTGTGTGAGGGACTGTTCAGGAAGTGTATATAATCTATGTGAGGGACTGTTCTGGAAGTGTATATACCCTGTGTGAGGGACTGTTCAGGAAGTGTATATAAACTGTGTGAGGGACTGTCCAGGAAGTGTATATACCCTGTGTGAGGGACTGTTCAGGAAGTGTATATACCCTGTGTGAGGGACTGTTTAGGAAGTGTATATACCCTGTGTGAGGGACTGTTCAGGAAGTGTATATACCCTGTGTGAGGGACTGTCCAGGAAGTGTATATAACCTGTGTGAGGGACTGTTCAGGAAGTGTATATAATCTATGTGAGGGACTGTTCAGGAAGTGTATATACCCTGTGTGAGGGACTGTTCAGGAAGTGTATATAAACTGTGTGAGGGACTGTCCAGGAAGTGTATATACCCTGTGTGAGGGACTGTTCAGGAAGTGTATATACCCTGTGTGAGGGACTGTTCAGGAAGTGTATATACTCCGTGCGAGGGACTGTTCAGGAAGTGTATATACCCTGTGTGAGCGACTGTTCAGGAAGTGTATATACCCCGTGCGAGGGACTGTTCAGGAAGTGTATATACACTGTGTGAGGGACTGTTCAGGAAGTGAACACACACAAAGAGAGGAACTAAAAAATAATGAAGGCAATTACATGAATGTACAAGTTTTTTATTCAAGTTTCTTAACTCAACTTCTATTTCAAGACAATTCATAAAATTGCCATCTATAATTATTCATCACCTCAAATTTAAAAAAGCCCATCAAAAGAGAGAGGGGGATTGTTCAGGAAGTGAATATCCACTTCAGTAAAGATTATTCAGGAATTGAACCTACCCTGTGGGAGAGATTCTTTCAGGAATCTTGAGGCCTCATTTAGATGTTGCAGTTCTAGAGACTCCAATGTCAGCTTGACTGTGTAGTAGCTGTAACAGTGACAGGTGTTAACTGATTCTAATACATCATGCTCGTAGATTTTAAAAATTGAGCCATTGGCTCTGTAGCTCATCATGCTTCATATCAATTTTGCATTAGGGTGTGGCAAATGCGGTTCTCCCCTTAGTAGGGTCGACAGGGTCACCAAATGTACCATTTAGAATCCACCTTATCTAACTTTGGAGTCTGTAGACAAGGCTTCAGCTTTCTAGGCCTTAAGCTTCTGGAGAAAAAGATGAAAATAGGTTTTAAGGGTGTGGCCCCTGTGGCCCTTATTAGGGGCCACAGGGCCACAAAAACTATAAGTTATATTTCTCACTAGTCAAGGAGTCTGTACACATGGTTTCAGCTTTCTAGGCCTTAGGTTTCTGGAGAAAAAGATGAAAATAGGTCTTTAGGGTGTGGCTAGGCTAAATTTCAGTCTCTGAAATGAAAATACATATTAAATGCAGTTTTCTGCTATTAAAATTGAAAGAAGCCATTTTCCTGAAACTGCAGTGAGCTAGACTTGCTACAATAATATAGACTTATGTGGGTCTTTAAAGATATTTTTTCGGGGGCTGTTAGACAGACTAGGTTCTGAAGAAGAAGATGAAAATGGGTTTTTGGGGCGTGGCCCATGTGGCCCTTATTAGGGGCATCATGGCCACAAAAGCTACAATTTTTAATCCTCACTAACCAAAGAGTATGTACACACAATTTCAGGTTTCAAGGCCTTAAGTTTCTGGAGAAGAAGATGAAAATAGGTTATTAGGGTGTTGCCCATCTGGCCCTTATTAAAGAGACACAGAGTATGTTGATAGGATCACATATGTCAAATTTTGAAATCAATGTTATTACATCGGGAACTACTAACTGTTACTGAAAATAACAAGTTAAAGGTCAATCAGTACATTAAAGCGAAAATACGGCCATTCAAAGTCAGGATTTTGATCGAAAACCGGACAATGTGTCTCGAGTGGCGCACGCAAATTCGTAATTTTGAAACCTTGTCATAAGCTGACAGGAAGATATATTCGATTCGATAGTGTTTATTAGGTATTGTAACTAATAGGTAGATTAATTGGAAGCATAATTTCGAATATTAAACGTATTTGAGATGTTTTCTTGATTTTTCCATAAAATCAAGCATTTTAGAGATATATTATGCATAAATGGATATATTTGCAAGTCCAGTGATGAGATATAAACTTCAATCAGCATATTAGATATTTTGTAGCTTATCAAAACCAAATACAATTTTAAGACAGATACTCTGTGTCACTTTAAGGGTCACAGGCCTCCAAAGCTACAATGTATAATCTTCACTAGTCAAGGAGTCTGTACACACAATTTCAGCTATCTAGGCCTTATGCTTCTGGAGAAGAGGTCGAAAATGTATGTTTACGGATGGCCGGACGCTGGACACCATGCCATGTCATAAGCCCATCGGGCCTTACAGGCTAGATGAGCTAAAACTTAATACATCAGTTAAAATGGGAATAACAAATGTAAATAATTATCTCATAATACGGACATCACAAGGTTGTCACAATCATACATACATTACCTGTTGTTTGTCTCTGGGTAGGACCCCAGTACAACATGTTCCTTAAACTTGCTGTCAACCTGATTCAAGATGGCCGCCACTGTCATCTCATCCTTGTTGATGAAGATATCTCGAGTGTGGAACTCCACGTCTGGGTTTTTGAACAATTCTTGCTAGGGAAAATAAGATAATTAGCTAAATGATTTGGGTAATGCAGTTCTTTCAATCCTTTGATTTGATTAAAATTTTCTATTCAACCATTCAAATTCACAGCGTAATACCCAATCGCTACAGTTTAAGCAGCTTCTTAATATTTTGCCTACAGTATACCTGCTGAGCAAGATATCAGTGTTGGAAGATGTCATGTGATATGCAGTAAGGAGTTTTATGAATGCTTCAAACAGTGTTGAATCCAGAGTTACTTGACTTGAAAGGTGATGTATGTAGAGGAGAGAGAGTTACCCCCAGGAGGCGGAAGGCGCGCTCCAGCTGTGCAGGGACTCCTGGGAAGAGATGCACATTGTTGACGGAGACCAGCGGGTAGATCATCTTCTTCCCAGTCTCAGGGTTTACTCCGTACCGCAGTGTGGCATTCTCCGGGATCTGTCAGGGGAATAGCACCTTTACACATCAACTTCTAAATCTATGTATGCAAACTTGTGTTTTAATAGTTGAGTAGTTATCAATGTTAGCATTTCTTTTTCTTTGACTCAGTTTATGAAGTCTAGACATACATAGTAATTTTGCAATTTGCTATTCTGCAATAACTAAAGCTCTAAGAGGAATTGGATAATATTTTATTCCTTGAAGGATAAATGAAACACAAAGTTGATATTTTAACTTGCTTTTTTCATATCATCAGTTTAATGTTACAAAATTAAAGATTATTTACCACGGCATTGCCCAAGCCAACTACAGTAGAACACGGATATAACGAACTCTGATATAGCGAACAATCGGATATAGCGAACAAGCGAAACAATTTTTAAGTCCCGTAAAACCCCTAGCCATGGCAGCCAAACACGAGTAGCGAACACCGGATATAGCGAACTAAATTCTCTGGTCCCTTGGAGTTTGTTATATCCGAGTTCTACTGTATTTTCAAATTGATAAAGGTAGAATATTTATAGGCGCTTGATGTCCTGTCTAAAAAAGTTCTGGTAGGGATGACAGCATGAGGATCCACTTCAGTTGGTAGTAATCAATAAGAGATAGATAAGAGGTTGATGACGGTTATCCTCTCTGTTGTATAACTGATAAGCAGCAGGTGCAAGTGCTTTCTTTGGTAAACTATCACATTTTTGAAAGCTGGTGACTGATACAGCAGCGTGGAAATAAGCTTGTGATCTCAGCAACGTCCCCAGCTGAAGATTGTGATGGTTATTATAGCTAAAACGGATGGAATTATTATAAAAACACCCTCTTGTTATCAGAAAAGAGCGGCCGCTACAAATGATAATAGCCCGCTAAACCTTGACGACGGGCCAATATCACTTCGTAGCAAAGTGACGTCACATTAGAATTTAGTTTTGAAGTCTTGAACAAATATGGCGACCATATAAGCGTATCGACTCGAATATTTTGAAACAATTAAATTACTTTCTTTTACTGTAGAACACGAATTTTCGGCATATATATTACTAAATATCATGTGACAATAGAACGGCATTAACATATCGAGGATTTAAACAAATTTTAAAGGGATTATCATTCCAAGATGCAACCACAAGTTTAATAGTAAATTTCTGTAGCCTAAATTAGTTTGTAAAAGACGATTTTTTCATAGAAATTCATAGTTCTTATGTTCCGTTTAATTATCAAACATGTCTTTGCATTGATTAGAGAGTTTCATGATACAGAATGCTTCACTTTTCTCATTCAACGGCTACATTCCGTATGGGTTCGAATCAACCAGATGACGAACGCGATTATGACGTCATCCTTCACTTGTGATGTCATTAGGTGTCGGCTGTGACCCAATGCTTATTTTGCCGTTTTTGTTCATGTACGAGTGTAACAAAGAGTAAGGGAGTAAAATGCGTACAAAAGAAAAAATTCCATCCATTTTAGCTATAATAACGGTAACACAGTTTTTCAGGACATTATCATTTGCACAAGCCTGCGTCTTTTCAACTGCCCTCCTTCGTCGGGCAGTTCATTGAAGACCTTAGGCTTCTGCAAATGATAATGCCCGAACTGCGTTCCACTTATATACTTATATTAACGTTCCACTATTACAACACAACTCTTACATAAGCCATTTTCATCTTGGGTGAGTTCACGTCATCTGTTTTGAAGTAGTTTTTGATGAGCTCCACCAGGTCGGGATGTGGACTCAACTTGAGCTGGAAAGCTTTGGCACAAGCTGGAATAGGATGAAACTGAACTTATACATGTATAATCTTACATGACTTCACAAAAAAATATTTTGAAAACATTTATAAAAGAAAAAGGAATTGTATACCAAGATACTTACATTTTAAACTTTTTGTATAACTCTAAAATGTAAGTTACAAAATACAACAGAAGGTTAACAACATGCTACATTGTTAACTACTTGAGAGTCTGTTTGATACCTAGGGGATACTGTATACATTGGTTTGTGTTAAACTAAATCTCTTTACATCGAACCTTACTCACAATACACAGGAAATATAAATCTCATTGAAATAACCATTCAATGGATTTAATCTTTAATCTGCGAGACATGGAGTCACCTTCAAGTGTCTTGTCATCATGGGTGGGTCCAATACCGCCTGAAGTGATGACATGTGTGAAGGTACGAGAGAACGATGTGATCTCATCAGCTATAGCGTCCGTGTCGTCAGATACCACCGAGATCTGGAGTGTAGAGATGACATGTACACAGTGGGCAACCATTCAGGATAAAGGAGGGGATAATAGTAGTTGCTTATGATTGAATTTGTCATGATGTTAAGTGTACAACTTACATCACAAAAAAGCAATCATTTAAAATAACACAATATGTTTTCAATTGATAGTGTATTATTCAGTATTAATTTACAATTAGAAAACTTTCAAAAATTTAGTTTCCACAAAAAATAGCCTCATTGTACTCAAATTAGTTACTATATCATAAATTGTTAACTGTAATTTGTTACAAAGATTAATGTAAATAATTTGTAGGTTCAAAGAAGTGATAATGGGAGCAAATTGTTGATCATCAAAACAAAGGTCATCAAGGCATCAGATAAGGAACAAACCATGTAGGGTAATCTGTGCACAATGTGAAAGAGTCTTTACCTTCTTCACTTTGACTCCGAGACTGAAGAGATGTTTACAGATGAAGTGAGAGTTGGTGTCCGCTGTCTGCCCTTTCAGGATCTCGTCCCCAATAACTGGACAAGTTCAACATTCAACTTTCAACGGAAATATTTCTCGGAATAAATCAGGTGATAAGTAATACTTGTGAAATATGGAGCCTTTTCCTATGTAGCTCATAAGTATCTACAAAATCTATAATATCTAAAACATCTAAAACTTATTTGAAATAACAGGCTTTTATTATTATGCCGTGTAAGATACTGCAGTCTAATACTTAAACGGCAATATCAAACTAGTATAATACCTCAAAGCAAGTATGATGTCACAGTAATGTGTTGTTGTGACGTCAGAATGTAAGTGTGCCGTCACAATGGCTGCCAAGTCACGGAAATGTTAAGTTTCCGTACACTGTCAGTAAGTTTGCTTGACTTTTAGGGCAAGTAATAAACAGAATATTAAACTTCCTACCAGTGGTTTTTTAACAGAGTCATTACATTTTCCCAAAAAAAGAGAAATTTTACGAAAATATTTTTAAAATTTTTTTCCACGTTTCCCTGGCACACCTTCAGTATCATTATGTATCTCAATATCATTTTTGGTCAACCCATGCCAAAATGTTAAGAAGCTAGGAGCCAGACAGGACAGCTTTCTAACACAGTACTAAAGTTTTGCCCAAAATTGCAAAATTTGACAATAAAGATTTCAAAATTGTTAATCATGACACACCTTCATATGATTATGTATCTTAATGTCAAATAGGTTTGAAGCTTATGATTAGTTCTGAAGTTGTGAGCGGGACAGGACTAACACAAGTTTTCTTAATAATTTATCTCCAAAATCCACAAAATTATATGACGATATTCTCAAAATTGTTACTCATGACACATTATTACATGTTTCTGCATTTCTCCTTTTAATTTCAATTGAAATGGTTGATTGCATCCAAAGAGCCGGACACAAAGTGTAACTGAGTGTCACTGCCTATTGTAATCCCACAGCAACTTCAGCAAACAGAAAACTTCCTATGAAATATTCTCACCGTAAAGTGTTGTTGTTATACTATTCTCACAAAGTACATTAAACATTTCACATCTGCTGGAGAAACAACTATAACTAATTACAGTTTTAACATCCCAACCTAATCTGTTTTCTATTCTATTTAAATCTGATAACGTAAACCAATATTTCTTTATTTCATGAAAAAAACAACTTGAATTATAATAATTTCATCATAGTCTGTTTAAGTCATTGTCCCAATTTTTCAAATCAATAATATTTATGCACACCAGGCAAATATAACATCATTCCACTTCACATGGATACCAGTTTAGTTTATCTTTATCACTTTATCCTGTCTTAAGACAACAGCTATAGGAGAGTGTGGGGTGGTTCAGTATTGAGGGGTAGAGTGCACATAAAACTCTAAATAATATAATGTATGTAATTTATGACAATGAATTTAAGGGCAGCTGTTTTTAAAGTGAAGTGTTGAAGTGTGTAAATGTGAAAACAACTTTTGTGCAAGGTACCTCCCTCCAATTATCAACTTGGGGATTTGCATCAGTTAATTCTGGATGCGAAGTTGAAAATGTGACAAAATTATACTGATGATGGAAATTTAAGGACAAGGACCTGTAAGCCAATGAGTATAAATATGTGAAATTGTTAACTATGTACTATATATTGAACATTATGAGGAGGTTTCTCAATTTTTAAGGAAATATTTTTTTTCCATTTTAATTTTATTTAATGATATTTTGAATACTTTTCTGTGATCAGAAACTTAAAGGTTATCAATCATTTTGACCTCGATCATATGATGTTTAAAAGATATCTCCAAAACAGAAATATTGATTCAAAGGAACTTTGACCCGTAACATAATTATATTCCATGACCCGCCTACCTATTATCCCTGCAGTGCTTTGAGATCTGCTGTTCATTTTCGAGATATGAGACACGATTGTTTTCATACGACGGGAGTAGCTATAACAAAACATTCGTGCCATGACATAACCATAGTTCAGGAAAATGCATTTCATAAGGGAATTCCCTGTTGCCTCGTTCTGAAAGGTATTCCCCAAATTGATTCCAAGACGGAAATTTCCGATTTTATCCGAATGATTTCCCACTCCGCAACATCCCGGTCCCTGAATTTGGTTGCGCTGCGCTCTACTGAGTCTGGGTTTACCAGGTACCAGAGCGTTTATCTGTGAAAAATAGTTTGTGCATTTCTTTTTAATGTACCCAAATACAAAAACCAGCCAAAAAATCTGTGTCACGAACTTTCAAAATAATTATTCTGTGTGTCATTAAAAAAATCTTTTATCTCCCCAGCATTTAATGATAAGTTTTCGGAATGAAATGGGTTGTATAAATGGGAAACGGTCTTTTCGTAGGAGGATCCCGTTCGTAGCAGTGCATTTTTCGTAAGTGGATCCCGTTCGTAGAGGTCTTTTCGTAGGAGTGAAAAAAATAAATTCGAAGGAGTGATAATATATATGTTTAAGTATCGTTAGCAGAGCCAAGTAGGCCTAATTGGTTATGATCTTTATTTATATCATGATTTACTTTCTATTATTGACGTTTAGGACTGTAATGTAGGGGGAGATGCTTTTGATTGACAATTGCCAGTTGACTTGCTTGTTTCCAATCAGAGATAATTATAACAAACTGTTGCAGTCTATAACAAACAATCAACACAACACTAGACATATAATAACATAATCTCATCAAACATCAACCTGGACATCAAACACATCAAAGCGATACTTAAACTTTAACAATGTTGTCATACTTCCTGATTAGTCTTTATTAACAAAAACAACACTCAGCATTTATATATTTCATTTACATTTTCTACTTCTACGAAAAGACCTAAAAATCCTCTTACGAAAAGACCGAAATTACCTCCTACGAACGGGATCCTCCTACGAAAATACAACAGATGAATGTATCCTGATATTGCTTTAAAATGTTTCCCATATTTTATAAACGATAACATTAGGCCTATGTTCTAGAAACCTTTGATTGAAAAAAAATTGTTTTCAGAGTATTTATTCCATTAGAGGACAATTCCTAAAAAGTATACTCCAAGCAAAACTACTCAGTGGTCTTCTTTTAGTAAAATCATCTGGTAATCATTTATGAAGGATTCGATTAAAATGCTGAGGGGTCAATAGAACATCAATCATCTTATTTCGTCATTTAGCTGACAATAGAAACATATTTTATATAATTATACAGTGTTCGGGTTATGTTAGATCAAAACTAATAAAGGGGATAACTATGTCAGTTATTACTCGGCAGCCAAATAAACAGTTTACCCCATTTGCCATATTTCAAAATATTATTTTAGGAACTTATCTACATAAGAAACGTGAATAAAAAGGTCTTATTATTTCTGTATAAAACCGTTGCGCGATTTTCATTGAACAATCATATATCAAAGTAATATTGTCATGAATACTTGATGACGTAAATGGAGATTATTCTAGCTTAAATCAGAGCACATAATGTTTTTCACCTATGAAAGTAAAAAAGGATAATTAAAAAATTAGTTACTCCAAATATTGACCACAGGGCATAATGTTATTATCACAACTCATCACTTCGAACAAATTTACAGTAATTTCGCAACAATTTTTTATTTATGTTTTATAGTGTTGATGCTATTTTCCTGTAGTGATTGAAAAACCACACGTAACATTTTATTGAATACGGAGATGAACATAATGAAACATGAACCGTAAGTCTGTAATATACTTATTTGATTCATAATGCACGATGGTAGCGCAAGTAATCATCGCAGGGAAGAGACCAAACCGTACATTGTCTCTCACACGTTCGAGATGACCAAAACTTTCAAGTGCTTCCAAATGTACGAAGGGAAGTAACTCTCGAGGGTTTACAGAAGACAAGCTTTTGTTCATGGCGTCGGTTTTGCAACAATAACTATTTTGTCGTGATTTCACTGCAAATAAGGTAAGCACGGATCCCCTTATTATATGGTTTATAATTATGAACATTTTCTGTTTTTCTTATCAAAATTGAATATTCACAATTTTGTCCTTTAGTATAATTTAGCAATTTATGCTTTCTTTAGATCCAATGGTTTGCAGCCTCACGACTCATGTCTCAATATATTCTTGTATTCTATTTTTTTAGCCCATCAGGCCTGTTAGACCTGATGGGCTTATGGAATGGAATGGTGTCCGGCGTCCGTCTATCCGTCTGTAAATTTTGTGCATTTTCGACTTCTTCTCCAGAAGCACTTAGTAGAAAGCTGAAACTTTGTATACAGACTCCTTGTCTTCCTTACAGACTCCTTGACTAGTGAGGATTATGATTCATAGCTTTGGTGGCCCTGTTGCCCCTAATAAGGGCCACAGGGGCAAAGGTGTTAAAACCTATTTCCTCAGTCTAGGAGTAATTTAAGGGTTCAAATGAGTGGTAATCTAAACATCAATAAAACGCAACCTAATCCTTGAAAGTAATTGAAATAAAGATATTCTGACTACTAAAATAATTTATACATAAATCATTTATTTCTGCGAAACCTTGAGTTTGGTTGCAGAATGTATAATCACAAAGAAATCAAGTTATTTTCGAGTTTGGTTGCAACAGGCAACTGCAACTGGATTTTTTTCTAGCAAATATCATTTTTCGTGTCTTGATAAAGATTTATTTGGTTACAAAGATTGAAGTTGCATGTTGAATAGCTGAAAGACAATTTTGGTTGCAGGAGTTTTATAATTTACCTTATTTGATGTGAAAACAAAAACAAATCAACAGTTCCATTTGACAGGTTCCCTCTCGCACTGTGTGTGACGTAATGCCATGCGGTATGTAACATGTCCTACTAATGGTTGATTCAGTCTCAAACATTTCCAACAATTTGTCAAATTACCTATTTATTGATTTATTATTGATTTTGTTCTATTTTTGGATAGAAACTATGCATTAAACTTACTTATTGATGTTTATTTTCTATCAAAATCATTTTGCGATTAAAGGGATTTTTCAACATTTGTCAAATCATCATATTTTCCATCTCAAACCAAATTTAATCAAGCAAAGGCTCTTCTGTTTGATAAAAAAGTGTATTTTATTGGAAAAACATGGTTGCAGTTGCCTATAAGGGACTGCAACCAAACTCGAAAATTTTGCAATTTCATGGCGATTTATCTTTCTGCAACCAAGTTCAATGGTGTCATTCCATATATCATGGTGTAGATAGTTATTTCAGCTTTCAGAAAATTCTCAGTTGAATCTTTTTGAAGAGCTAGGTTGCATGAAACAGTCCTTTTCGATACCCCGTCATCCGGACCTGTCAATTACTCTTAGGCTCAAGGAGCATAAGACCACGTAAGCTGAAATCTTGTGTACAGATACCTTGACTTGTGAGGATTATAATTCATAGCTTTGTTGACCCTGTGGCTCCTAATAAGGACCACGTTGGTCACACCCTAAAGCAAAATGGAATATGAAGCCTGATGAACTACAGAGCCAATGGGTCTTTTTTATAAAAAGAATTCTTGACTTGGCAATGGCGAATTAACTAGACAAATTTATATATCACTTGGAGAATGATAAATAAGTACAGTGCTGATGGGTAAATCTACGCACTTGAGAGATAATAAAAGGAAAAGTAAAAGATATGAAAAGAACCTATGTTATTGTGAAAGTGTAGTGTTTACTTGAAAATTTCGATGTAGAATGATATTTTTTAATTTCTTTTGTCAAAGGCACTTAAGGATTTCAAATGACTATCCTTACTTACCTCAGTAACCTGGTTTGGAAGTGTAGGCTAAAGATACACAGTCAACATTTGAATGCACCTACCATCTTCAATTTTATAATTATTTTAGATTTTAAAATTGTTTTCAAAAGTTCTGGAGAGGAAATATTTGATTGTAGAATCTATTTTTGGTTTCCATTAACATTTTGTATGTGAGAAGAGAAAATATTTGATTTGATGACGATTAATTTGCTAGGAATTTTGTCAGTTTGCACTAACTCGTCATTGTTTTGTGCCACTGTTCAACATCTCATTCCTTTAGAACATCTTTCAAATTCCATAATTTCATCTTAAGTTCCAAAAGATGTAAAGACAACAAGATATTGTCATTGTACACTCAATATGCAAGGACTATTCATTAGATTAACTTTTTTGTGACTGCGTATCTTTAACCTCCACGTATCTTTACCCGACACAGCTGTAGATCATCCATGATACTATGAACATTGCCATTTACATTCAAGGGAGTGAAAGTGATGATAAGTTAGTGAGATGATTAACAATGTACTGCAGAGTAGAGAGGATGGAGGCGGGGGCGGGGGCGGCGGGTGAGGAGGAGCAGAGCTACCTGGTGGTGAAGAGCGACCTCGACTCCCTCATCTCATCCATCTTGGAGAACGACCGCACTGACGACTCGGAACAGATCACTGTCTTCAACACACAGATCAAACAGATTGAACGTCAGTACATCCTGTGTCTGCATATCTATAAATCAGTCTGTTATTAGTTAAAACCTTTTTGTCTAGTGTCTTGCTTATAGTATAACAGTACAGCAAATGTCCAGTTTATCAGCTTTACAAGGCCAGATGAGGCCTATCATTCAGCAATTTATGTGCCTCTCAGTCAAGCCCCTAATACTATAATAATATAATTGCATTATATAAGGATATACATGAAGGTTAGTGAGTAATTAAAACTTAAAAGGGAATATGTAGACTGAATTTACTTTTGCAAATGTTTCAGCTTTTTCAAAGTTATCAAGAAATGCCTGGCCCCTTACCTTCAGAATCAAGAAACATAAAACCTCTGTCACAAATAAGGACTCAAAATCAGCCATTTGGGTGAATATCAAGGCCCATCTGATTTAAACTGTATTCATTTCCAGATGGTACAGGAATGGATACCCAGTGTTACCCCTACCGAGTATATGAATATCTCTCCCCGTGACGTGGACACCATTTATACAATAAAAAAATATTACATTTAAGAAACAAATCATGTAAATTATATGTCAATACAACTATCAAGACAATCCATGGACAATGTATTCAACAGAAAGAGAAAGTATGATATGTAGTTGATTTTGTCTACGTTGGCATAAAACAAATATAATACCTTCAGATTTTGTGCTTGGTAAATTAGCGGAAACATTGACTTAAATCTATAAATGTACAGAATCAATGATTCTTAAGTAAGTATCATCAGATAACTCATTATTACCATACAGAATGGTTTTCAAATTGAATCCATTTACATAATAATAGCTGTTTGATCTAATAAGTGAATAGTTAGGGCAAATGAATAAATAATGCATAACATCTTCATAGTGGAGGTCACATGAGCAAGTAGTGGAGTTTTCTATAAGGCAGAAGATCAGAAAGACCTTAGAATCAATGAACATTTTGAGATATGATCCCACCATGAATAGAGATGAAGGGTATTACATCCCGTCAGCACGCCACTGCTTGATCAAGGCTAATCGAGACCACTCCCTCTGAATCAGCACTCACCTCAATGTCTTTCTGGCATCTCATCAGTTGTCAATACACTCTGCACTTCAACCTAATTGCTTGATAAACTAAACATATGTACCGGTATATATATTCACAACCTCCTAATGTTCAGCAGCATTTGCTTGATAATAGTGTTAGTATCTACACCAAAATGTCAAATCTCTTTGCAATAAGGAATTTGTAAATCTACATAATATGTATTTCTTCCTCATACACACTTTTAAAAAGCTACTGAAAGAAATTTTTCAAAGAGTTCAATGGTTTTAAGTATTAATTTGTAGAGTTATGTATAAGTCTTATTGGTTGCATACTAAAAACTTGTACGGTAACCACTTGAATGATGAAATTTGGAGTAGACAGAAGTTGTAGAGTCAATTATGGTGATTTGATGTATTTTATAATTGATTGCATATTGTGAAACTCTCATCTCAAATACAAGCCTTTGATCTGTTATGATAAATATGAAAATCCTGATAAGTTGCAGAGCCAATTACTCTATATTTGGGTAATAAAAGCGTTGAAACTGCAACAATAACAATGGAGAGCAGATATAGAGACACTCCCCAAGTTTTTGGGATCATATATACTAAACTTTAAGAAGTGTGTCATCCGACTGAAAAGTATCAATAGTTTACTGTTGCAGGAACGTATCATTCCAAACCTAATTGATGATGAATAGTGGAAAGATGAAGGTTTAAAATCGCGATTATGATAAAAAACCAGACAATGGCGCGTCAATCAGTCAAAGTAATTTTTGAAACTTATCATAAGCAGACACAATTCCGGTTAAGTTTTGATAATGTTTGATAGGATATATAGAAGGATGTATAACTGGTGTTTATTAAAATGGTCATGTGAATATGGCCTCTGCGACTATGACTGTCTAAAGAATATGATTTAAAACAAGTACTTATCATATAATTACATTTAGGGAATGAATATGAGAGATATTTTGAATTCATATCATGTCTTCAGGCATTTAAGCTCGTATAAAAGTTAAACGATATGTGGTGAAAATCACGGAGTGCCTCTTTAACTTGTTTTCCTGAATACACTCACTGCTGAAATATTGCCCAACTCATTCACTCACTCAATTATCTTTTGAAAAAGACGCATGTTTAGTATACATACCTGCACAAAGACTTATTAGTTGATATCACATGATTTGCAATTATTTTTTGTATTGCAGTTCATTTTCTTTAATAATTGTTTTAGTGTTAGAAGATACAGTCGAACCTTGTTTATCTGGACGTTTACATGTTACATGTGAAAATCATCCCGATAGTTCAAAAGTTGGTATGTGTATATGATGAACTTTATTCCTATACTAGGAGATACATATTCTCACTTTCAATGTCAATGAAATGATGAAAGTCAATATTAGAAGAATATTTGATAAACTATCACTTAAAGTGAGGTTTCTGGATATCCGAGGTCTGGGTAAGCGAGGTTCGACTGTATCTTTAAAAGTGACACATTACAATAACGGCATGTTGGTGTTTACGTATAGTTCTATTTGCAGGAAAACAAAGAGAGATAAACAAGATCTTCTCTGATTGTCAAGAACATCTGAACAAGTTCCGTGAATCTCTGATATTGGAACAAGAAGAGGAAGAGTAAGTCTTAATCATATGTAATAAGTTCACAATATCCAAAGTATCTCATCACATACACCCATAGAGTGTACCGGCACATGAGTGTAGAGTAATGTTCTGTACTGCAGTGAGAGGCAGAAGGAAGCGGAGGCAGCAGTTGCAGAAGCAGAGGAGACTCAACGGAAGCAGCAGCAGCGCGAGGCTGAGGAGGCAGCAGAAGTCCTTGACCTTGTTGACGACAGTGACGATGATATCGAGATTATTGGGTCATCGTTTGATCCTAACGTGGTTGCGAACAGGAAGGCTATCATCAAGGCTCACATGGCTGCCCGACCCACTGCCCAGAAGACAGCCAACAAAGCTGGAGATACAAGCCAGGAGTCTGATGTACAAACTATACTGCCTCCTGTCACGTGAGTTAACCTTCCTCCTTCATCTCTCCCTGTATACAAGTGTCATGTGCTTCAATGTTCCTCATAGGCAATCACCCTTAAGGGTTGTGTTGTTTAGGTTTTGACTTGAGACACTACGCAAAGTAACAGTATTGAATATCTTAATATTTCAGAATACAATAACCTAGGTACTCAATGAAACCCATCAGAAGGAATAATACTGCTTGATACTACTATCAATCCCTCTTGAGAATATATGAGTAGAGTGGTATCTAAGGATGAAGCATACAATGAGCTGCTAGTGATCTGTGATATTGTGGTGCAGTCTAGTATGCCCAGCGTGAGTTGTATGTGTGTGTTGCAGGACGGTGGCGGGTGGTGGGACGGTGTCGGTGGCGCAGCTGCGAGCGATCCTGACGGAGGCAATCAACAAACAGATGCCAGGGACACAGGCTCATGCTCATTCCCAGGCACAGCTGAAACAGCTGCAGCAGGTGGGTGTCGATCTTGTCAACAGTATGCATTCACTCAGAAATGTGGATCAACTTGTAGCTTTACTTACTGATATTTCCAAATATTGATAATTATAAAGTTATTTGTTCTTAGGTTATTCACTGTCCACTAACTTCCTAAATTTCTGGGGACAAGACTTGTGCATCAGCAAAAGTGGTGTTAATCAGGCAGAGTAGTAGCTTAGAATATTGAATAGGTTTATTCTGTCAGAATTGTAAGAATAATTTGATGAATTCAGTTTATGTACCATGTGTCCAGGTCAAGGCTAATACAAGCATCACCAGCAATCCAGACTTCTAGTTTATAAGGTTTCTGAAAGTAAAAGCTTTGTTTTCTAGCTATGTTCTACCATGTGTTAAGTTCAACATGTTATTGCATGAAGAGAGAAGGAAGGATTGATGTAAGCTGAAGGTGTACAATGTAGTTTGTATGATGTAGAGTGTACAATGTAGAGTGTATGATGTAGAGTGTACAATGTAGAGTGTATGATGTAGAGTGTACAATGTAGAGTGTACAATGTAGAGTGTATGATGTAGAGTGTACAATGTAGAGTGTACAATGTAGAGTGTATGATGTAGAGTGTATGATGTAGAGTGTACAATGTAGAGTGTATGATGTAGAGTGTATGATGTAGAGTGTATGATGTAGAGGGTATGATGTAGAGTGTACAATGTAGAGTGTACAATGTAGAGTGTATGATGTAGAGTGTATGATGTAGAGTGTATGATGTAGAGTGTACAATGTAGAGTGTATGATGTAGAGTGTACAATGTAGAGTGTATGATGTAGAGTGTATGATGTAGAGTGTACAATGTAGAGTGTACAATGTAGAGTGTATGATGTAGAGTGTATGATGTAGAGTGTACAATGTAGAGTGTACAATGTAGAGTGTATGATGTAGAGTGTACAATGTAGAGTGTATGATGTAGAGTGTATGATGTAGAGTGTATGATGTAGAGTGTACAATGTAGAGTGTATGATGTAGAGTGTACAATGTAGAGTGTATGATGTAGAGTGTATGATGTAGAGTGTACAATGTAGAGTGTATGATGTAGAGTGTATGATGTAGAGTGTATGATGTAGAGTGTATGATGTAGAGTGTACAATGTAGAGTGTACAATGTAGAGTGTATGATGTAGAGTGTACAATGTAGAGTGTATGATGTAGAGTGTATGATGTAGAGTGTATGATGTAGAGTGTATGATGTAGAGTGTACAATGTAGAGTGTACAATGTAGAGTGTATGATGTAGAGGGTATGATGTAGAGTGTACAATGTAGAGTGTATGATGTAGAGTGTACAATGTAGAGTGTATGATGTAGAGTGTACAATGTAGAGTGTACAATGTAGAGTGTACAATGTAGAGTGTATGATGTAGAGTGTACAATGTAGAGTGTATGATGTAGAGTGTATGATGTAGAGTGTATGATGTAGAGTGTACAATGTAGAGTGTATGATGTAGAGTGTACAATGTAGAGTGTACAATGTAGAGTGTATGATGTAGAGGGTATGATGTAGAGGGTATGATGTAGAGTGTACAATGTAGAGTGTATGATGTAGAGTGTACAATGTAGAGTGTACAATGTAGAGTGTATGATGTAGAGTGTACAATGTAGAGTGTATGATGTAGAGTGTATGATGTAGAGTGTACGATGTAGAGTGTATGATGTAGAGTGTACAATGTAGAGTGTATGATGTAGAGTGTACAATGTAGAGTGTATGATGTAGAGTGTACAATGTAGAGTGTATGATGTAGAGTGTACAATGTAGAGTGTATGATGTAGAGTGTACAATGTAGAGTGTATGATGTAGAGTGTATGATGTAGAGTGTATGAAGTAGAGTGTACAATGTAGAGTGTATGATGTAGAGTGTACAATGTAGAGTGTATGATGTAGAGTGTATGATGTAGAGTGTACAATGTAGAGTGTATGATGTAGAGTGTATGATGTAGAGTGTATGATGTAGAGTGTACGATGTAGAGTGTATGATGTAGAGTGTATGATGTAGAGTGTACAATGTAGAGTGTATGATGTAGAGTGTACAATGTAGAGTGTACGATGTAGAGTGTATGATGTAGAGTGTATGATGTAGAGTGTATGATGTAGAGTGTATGATGTAGAGTGTATGATGTAGAGTGTACAATGTAGAGTGTATGATGTAGAGTGTATGATGTAGAGTGTATGATGTAGAGTGTACAATGTAGAGTGTATGATGTAGAGTGTATGATGTAGAGTGTATGATGTAGAGTGTATGATGTAGAGTGTATGATGTAGAGTGTATGATGTAGAGTGTACAATGTAGAGTGTATGATGTAGAGTGTATGATGTAGAGTGTATGATGTAGAGTGTACAATGTAGAGTGTATGATGTAGAGTGTATGATGTAGAGTGTACAATGTAGAGTGTATGATGTAGAGTGTACAATGTAGAGTGTACAATGTAGAGTGTATGATGTAGAGTGTACAATGTAGAGTGTATGATGTAGAGTGTATGATGTAGAGTGTATGATGTAGAGTGTATGATGTAGAGTGTATGATGTAGAGTGTATGATGTAGAGTGTACAATGTAGAGTGTATGATGTAGAGTGTATGATGTAGAGTGTACAATGTAGAGTGTATGATGTAGAGTGTATGATGTAGAGTGTATGATGTAGAGGGTATGATGTAGAGTGTACAATGTAGAGTGTATGATGTAGAGTGTATGATGTAGAGTGTATGATGTAGAGTGTACAATGTAGAGTGTACAATGTAGAGTGTATGATGTTCAGGCCCACAGGGGAGAGCTGACCCCCCTCCAGAAGCAGCTGACCACAGGAGCTGCCCCCCTCAACAGAGCTCTCGCCTCTAGACCTGCCACTGCCGGCTCCTCTACCCCCGTACTAGAGTGGTACGTGCAGTATTTCCTCTTAGCAGCTGGCAAGATACCCGCTCTACAAGTATCTATTTTAAATAAATACAAACCATAATAAAATGAAATGAAAATGGAATTTGGCATCTGTTAATGAATGTGTAACTTTGATTTTGCTGTTGGTGAAAGTTTGTTTATGTGTAATGTTGAGAAGTGGAGACAATAACTAGAAAATTACCTTTCATTGAAGTCCTGTTTGCATTGAGTATTAAGTGAAGTCTTGGTTACAGGAAGGAGGTTGATATTGGCTCCAAGGTGCTTGGGAAGAAGTTCAATGATATTTGGTACCTGGGAACAGTCAGTGATATCATCAATAGGAACCAGTCTCACGATCAGGTAGGCAGAGTGCTTTCATCCCTGCTATCCTTCTTGGGTGATTTATTACTCATGACAGCAGCATTGATCTTTTTAGCACTTTATTTCTTTTTGTAGGCACCACAAATATGCTATACAACTGTAATATTCATTTTCTTCATTATAAACATAGTTATTAAATCGATCAGACATGGTATACAAAATTTACAATGGTGGGTACAAATTATGTGAAAAGACTGTGGCATGATGACCAGAAGGAGATAAATTTCCCGTATCTACAATCAGTGTAGAGACACTCCTTACTGACGTTGTAGGTATCTTGTAAAATTTATTTAAGGCTGTATATATGTTGTTTTCTGTTCTGACATTTACAAATATAAATATAATGTTTAGTTACAGTAAGAATCAAATTTAATACATCATTTCTTTTTTCCTTGTATCAAAATACAATATGAGTAATACACAGTTCTAAATTTAGTCCACACCTCAATTCAATTCATTGATCTTGGTCACTGCCCTAAAATCTAAATTTTAAACATGTTAGTCTTTTACTCTACATTCTATATATTAAAACAACTTATACAAATAAGGCAATGGTCCAAAATGAAGGGTTACTTGTCGTCTGGACTGATGAATGTAAGTGCAAAAGTCAGGAATTGGTCGTTCAAGTAAATATTTCCTTGCTTAAAACATATCAGATTCATAATGCCATGCAATGTAAACCTGTGCCAAGAAATGTCTTCTTCTTCTGATGAGTTATATTATGTATATTGAGTGATGTGTTGCCTGCTACAGCGGCGTTACAAGGTGAAGTTTGACGGCAAGGGGATGAAGGTGTTGACGGGCAAGCACATTGCCTACCGTGAGTCCATACACATGGTGCTCAAAGTGGGGTCCCGGTGTGTCGGTGAGTATAGGCCTTGTCTATCAACTCTCTTACTCACCACTGTATCAACGTGCAACAACCAGCGAGGTCCTACTCACACACTTGGTCAGGAAGGATCTCATTAAGTTATGCTGGGATTTTACATCTGATATTTTCAACAATTGGTTCACAAATGAACCATATTTATACTCGAGGAATCAAATTATGGGTTTTTCTTAGTCAGAAATTTATGCCAAATATTTTAAGATGAATAAGATGTCTGAATCAATTGATTGCAATGTATGTTGACTGTGAGGTTGTATATGTGCTTGTGTTGCAGCCCTGTACAAGGACGAAGAAGCCAATGGACCCAACTCGTTCTACGCGGGGATAGTGGCGGAGGCTCCCAGTGTCAAGAACTCTAAAAGGTAACACAGATCATTTTCCTCATTCACACCTCGTCCTTTTACCTACATTGATTCATACCTGTGGATATTTGTATCCTTCTGAACACACAACAAGCCCACTTTATATTTTTCTCTTTCATTCTCACTGTAAAAATAAACTTCAAAACAACTAGTAGACAAAAAACTAAGATGCTGACCCTGTGGATTCGCTGATTTGACATGACCTGTTTTTCTGCAGATACCTGATATTCTTTGATGATGGCTATGCACAGTACTGCTACCCAAAAGAGATCCACAAAGTCTACCATCAAAGTATGTAATAATCTGTATGAGTAAAAGTATGAGAACAAAATAGTGAAATAAGTAACCTTTTTCATGTAAAAATATTCACTGTAATGGTTTTGTTTTTTGTTTTTAATGTATAAACCATTCTGCCCCGTGTAAAAAACATGATGTAAGAATAAGTTTGAATGTTTGAGTATAAGGCTCCTCTGTGATGGGTTGCAGGTGAGAATGTGTGGGAGGACATCCACCCCGACTCCCAGGAGTTCATCAAGGAGTACCTCAAGCAGTACCCCGAGGTCAGTCAGCTTCACTAGCCGCATGGTCCTCATGCCCTCTGTCAATATTGATTAGCTAAATGAATACTGACTTTGCCCTTGAAATATTCCAGCACATGATCGCCTAAGGTCTTGAGACCTCTTGAAAAGTGTACAACTATGTATATGTATATGTGAGCCTTTCACCCCTAGGAAACCAGTAACAAATATGATTTTGAGCCTTATTTATGGCTTGCTGGGATGAGACTTATTACTATTAGGCTTTGCCATTGACATTGTAATAAAATAGTGTACATTCATGTGAAATAAAAGCAGGACATGATTGAGACACTGATTTCTAGATGTGAGTGTTTTGTTTCCAGAGGCCGATGGTGCGCTTGTTGAAGGGGCAGGTGGTGAGGACCGAGTGGAACGGCAAGTGGTGGGTACTAGACTTGCTAGACTAGACTCTTGTGTGTATACAGGTAGATCCTTCACTCAGACTCTTGTGTGTATACAGGTAGATCCTTCACTCAGACTCTTGTGTGTATACAGGTAGATCCTTCACTCAGACCCTCATTTGTATACAGGTAGATCCTTCACTCAGACTCTTGTGTGTATACAGGTAGATCCTTCACTCAGACTCTCATGTGTATACAGGTAGATCCTTCACTCAGACCCTCATGTGTATACAGGTAGATCCTTCACTCAGACCCTTGTGTGTATACAGGTAGATCCTTCACTCAGACCCTTATGTGTATACAGGTAGATCCTTCACTCAGACCCTTGTGTGTATACAGGTAGATCCTTCACTCAGACTCTCATGTGTATACAGGTAGATCCTTCACTCAGACCCTTGTGTGTATACAGGTAGATCCTTCACTCAGACCCTCATGTGTATACAGGTAGATCCTTCACTCAGACTCTCATGTGTATACAGGTAGATCCTTCACTCAGACCCTTGTGTGTATACAGGTAGATCCTTCACTCTGACTCTCATGTGTATACAGGTAGATCCTTCACTCAGACCCTTGTGTGTATACAGGTAGATCCTTCACTCAGACCCTTGTGTGTATACAGGTAGATCCTTCACTCAGACTCTCATGTGTATACAGGTAGATCCTTCACTCAGACCCTTATGTGTATACAGGTAGATCCTTCACTCAGACCCTCATGTGTATACAGGTAGATCCTTCACTCAGACTCTCATGTGTATACAGGTAGATCCTTCACTCAGACCCTTGTGTGTATACAGGTAGATCCTTCACTCAGACCCTTGTGTGTATACAGGTAGATCCTTCACTCAGACCCTCATTTGTATACAGGTAGATCCTTCACTCAGACTCTCATGTGTATACAGGTAGATCCTTCACTCAGACTCTCATGTGTATACAGGTAGATCCTTCACTCAGACTCTCATGTGTATACAGGTAGATCCTTCACTCAGACTCTCATGTGTATACAGGTAGATCCTTCACTCAGACTCTCATGTGTATACAGGTAGATCCTTCACTCAGACCCTTGTGTGTATACAGGTAGATCCTTTACCCAGACTGTCATGTGTATACAGGTAGATCCTTCACTCAGACCCTCATTTGTATACAGGTAGATCCTTCACTCAAACCCTTGTGTGTATACAGGTAGATCCTTCACTCAGACCCTTGTGTGTATACAGGTAGATCCTTGACTCAGACTCTCATGTGTATACAGGTAGATCCTTGACTCAGACCCTTGTGTGTATACAGGTAGATCCTTCACTCAGACCCTCATGTGTATACAGGTAGATCCTTGACTCAGACTCTCATGTGTATACAGGTAGATCCTTCACTCAGACTCTCATGTGTATACAGGTAGATCCTTCACTCAGACTCTCATGTGTATACAGGTAGATCCTTCACTCAGACTCTCATGTGTATACAGGTAGATCCTTCACTCAGACTCTCATGTGTATACAGGTAGATCCTTCACTCAGACCCTTGTGTGTATACAGGTAGATCCTTTACCCAGACTGTCATGTGTATACAGGTAGATCCTTCACTCAGACCCTCATTTGTATACAGGTAGATCCTTCACTCAAACCCTTGTGTGTATACAGGTAGATCCTTCACTCAGACCCTTGTGTGTATACAGGTAGATCCTTGACTCAGACTCTCATGTGTATACAGGTAGATCCTTGACTCAGACCCTTGTGTGTATACAGGTAGATCCTTCACTCAGACCCTCATGTGTATACAGGTAGATCCTTCACTCAGACCCTCATGTGTATATAGGTAGATCCTTCACTCAGACCCTTGTGTGTATACAGGTAGATCCTTCACTCTGACTCTCATGTGTATACAGGTAGATCCTTCACTCAGACCCTTGTGGTGTATACAGGTAGATCCTTCACTCAGACCCTCATGTGTATACAGGTAGATCCTTCACTCAGACCCTCATGTGTATATAGGTAGATCCTTCACTCAGACCCTTGTGTGTATACAGGTAGATCCTTCACTCTGACTCTCATGTGTATACAGGTAGATCCTTCACTCAGACTCTTGTGTGTATACAGGTAGATCCTTCACTCTGACTCTCATGTGTATACAGGTAGATCCTTGACTCAGACCCTTGTGTGTATACAGGTAGATCCTTCACTCAGACCCTCATGTGTATACAGGTAGATCCTTCACTCAGACTCTCATGTGTATACAGGTAGATCCTTCACTCAGACTCTTGTGTGTATACAGGTAGATCCTTCACTCAGACTCTCATTTGTATACAGGTAGATCCTTCACTCAAACCCTTGTGTGTATACAGGTAGATCCTTCACTCAGACTCTCGTGTGTATACAGGTAGATCCTTCACTCAGACCCTTGTGGTGTATACAGGTAGATCCTTGACTCAGACCCTTGTGTGTATACAGGTAGATCCTTCACTCAGACCCTTATGTGTATACAGGTAGATCCTTCACTCAGACCCTTGTGTGTATACAGGTAGATCCTTCACTCAGACTCTCATGTGTATACAGGTAGATCCTTCACTCAGACCCTTGTGTGTATACAGGTAGATCCTTCACTCAGACCCTCATGTGTATACAGGTAGATCCTTCACTCAGACTCTCATGTGTATACAGGTAGATCCTTCACTCAGACTCTTGTGTGTATACAGGTAGATCCTTCACTCAGACCCTTGTGTGTATACAGGTAGATCCTTCACTCAGACCCTTGTGTGTATACAGGTAGATCCTTCACTCAGACTCTCATGTGCATACAGGTAGATCCTTCACTCAGACCCTTGTGTGTATACAGGTAGATCCTTTACCCAGACTGTCATGTGTATACAGGTAGATCCTTCACTCAGACCCTCATTTGTATACAGGTAGATCCTTCACTCAAACCCTTGTGTGTATACAGGTAGATCCTTCACTCTGACTCTCATGTGTATACAGGTAGATCCTTCACTCAGACTCTTGTGTGTATACAGGTAGATCCTTCACTCTGACTCTCATGTGTATACAGGTAGATCCTTGACTCAGACCCTTGTGTGTATACAGGTAGATCCTTCACTCAGACCCTCATGTGTATACAGGTAGATCCTTCACTCAGACTCTCATGTGTATACAGGTAGATCCTTCACTCAGACTCTTGTGTGTATACAGGTAGATCCTTCACTCAGACTCTCATTTGTATACAGGTAGATCCTTCACTCAAACCCTTGTGTGTATACAGGTAGATCCTTCACTCAGACTCTCATGTGTATATAGGTAGATCCTTCACTCAGACCCTTGTGTGTATACAGGTAGATCCTTCACTCTGACTCTCATGTGTATACAGGTAGATCCTTCACTCAGACTCTTGTGTGTATACAGGTAGATCCTTCACTCTGACTCTCATGTGTATACAGGTAGATCCTTGACTCAGACCCTTGTGTGTATACAGGTAGATCCTTCACTCAGACCCTCATGTGTATACAGGTAGATCCTTCACTCAGACTCTCATGTGTATACAGGTAGATCCTTCACTCAGACTCTTGTGTGTATACAGGTAGATCCTTCACTCAGACTCTCATTTGTATACAGGTAGATCCTTCACTCAAACCCTTGTGTGTATACAGGTAGATCCTTCACTCAGACTCTCGTGTGTATACAGGTAGATCCTTCACTCAGACCCTTGTGGTGTATACAGGTAGATCCTTGACTCAGACCCTTGTGTGTATACAGGTAGATCCTTCACTCAGACCCTTATGTGTATACAGGTAGATCCTTCACTCAGACCCTTGTGTGTATACAGGTAGATCCTTCACTCAGACTCTCATGTGTATACAGGTAGATCCTTCACTCAGACCCTTGTGTGTATACAGGTAGATCCTTCACTCAGACCCTCATGTGTATACAGGTAGATCCTTCACTCAGACTCTCATGTGTATACAGGTAGATCCTTCACTCAGACTCTTGTGTGTATACAGGTAGATCCTTCACTCAGACCCTTGTGTGTATACAGGTAGATCCTTCACTCAGACCCTTGTGTGTATACAGGTAGATCCTTCACTCAGACTCTCATGTGTATACAGGTAGATCCTTCACTCAGACCCTTGTGTGTATACAGGTAGATCCTTTACCCAGACTGTCATGTGTATACAGGTAGATCCTTCACTCAGACCCTCATTTGTATACAGGTAGATCCTTCACTCAAACCCTTGTGTGTATACAGGTAGATCCTTCACTCAGACCCTTGTGTGTATACAGGTAGATCCTTCACTCAGACTCTCATGTGTATACAGGTAGATCCTTGACTCAGACCCTTGTGTGTATACAGGTAGATCCTTCACTCAGACCCTCATTTGTATACAGGTAGATCCTTCACTCAAACCCTTGTGTGTATACAGGTAGATCCTTCACTCAGACCCTTGTGTGTATACAGGTAGGTCCTTCACTCAGACTCTCATGTGTATACAGGTAGATCCTTCACTCAGACCCTCATGTGTATACAGGTAGATCCTTCACTCAGACCCTTGTGTGTATACAGGTAGATCCTTCACTCAGACTCTCATGTGTATACAGGTAGATCCTTCACTCAAACCCTTGTGTGTATACAGGTAGATCCTTCACTCAGACTCTCATGTGTATACAGGTAGATCCTTCACTCAGACTCTCATGTGTATACAGGTAGATCCTTCACTCAGACTCTTGTGTGTATACAGGTAGATCCTTCACTCAGACTCTCATGTGTATACAGGTAGATCCTTCACTCAGACTCTTGTGTGTATACAGGTAGATCCTTCACTCAGACTCTCATGTGTATACAGGTAGATCCTTCACTCAGACCCTTGTGGTGTATACAGGTAGATCCTTGACTCAGACCCTCATGTGTATACAGGTAGATCCTTCACTCAGACCCTCATTTGTATACAAGTAGATCCTTCACTCAGACTCTCATGTGTATACAGGTAGATCCTTCACTCAGACTCTTGTGTGTATACAGGTAGATCCTTCACTCAGACTCTCATGTGTATACAGGTAGATCCTTCACTCAGACTCTTGTGTGTATACAGGTAGATCCTTCACTCAGACTCTCATGTGTATACAGGTAGATCCTTCACTCAGACCCTTGTGGTGTATACAGGTAGATCCTTGACTCAGACCCTCATGTGTATACAGGTAGATCCTTCACTCAGACCCTCATTTGTATACAAGTAGATCCTTCACTCAAACCCTTGTGTGTATACAGGTAGATCCTTCACTCAGACCCTCATGTGTATACAGGTAGATCCTTCACTCAGACTCTTGTGTGTATACAGGTAGATCCTTCACTCAGACTCTCGTGTGTATACAGGTAGATCCTTCACTCAGACTCTTGTGTGTATACAGGTAGATCCTTCACTCAGACTCTTGTGTGTATACAGGTAGATCCTTCACTCAGACTCTCATGTGTATACAGGTAGATCCTTCACTCAGACTCTTGTGTGTATACAGGTAGATCCTTCACTCAGACTCTCATGTGTATACAGGTAGATCCTTCACTCAGACCCTTGTGGTGTATACAGGTAGATCCTTGACTCAGACCCTCATGTGTATACAGGTAGATCCTTCACTCAGACCCTCATTTGTATACAAGTAGATCCTTCACTCAAACCCTTGTGTGTATACAGGTAGATCCTTCACTCAGACCCTTGTGTGTATACAGGTAGATCCTTCACTCAGACCCTCATTTGTATACAGGTAGATCCTTCACTCAGACTCTCATGTGTATACAGGTAGATCCTTCACTCAGACTCTCATGTGTATACAGGTAGATCCTTCACTCAGACTCTCATGTGTATACAGGTAGATCCTTCACTCTGACTCTCATGTGTATACAGGTAGATCCTTCACTCAGACTCTCGTGTGTATACAGGTAGATCCTTGACTCAGACCCTTGTGCGTATACAGGTAGATCCTTCACTCAGACTGTCATGTGTATACAGGTAGATCCTTCACTCAGACCCTCATGTGTATACAGGTAGATCCTTCACTCTGACTCTCATGTGTATACAGGTAGACCCTTCACTCAGACTCTCATGTGTATACAGGTAGATCCTTCACTCTGACTCTCATGTGTGTGTATGTGTAGGTGGACAGCCAAGGTGATGGAGGTGGACGCCAGTCTCGTCAAGATGTTCTTCCAGGCAGACAAGCGTACAGAGTCCATCTACAGGGGATCAACCAGATTAGAACCTCTCTTTAAAGCTCTGGTAAACTCACTCATTATACAGATGTTAAACATTATTGTGTTATGTCATAAGATAAATATGCTTATATATTATGAAATTGAAGTATGGGATAGTAAATAAAGCATGAATAATATAAGAAAAAGGAACTTTCCTAATGGTTGCAATTTAGATAAAAAAGGACTTATTGGTTATTTTTTGCTTGTAATTGTTAGGCAAATGCTGAAGCTATCAAAGCGACTGGGCGAGACAAAGGCAGAAGACACAACCTGGACCCAAAAGCCAGCAAGAAGCCGTTAGTGGAGTACACACGGAGTGCTTCGGAGGAGAGCAGCAAGACACAGCGGCCCCAGAGCTCCACGTCTAAGGTGATTCCCATTGCCCCAGCCCCGCCTTCCTCCCAGAACCTGGGTATCAACCAAAACCACCCAGCAGTGCAGGCCTACCTCCAGGCAAGAGAGGCCGGGACCCAGCGAGCCCCCCATCCAACCACGGCCCCCGCCCTGAGTCTGGCTGACCTGAACCAGAAGAAGAGGCCAGTGGCCAAGAAGAGCACAGGAGGGAGACCCCAGCCAGCAGCTGCACCGCCCCGCACCACCTCCGCCTGGGAGGCCCCCTGGCTGAAGCTACCTAAACGTGGAGCCACCAGTACAGCTCCAAGCACCAAGTCCTCGGTACAGCCGGCAGATAACGAGAGCAGGAAGGGTAGGTGTCTGCACTTGATAATGTATGGAGGGTGAAACTGTGACTATATAGAGCTGACTGATTGTGTTGTGTTGTGTTGTGTTGTGTTGCAGCGTTCTACCAGGCGAGCAGCATCAGCAGCAACATGCTGAGTCAGGACATGGCCACGGTGCTGCAGGAGAGACTCAAGGCTGTGGACGAGACAGATGTTGTAGGTCAGTGTCATCACCACACTTCAACAAGCTTCAGGCTTTCATTCAAATAATATACTTTGAAAAGGTAAATGCTTGATGATCTGAGGAATCTATGAAAGGCATGATCAAATATAAAAACTCTTAGATGATGTATAAAGAAATGAGTAAATAGTGTATAGTATATTTCCTCATGTTTCTGGTGCAGATGAAGAAGCCCTGGGAGAGCGGATGGACACCATGTTGGATCTGAAGGAGAAGATGAGGAAGAAGTTCAGTGAGTTCAACACACAATACATGTTTCTTGTAGTCATGATGAGAAGTCAATCCTTCTCACTTATTGAGTCTGTCTTACTGTTATGTGAATTTATATATCATTGCAATCATTATATTGTCTGAAAAAGTGTGAAGCATTGTTTCTGTGGTTCCAGTTCCCCATGTATGCTGTGCAAAGTGTAAGAAAGACAATGACGAGGAAATAGAGAAGCTGAAAGGACGCAACCCACTGCTGAAACCTCTACTGTGTGGATGGGAGAGGTTGGTGTTGGCTTTCATTTCAATAAAATGAAAGATGTAAACTGTCTATAATGTGTAGTATCAGTTCACTATTTCTTAATAAAAGTTGACCAGCAATTTCCAAGTTGGAACACAATTCTTACATTTGGAATTGGAATTTTGAATGGTAACAAGTGATCAAAGCGTAAGAAAGCACTTCAAAGATAAAATTATTTCTGTTTCAATTACATCTTTAACTTAGGAAAAGGATTAAAAATTAATTATTTCTTAGATTATCACATGATAATGCTAAGAGTTAAATGAAAGATTTAGATATGCATACAGATTTCTTTTATGCTTAGTCTCCATGGTATCATTTATCTAAATTTTACCCATTTTACTGCCTTTGTTGTCCCCTGCCGCACCGCGGGGCGGGCGACTATGAATTCAGCAGCGTCTGTACGTCTGGATTCTTGTTAACGCGATATCTAATGAACTGTTGGACCAAATGTTTACAAATTTGGTCACAGCCTACATTGGGGGGTTACGCAGACACCAGTCATGTTGGGTGACCTTGACTTTATTTTCAAGGTCACCACGGCACTTTGACCAATTTTGAAACTCTTGTTAAGACGATATTTTATGAACCTTTTCACAAAAGGTCTTCATATTAGGGCACAACTTATATTTGGGGATTACGCAGACACCAGTCACTTTGGGTGACCTTGACCTTAATTTTTATGGTCACCACTTCACTTTTAACATTTTTGAAACACCTTATATCTTATGAAACTCTGCACCTAATGTCTTGAAAATTGAAATGTGGTCACAGCCTACATTAGGAGGTTTCGCAGACACCACTCAGTTTTGGTGACCTTAAAATTAACTTCAAGGTCACAATTGCACTTTTGCCTCTTATGATAGTCTTGTACAAGCGATATCTCTAGAACTGCTGCACCAAATGTCTTCAAATTTGGTCACAGCTTACATCAGACACCAGTCAGTTTGGATGACCTTGACTTTATTTTCAAGGTCACCCCTCTTGTTAAAGCCAATTCTCTTGAACCATTGCACTCAATGTCAATTGGAATAATACATTTGCTTAATGTGACAATTATTTCGAAATATTTCAACGGCGGGAGACATTGCCACGTTAGTTGTAAATACATCCACTAGAATCCTCAAATTAAAAGTTTTGTGTAAAGAATATTTAAAAAATTAAACATTGGAGGAAAAGTAGAACTTCAGCGGCACACTTCAGTTCAGTTGTGCAATATTGAAACCTTCTTAGATATACACTTGCAGTGATGCAGATTGTAAATGTAAGTGTGAGTACCATGTCCAGTGCTGCTCCAACTCCTTCTGCTTCAACTCCTTCTGCTTGTTGTAGACACGTGTGCAAGCTGCGGCCGAGTGGGCGGAGGGTGGTGATGTACCAGGGCCCATGTCAGCGCCGTCTGCGCTCCATCGAGGAGGTGGACCAGTATCTTCAAGCCTCAGACTCACCCTTCACCATCGACCTCTTCTGCTTTGATCCTGTCCTGCATGTACACACCGAGTTTGTACCTGTCAAGGTGAGTCGAGGACTTGGCATCACTGTCTCACCTGACATAGTGATGAAGATATTCTCACGATAAGCGCCACTTAAAATTATTAGCTCATCTGGCCTGTAAGAATAAATTAGATAAATGAATAAATGTTTTGTTTGAAGGCCCTTTTTGAGCATTAGAGTTAAAAATTACAATTATTATCCAGGTTTTGCTGTCTGAAGTTAGAACTTTTTCATTTGAATAAAGAATGGGTTCCTGTTGTTCCTGTTGTAGACATTCTGTGACATCAAGGATCTGTCATACGGAAAGGAAGCTGTGCCCATTTCCTGCATCAACGGGATCGACCGACAGTACCCGGATTATGTAGAGTACTCCAACCAGCGCATACCCGCCCAGGGCGTGCGCCTCAACACTGACAAGGACTTCCTCATCTGCTGTGACTGTACAGACAACTGCAGGGTAAGGTTGATACACTGACTGTACACACACATACACCCACTCACTGTATATACACTGACTGACTGTACACACATACACCCACTCACTGTATATACACTGACTGACTGTACACACATGTATATATATACACTAACTGTACACACAAACAAAAATACACCCGTTCACTGTATATACACTGACTGTACACACATACACCCACTCACTGTATATACACTGACTGTACACACACATACACCCACTCACTGTATATACACTGACTGACTGTACACACATGTATATATATACACTAACTGTACACACTCACAGAAATACACCCGTTCACTGTATATACACTGACTGTACACACAAACATACGCTCACTGACTGTACACACAAACATACACTGACTGACTGTGCACACAAACATACACTCACTAACTGTACACACAAACATACGCTCACTGACTGTACACACAAACATACACTGAACGACTGTACACACAAACATACACTGACTGTACACACAAACATACACTCACTGACTGTACACACAAACATACACTGACTTACTGTACACACAAACATACACTGACTTACTGTACACACACAACATACACTCACTTACTGCACACACAAACATACTCTCACTGACTGTACACACAAACATACACTGACTGTACACACACATACACCCACTCACTGTATATACACTGACTGACTGTACACACATGTATATACACTAACTGTACACACTCACAAAATAAACCCGTTCACTGTATATACACTGACTGTACACACAAACATACGCTCACTGACTGTACACACAAACATACACTGACTGACTGTGCACACAAACATACACTCACTAACTGTACACACAAACATACGCTCACTGACTGTACACACAAACATACACTGAACGACTGTACACACAAACATACACTGACTGTACACACAAACATACACTCACTGACTGTACACACAAACATACACTGACTTACTGTACACACAAACATACACTCACTGACTGTACACACAAACATACGCTCACTGACTGTACACACAAACATACTCTCACTGACTGTACACACAAACATACACTCACTGACTGTACACACAAACATACGCTCACTGACTGTACACACAAACATACGCTCACTGACTGTACACACAAACATACACTCACTGACTGTACACACAAACATACACTGACTTACTGTACACACAAACATACACTGACTTACTGTACACACAAACATACGCTCACTGACTGTACACACAAACATACACTCACTGACTGTACACACAAACATACACTGACTTACTGTACACACAAACATACACTGACTTACTGTACACACAAACATACTCTCACTGACTGTACACACAAACATACGCTCACTGACTGTACACACAAACATACTCTCACTGAATGTACACACAAACATACTCTCACTGACTGTACACACAAACATACGCTCACTGAATGTACACACAAACATACACTCACTGACTGTACACACAAACATACGCTCACTGACTGTACACACAAACATACTCTCACTGACTGTACACACAAACATACGCTCACTGACTGTACACACAAACATACACTCACTGACTGTACACACAAACATACGCTCACTGACTGTACACACAAACATACTCTCACTGACTGTACACACAAACATACGCTCACTGACTGTACACACAAACATACTCTCACTGACTGTACACACAAACATACACTCACTGACTGTACACACAAACATACACTCACTGACTGTACACACAAACATACGCTCACTGACTGTACACACAAACAGACGCTCACTGACTGTACACACAAACATACGCTCACTGACTGTACACACAAACATACGCTCACTGACTATACACACAAACATACGCTCACTGACTGTACACACAAACATACACTCACTGACTGTACACACAAACATACACTCACTGACTGTACACACAAACATACACTCACTGACTGTACACACAGACATACGCTCACTGACTGTACACACAAACATACACTGACTTACTGTACACACAAACATACACTGACTTACTGTACACACAAACATACACTCACTGACTGTACACACAAACATACACTCACTGACTGTACACACAAACATACACTCACTGACTGTACACACAGACATACGCTCACTGACTGTACACACAGACATACGCTCACTCACTGTACACACAGACATACGCTCACTGACTGTACACACAAACATACGCTCACTCACTGTACACACAGACATACGCTCACTGACTGTACACACAAACATACGCTCACTGACTGTACACACAAACATACGCTCACTGACTGTACACACAAACATACGCTCACTGACTGTACACACAAACATACGCTCACTGACTGTACACACAAACATACGCTCACTGACTGTACACACAAACATACGCTCACTGACTGTACACACAAACATACGCTCACTGACTGTACACACAAACATACGCTCACTGACTGTACACACAAACATACGCTCACTGACTGTACACACAAACGTGCACTCACTGACTGTACACACAAACATACAGAATGGAGTGAGTTGTAGTGAGGAACTCAGAAAGCCCTGTGTGAAGATGATAAATGAGTTCAATGTCACTTGCTCACATTGTCTGTCCACTGTGTACATAATGGGCTTCATACAAATATTCAGGGCTTTTCAGTCATATACAGATGCTGATAAAAAAAGTTTACTTTGTTTGTAGTTTTGATATTATTTTCCATGAGAATCTGAACTGAATAAACATTACATTGTGATTGTGTGTGACCTGTCACTGTCGGGAATCCAAACACTAGTACTTGCAACATGCCAACTCAATTTGAAAAATCTCTCTAATCTTGTATTTTCTGAACTGACTGAAAGCACTCTACTAACATGGACTCATCTGTATGACATCAATAATGCAGGACAAGAGCAAGTGCCAGTGCTGTCAGCTGACCATCGAGAACACTGAAGCTCTCGGCACAAACTTCAAGGACCCGACGGCTGGCTTCGAGAACAGGAGGTTAAAGGAACCGATATTTACAGGGTTCGTCTTCTTTTGAAAATAGCTTGTGCAGAAATGTTCATATCATAATTGAAGATTTCTTTGTATACAACTATGAGCTTAAAAAATAATATTGTTAAATTTTATGTTTGTAATTCGATTTTATTGACCTATTAATGTTAAATTTGCTTGAACTATTCGCTGTGTTGCAGCATATTTGAGTGCAATCCAAGATGTCGGTGTGACTCCAGGTGCCACAACAGACTGGCACAAAACGGACTCAGTCTCAGACTTCAGGTGTTCAAAACTGAGAAAAGGTCAGCATTATGGATTCTAGAAGCAGTGTACAGTAAACACTGTATATTGTGATAACTTCAGGCCATATTTATGGATTTCTTGATATTTCAAGAGGTAATAAATGGTTAATGATGAGTTGATGATAGCTAATGTATGCAGTTTAATTTGATGACGTTGAGCTTTTGCCTTCTGTGTGCAGGGGCTGGGGACTGCGGTGCCTGGACGACATCCCGAAAGGGGGCTTTATCTGTATCTACGCGGGCCAGCTGCTCACAGAGGGCGGAGCTAATGAGGTAAGTTGCACTCTCTGCTCTCCAGCCAACTCGCGTTTTGTTAGGTGTTGCAGAATCAAACCAATTATTAGAGATTACTTAGGATTTTGTACAGCTACTTTATATGTTATACGTTATGGATAAGACATGGTCCAAAGGCATAATCAATAATATAGGATGTTGGCCCGCGGGCCGGTGGGCGTATCGCCAAAACATTTGCAGTGCCAAAATTAGATTTGTGATATTTTGCAAAAGGGATAGTCAATTGACACTTTGACTATAACAAAAATCATCAATTACATCGTTCGCTTATGTTGATAATAACCTGCATCCGAGGGACATTACTAGAATAATTACCTTGCCGTACGAGTCAGAAGGAAATTAAAATATATAAAGACCTCAAAGAACAATGGAGTGACGTCACAAATGGTTTATCTAACATATGATAAATTGCAACGTATGAAACAAAGTTGAAAAGTTGCCAGTCAAAAAATGCTATTTTGTTAATTATTATGGCAATATTTGAATACAAGAACCTAAAAAGTTACCAGCTCTTACACAATGTGACTAGGTACGACTCTGGTGGAAGCCGGACAGGCCTTGTTTCATACACTGTACATGTATATTGTTACAAGTTATTGGAGAGAAGGATGGGGGCTGAATGATGTTGGTGTGTGCAGGCCTTGTTTAGTACACTGTATATTGTTACAAGTTATTGGAGAGAAGGATGGGGGCTGAATGATGTTGGTGTGTGCAGGCCTTGTTTAGTACACTGTATATTGTTACAAGTTATTGGAGAGAAGGATGGGGGCTGAATGATGTTGGTGTGTGCAGGCCTTGTTTAGTACACTGTATATTGTTACAAGTTATTGGAGAGAAGGATGGGGGCTGAATGATGTTGGTGTGTGCAGGCCTTGTTTAGTACACTGTATATTGTTACAAGTTATTGGAGAGAAGGATGGGGGCTGAATGATGTTGGTGTGTGCAGGCCTTGTTTATTACACTGTATATTGGAGAGAAGGATGGGGGCTGAATGATGTTGGTGTGTGCAGGCCTTGTTTAGTACACTGTATATTGTTACAAGTTATTGGAGAGAAGGATGGGGGCTGAATGATGTTGGTGTGTGCAGGCCTTGTTTAGTACACTGTATATTGTTACAAGTTATTGGAGAGAAGGATGGGGGCTGAATGATGTTGGTGTGTGCAGGCCTTGTTAAGTACACTGTATATTGTTACAAGTTATTGGAGAGAAGGATGGGGGCTGAATGATGTTGGTGTGTGCAGGCCTTGTTTAGTACACTGTATATTGTTACAAGTTATTGGAGAGAAGGATGGGGGCTGAATGATGTTGGTGTGTGCAGGCCTTGTTTAGTACACTGTATATTGTTACAAGTTATTGGAGAGAAGGATGGGGGCTGAATGATGTTGGTGTGTGCAGGCCTTGTTTAGTACACTGTATATTGTTACAAGTTATTGGAGAGAAGGATGGGGGCTGAATGATGTTGGTGTGTGCAGGCCTTGTTAAGTACACTGTATATTGTTACAAGTTATTGGAGAGAAGGATGGGGGCTGAATGATGTTGGTGTGTGCAGGCCTTGTTTAGTACACTGTATATTGTTACAAGTTATTGGAGAGAAGGATGGGGGCTGAATTATGTTGGTGTGTGCAGGCCTTGTTAAGTACACTGTATATTGTTACAAGTTATTGGAGAGAAGGATGGGGGCTGAATGATGTTGGTGTGTGCAGGCCTTGTTTAGTACACTGTATATTGTTACAAGTTATTGGAGAGAAGGATGGGGGCTGAATGATGTTGGTGTGTGCAGGCCTTGTTTCATACACTGTATATTGTTACAAGTTATTGGAGAGAAGGATGGGGGCTGAATGATGTTGGTGTGTGCAGGCCTTGTTTAGTACACTGTATATTGTTACAAGTTATTGGAGAGAAGGATAGGGGCTGAATGATGTTGGTGTGTGCAGGCCTTGTTAAGTACACTGTATATTGTTACAAGTTATTGGAGAGAAGGATGGGGGCTGAATGATGTTGGTGTGTGCAGGCCTTGTTAAGTACACTGTATATTGTTACAAGTTATTGGAGAGAAGGATGGGGGCTGAATGATGTTGGTGTGTGCAGGCCTTGTTTAGTACACTGTATATTGTTACAAGTTATTGGAGAGAAGGATGGGGGCTGAATGATGTTGGTGTGTGCAGGCCTTGTTAAGTACACTGTATATTGTTACAAGTTATTGGAGAGAAGGATGGGGGCTGAATGATGTTGGTGTGTGCAGGCCTTGTTAAGTACACTGTATATTGTTACAAGTTATTGGAGAGAAGGATGGGGGCTGAATGATGTTGGTGTGTGCAGGCCTTGTTTAGTACACTGTATATTGTTACAAGTTATTGGAGAGAAGGATGGGGGCTGAATGATGTTGGTGTGTGCAGGCCTTGTTTAGTACACTGTATATTGTTACAAGTTATTGGAGAGAAGGATGGGGGCTGAATGATGTTGGTGTGTGCAGGCCTTGTTTAGTACACTGTATATTGTTACAAGTTATTGGAGAGAAGGATGGGGGCTGAATGTTGTTGGTGTGTGCAGGCCTTGTTTAGTACACTGTATATTGTTACAAGTTATTGGAGAGAAGGATGGGGGCTGAATGATGTTGGTGTGTGCAGGCCTTGTTAAGTACACTGTATATTGTTACAAGTTATTGGAGAGAAGGATGGGGGCTGAATTATGTTGGTGTGTGCAGGCCTTGTTAAGTACACTGTATATTGTTACAAGTTATTGGAGAGAAGGATGGGGGCTGAATGATGTTGGTGTGTGCAGGCCTTGTTAAGTACACTGTATATTGTTACAAGTTATTGGAGAGAAGGATGGGGGCTGAATGATGTTGGTGTGTGCAGGCCTTGTTTAGTACACTGTATATTGTTACAAGTTATTGGAGAGAAGGATGGGGGCTGAATGATGTTGGTGTGTGCAGGCCTTGTTAAGTACACTGTATATTGTTACAAGTTATTGGAGAGAAGGATGGGGGCTGAATGATGTTGGTGTGTGCAGGCCTTGTTTAGTACACTGTATATTGTTACAAGTTATTGGAGAGAAGGATGGGGGCTGAATGATGTTGGTGTGTGCAGGCCTTGTTTAGTACACTGTATATTGTTACAAGTTATTGGAGAGAAGGATGGGGGCTGAATTATGTTGGTGTGTGCAGGCCTTGTTTAGTACACTGTATATTGTTACAAGTTATTGGAGAGAAGGATGGGGGCTGAATGATGTTGGTGTGTGCAGGCCTTGTTAAGTACACTGTATATTGTTACAAGTTATTGGAGAGAAGGATGGGGGCTGAATGATGTTGGTGTGTGCAGGCCTTGTTTCATACACTGTACATGTATATTGTTACAAGTTATTGGAGAGAAGGATGGGGGCTGAATGATGTTGGTGTGTGCAGGCCTTGTTTAGTACACTGTATATTGTTACAAGTTATTGGAGAGAAGGATGGGGGCTGAATGATGTTGGTGTGTGCAGGCCTTGTTTAGTACACTGTATATTGTTACAAGTTATTGGAGAGAAGGATGGGGGCTGAATGATGTTGGTGTGTGCAGGCCTTGTTTAGTACACTGTATATTGTTACAAGTTATTGGAGAGAAGGATGGGGGCTGAATGATGTTGGTGTGTGCAGGCCTTGTTTCATACACTGTATATTGTTACAAGTTATTGGAGAGAAGGATGGGGGCTGAATGATGTTGGTGTGTGCAGGCCTTGTTTAGTACACTGTATATTGTTACAAGTTATTGGAGAGAAGGATGGGGGCTGAATGATGTTGGTGTGTGCAGGCCTTGTTAAGTACACTGTATATTGTTACAAGTTATTGGAGAGAAGGATGGGGGCTGAATGATGTTGGTGTGTGCAGGCCTTGTTAAGTACACTGTATATTGTTACAAGTTATTGGAGAGAAGGATGGGGGCTGAATGATGTTGGTGTGTGCAGGCCTTGTTTAGTACACTGTATATTGTTACAAGTTATTGGAGAGAAGGATGGGGGCTGAATGATGTTGGTGTGTGCAGGCCTTGTTAAGTACACTGTATATTGTTACAAGTTATTGGAGAGAAGGATGGGGGCTGAATGATGTTGGTGTGTGCAGGCCTTGTTAAGTACACTGTATATTGTTACAAGTTATTGGAGAGAAGGATGGGGGCTGAATGATGTTGGTGTGTGCAGGCCTTGTTTAGTACACTGTATATTGTTACAAGTTATTGGAGAGAAGGATGGGGGCTGAATGATGTTGGTGTGTGCAGGCCTTGTTTAGTACACTGTATATTGTTACAAGTTATTGGAGAGAAGGATGGGGGCTGAATGATGTTGGTGTGTGCAGGCCTTGTTTAGTACACTGTATATTGTTACAAGTTATTGGAGAGAAGGATGGGGGCTGAATGTTGTTGGTGTGTGCAGGCCTTGTTTAGTACACTGTATATTGTTACAAGTTATTGGAGAGAAGGATGGGGGCTGAATGATGTTGGTGTGTGCAGGCCTTGTTAAGTACACTGTATATTGTTACAAGTTATTGGAGAGAAGGATGGGGGCTGAATGATGTTGGTGTGTGCAGGCCTTGTTAAGTACACTGTATATTGTTACAAGTTATTGGAGAGAAGGATGGGGGCTGAATGATGTTGGTGTGTGCAGGCCTTGTTAAGTACACTGTATATTGTTACAAGTTATTGGAGAGAAGGATGGGGGCTGAATGATGTTGGTGTGTGCAGGCCTTGTTTAGTACACTGTATATTGTTACAAGTTATTGGAGAGAAGGATGGGGGCTGAATGATGTTGGTGTGTGCAGGCCTTGTTAAGTACACTGTATATTGTTACAAGTTATTGGAGAGAAGGATGGGGGCTGAATGATGTTGGTGTGTGCAGGCCTTGTTTAGTACACTGTATATTGTTACAAGTTATTGGAGAGAAGGATGGGGGCTGAATGATGTTGGTGTGTGCAGGCCTTGTTAAGTACACTGTATATTGTTACAAGTTATTGGAGAGAAGGATGGGGGCTGAATGATGTTGGTGTGTGCAGGCCTTGTTAAGTACACAGTATATTGTTACAAGTTATTGGAGAGAAGGATGGGGGCTGAATGATGTTGGTGTGTGCAGGCCTTGTTTAGTACACTGTATATTGGTACAAGTTATTGGAGAGAAGGATGGGGGCTGAATGATGTTGGTGTGTGCAGGCCTTGTTTAGTACACTGTATATTGTTACAAGTTATTGGAGAGAAGGATGGGGGCTGAATGATGTTGGTGTGTGCAGGCCTTGTTTAGTACACTGTATATTGTTACAAGTTATTGGAGAGAAGGATGGGGGCTGAATGATGTTGGTGTGTGCAGGCCTTGTTTAGTACACTGTATATTGGAGAGAAGGATGGGGGCTGAATTATGTTGGTGTGTGCAGGCCTTGTTTAGTACACTGTATATTGTTACAAGTTATTGGAGAGAAGGATGGGGGCTGAATGATGTTGGTGTGTGCAGGCCTTGTTAAGTACACTGTATATTGTTACAAGTTATTGGAGAGAAGGATGGGGGCTGAATGATGTTGGTGTGTGCAGGCCTTGTTAAGTACACTGTATATTGTTACAAGTTATTGGAGAGAAGGATGGGGGCTGAATGATGTTGGTGTGTGCAGGCCTTGTTTAGTACACTGTATATTGTTACAAGTTATTGGAGAGAAGGATGGGGGCTGAATGATGTTGGTGTGTGCAGGCCTTGTTTAGTACACTGTATATTGTTACAAGTTATTGGAGAGAAGGATGGGGGCTGAATGATGTTGGTGTGTGCAGGCCTTGTTTAGTACACTGTATATTGTTACAAGTTATTGGAGAGAAGGATGGGGGCTGAATGATGTTGGTGTGTGCAGGCCTTGTTTAGTACACTGTATATTGTTACAAGTTATTGGAGAGAAGGATGGGGGCTGAATGATGTTGGTGTGTGCAGGCCTTGTTTAGTACACTGTATATTGGAGAGAAGGATGGGGGCTGAATTATGTTGGTGTGTGCAGGCCTTGTTTAGTACACTGTATATTGTTACAAGTTATTGGAGAGAAGGATGGGGGCTGAATGATGTTGGTGTGTGCAGGCTGTTAAGTACACTGTATATTGTTACAAGTTATTGGAGAGAAGGATGGGGGCTGAATGATGTTGGTGTGTGCAGGCCTTGTTTCATACACTGTACATGTATATTGTTACAAGTTATTGGAGAGAAGGATGGGGGCTGAATGATGTTGGTGTGTGCAGGCCTTGTTTAGTACACTGTATATTGTTACAAGTTATTGGAGAGAAGGATGGGGGCTGAATGATGTTGGTGTGTGCAGGCCTTGTTTAGTACACTGTATATTGTTACAAGTTATTGGAGAGAAGGATGGGGGCTGAATGATGTTGGTGTGTGCAGGCCTTGTTTAGTACACTGTATATTGTTACAAGTTATTGGAGAGAAGGATGGGGGCTGAATGATGTTGGTGTGTGCAGGCCTTGTTTAGTACACTGTATATTGTTACAAGTTATTGGAGAGAAGGATGGGGGCTGAATGATGTTGGTGTGTGCAGGCCTTGTTTAGTACACTGTATATTGTTACAAGTTATTGGAGAGAAGGATGGGGGCTGAATGATGTTGGTGTGTGCAGGCCTTGTTTCATACACTGTACATGTATATTGTTACAAGTTATTGGAGAGAAGGATGGGGGCTGAATGATGTTGGTGTGTGCAGGCCTTGTTAAGTACACTGTATATTGTTACAAGTTATTGGAGAGAAGGATGGGGGCTGAATGATGTTGGTGTGTGCAGGCCTTGTTTAGTACACTGTATATTGTTACAAGTTATTGGAGAGAAGGATGGGGGCTGAATGATGTTGGTGTGTGCAGGCCTTGTTTAGTACACTGTATATTGTTACAAGTTATTGGAGAGAAGGATGGGGGCTGAATGATGTTGGTGTGTGCAGGCCTTGTTTAGTACACTGTATATTGTTACAAGTTATTGGAGAGAAGGATGGGGGCTGAATGTTGTTGGTGTGTGCAGGACGGGAAGCAGTATGGAGACGAGTACCTGGCGGAGCTGGACTTCATCGAGGTGGTGGAGAGACAGAAGGAGGGCTACGAGAGCGACGTGGAGGAGGATCAGGGGATCGGCGAGGAGGACGAGGAGGAGGATGATGCAGAGGCTGACCTCACCAGTGACAGTGCCGACAGGTCTGTACAAGCACCACAAGGAGAGTCATCGTGGTACCTACATGCTGAAGACTATAGTCTTGGGAGCTCTTCCTGCTATCATGTGGTCTCTTCCTTATGTCAGCCATAGGGTTAATCAACTATTGCTCACTTTTAGTTCTGCTATGACTGCAATTAGTTACTGCACTCTGATTAAAGCTATTCATTAGAAACATCCGAGGTATACAGTATTGAGTTGAGAGGTCCATTTGATGATTGAATCTTTGCTTGAATATATACTTGTGTCTTCTTTTCAGTGACTTTGCTGGTGAGGGAAGTGAACACAATGTGGAACGCAAAGAACATGCAACAAGGTAAGTGAAGAAACACACCACCAGCAACAGGATATTTCCATGGCATTACTTCTTGGAGACAATCATTGAGTATAACTACAAATTGTGACTTAGACATGTCAAGAGATCTCAAATAGAGAATTGCAAACAGTTTATGTGGTTGCATAGAGTCATGCATGATTCAATGCAGCCCAAACTCTAAATTAGGTGTGGCAACATTCTTCATCAGAAGTTACATTTTTTGGCTTGAATTATTCATTACTAATTGCTAAAACAAATTTGAATAATACAACAAAATGCTTTTCTATCAAAACTTGTTAGTTGACTTATATTATATATTGTTTGTTTATCCCTTGTGGAAGCCACAATTGACACCAACATACTGATTGTTGTATTGTGTTACTGGGATGACTGGTATACCCTAGTCTGACAGGGTTCTCTCCCTTTGATTGTTGTTACACCACGTCTATCTACATGGTTATATTGCAATGGTGCAGGTTCTTGTATTTCTGATGAGTTGAGTCCCTCCAGGAGATAACCTCCCAGCCTGAGTGTGTCACACCACTGACAGTACCACCAGCAGCTAACCTTCTGACATTAGCACATGGGACTCTACCTGAGAAATACAACTCGTACTATTGCAGATAGTGTCATCCCAAATCTAAAATGATTTATTTGTTAACTATCGAAATAGCTTGTATATCTTATGTCCTATAATGTCCCCGCTACAATGTAGTAGGGGATATATAGTGCTTCGCATGTCCCTCCATCTGTCTGTGTCCTTGCGTCTTTTCATCCAAAATCATTTCTGCAACATAACTTTAAAACTATTTGATTTAGAAACTTCAAATGTGATATTGATGTTACTTATGTGGTGCAGATGTGCCTTTTGGGGGTTTCATTTCCAGGGTACCAAACCTTTTGAATTTTGGGCCCTGAAATTGCCAATATTCTGACTTTGTTCCATTTCCGGAGCATAACTTGAAATCTGTCTGATTAAGACACTTCAAATTTGGTATAGATGTTACCTTTGTGATGCAGATGTGCCTTTTGGGAGTTACAATTTAAGGATACCAATATTTTTTTAAATTTTTGCCCTAAAGCGGGCAAAATTCTGACTTTGTCGCTTTTTTTGAGCATAACTTCGAATCTATTAGACTCCGAAACTTCAAATCTTATTTGGATGTCACCTATGTGGTGCAGATGTGCCTTTTGGGGGGTAAAATTCTAAGGTACTTGAATTGTTTTTCATTATGGTCTCATTTCTGACTTCGAACAGTCTTTGAAGCATAAAACTATTTTACTACATATACCAAATATGATATTTTCATTTCCAACTGATGAACCTATAACAGAATTAAATTGTAGATGGCCATAACATTTTCAAAGTTTGACCAAAAATAATCAAATGTCCTGACTTTGTTTTATTTCTTTAAATTTCAAAAGCTATAATTTCTAGACTTCAGCTATTTTTTTGTTTAAACTGACCCATAGTCCATTCACTGTTATTATTACATGACTCAATGCATGTGTTTAATCTTGTCATTGTAATAGCGGAGAAATTACAGCGCGGGTATGTTTGTCTTGTTTGAAATCTGTTCTTTATCAGTCTTGTTTATATTCCTATCATGATGAAGTGTTCAGATGCCTTTCTAAAGTGCAAGGTATGACACCACTCTCAGTGTTCTCTTCATGTTGTGCAGGAAGCGTAACCGTGACCAACCCAAGCTGGAGAGTCAGTCAAGCACGGAGAGCTCCGAGAAGAAGGATGACAAGCTCAAGAAGATGGTCATCAAGCGTGACTCGGCTCTCGGTGAAAACAAAGAATGGCGAGTCATGTTGGTTGATACCTCCTTACCTTACGCAAACCAGTCCGCAGCCCAGCACAGCATGATGTACAGCCATGTTCAGTCTCTTTTGCTGTTGCAGTTGCTGTTGCAGTTGCTGTTGCTGTTCCAGTTGATTAGTGATGTTGCTCTTAGTGTTCAGCAATGTTGCTCTTACAGTGTCAGTGATCCTGCTGTGACACTTGTTTAGTGATGTTGTTACGCTTTTGCAACAGTTAAATCACTTTTCAACATTGGTTTGTATTGGATATGTTTGATATGTTAAAAATAATTCATGGAGTTGTCTTTTCATTGTTTGGCATGCAAGTTTTGTTGTCGATTCACTCATGAGTATTGTAATACCTTTTCAACATAATGGGGTGATTCATAATATGCCTTATCATTGTAGGATATCAAATTGTTGGGATACTTACTTTTTCATTACGCCACAGGACAGGTCAATTTTATCAACTTTCTTTGTAACATATTTATTATTTGACTCAGAAACTTCAAATTTGGAATGGATGTTACCTTTGTTGTACAGATGTCCTGACTTATTATTTTACTTTTACTTACTTATTATATTTTGCTCAACCGCACTAATAGTCCACTGATAGTTATCATCATTCATCTACATGACTCAATGTATTTTTAATTTTTTTATTGTCATGAGCTGTGCTCACTTTTGCCTTGCTAACATTGAACTTGTTAAACCTTTCTGCAGTTATGGGTGTGGGGTGTCCAACATCAGTATATCTTTCATCTACCCCAAATCTATGTGCAAAACATGACAAATAATTATGAATTAATGTAAATAAGTGTTCAGTGTAATCAAAATGGTTTGGTTATGAGCATTGCATGATTTTCATATAGATATATTGAGGGAGTGTAAAAGGAATCCAGTTTGTAGGTGGTTCAGGAGGGCAGATTATTGGTTGTTTGAAGTCATGTATCGAATGTTTCCATCTATCAGAATTGTAGCTTTTTCTTGAATATTACTGATGTTTTGGATTGTGTGCCTTCGTCAACGGAATTGTAGGAATACCAAAATGTGAAACACATCAGCAAATACAGAAAATGAAACACAATAAATACTTGCAATACAAACATGGAAGCGTACATACTTGATTGCTAAAACAAGTACCCAGTAGTTTAAAATCAAGCCATCAGTGGGTCCTTTGCTATGTTGTTTGCTATTATTTGCTGGCAGTGATAATGTGTCCATTTCACTAGATAGAAAGTATAAGATGGGTTAAGCATAGTGGATTGTAGACCTGTAGGATGTGTCTAACCCTGTGTGTACACGTGTTTACAGGAGTGAGAAGAAGACAGCAGACTGGGTCGACAGCATCAACACTGAGGAGTCCATTCTCATAGAGGAGGATGAAGACGAGGACAGCGCAGACAGGAAGGACTCGCCCATCGACACAGATGAGCTGCCCGACCTTGAACCCCCAACCTTGGAGCAGAAAGCAGAGAAAGATGGAGACCAGTCTTCCTCCAAGGTCACCAGGAAATTCACCTCAGGGTCGTCAGGTGGGTCGCAGATGCTTCGTAATGAAACAAACACAATTGTACGGAGGAGGACAAATTTGTGTGTACAACTATATGAAAGGCCCTCTTGCACATAACCCTTCTAGCCTTATGCATTCACTATAGGAACTATGGCAACAGTATGTAAATGGTGACTGTGCAAGTGATCTTCAAACAACAATTATACAAGTAAAATTTCAATTCTATGAATCTTGATGGTTGATTTGATAGAAGTGTCAGTAAAGTGATTTGGTTTACATTTATAGCTCCCAAGGAAGTGGAAGCTGAGACAAAGCCTAAGCCAGGTTTGATGCACACTATATACCTTCAGCAGCACATTCTCAACTTCTTCAGCCTCTCTCCAGCACACTCACATAGCTTTGAAATACAACATTAGATAGAGCTTTCTAGTCTATGGCAACTAGTGCATTATATATGGTATTTCCTAGTTTTTAGAAGCTAGTGCATTATAAGCAGCCCGGATTTAGTCAGTTTTCATCGCTACAGCCCCACATGTTTCATTAGCTTAAACTTTTTTCAATTTAATGTTTTATATTCCATATCCATATCATACGGCTTATACCTTAGAGGTATTTATTTTTCAAATATTCACATTCAAGGTCAAAGGTAGAGGTCATGAGTCATAAAATCACTAAAATATTCCTTTAAACATGATAACTTGAAACTATTTTGTGCTGTGAAGCTCTAATTTGGTATTTATGATCTTTGAAAAGACCAAAAAAGGTCATGATCACAGTTGGATATTGCAAAAAGTTATATAAATTATAAACATTTTGCTATCATTGAAAAGTGATAATTGATTGTTGACTTGAAGGTCACCAGATAGGAGTTAAGTTCAGCCACTTATTAAGTAGTAAAATCAGAAACAGGTTTTTGAGATCTGAAAAATGTTCAAATGGATCAAAGTTCATGGTTTCGACTTCTTATATTTTCTTTTGTTACATATTTGTGAACAATGACCAAGTTACAGAGGCTCTTTAGACGGTGAAAGCCTCAGTTGCGTGCTGCTCTGCTCTTGAGGTGTTCTACACACACTCATCTGGTGTATTTACTATTTTAAAGTACTATAGGAGACAGAAGAGGATACTTCAGCCTAAATCTTATCATTGATTCCGTGCAGTTGGAATGAATGGAGCTTAAAGATTCCACCATAGTTAAAGAGATCTTCTCTTCCTGGTGGTAGCATCAAGTTCAGGATTTTTCCTAAGCTGAGCTATGATTTCATATTTAAAATCATTTTTGCCATGTACATTTTGATTGAAATGCATAGCAACAGGTTTAAATTTGCCTGTTGTGAGTGATTTTAGCAAAATGTTCAGAGAGTCTTAAATTGAGACATTTCTTTCATTCACTACCTCTAAACTTATACGCATTTCCTTGTTTGTTTACAAAACATCTAACAACAATCAATACCTTGATCAAGTCTAGAACTAGACATGTCAAACTTTTGAGTCGCAGCAGTCGCACGAGCTAGCACGTGCAATAACAAATACACGCCCACAATCCCTCAGCCTAAGAGATCACTTTCCTTGTTGTTCGCAACTTGACAAGACGTTGCTGTTTTGACTTTGAATATTTCTTACCTTTTGCTACGAAACCTCCCAAGTGTTTCTGTATCCTGATATCGTGAGATTTATCCATATAATCTTCTCTTCATGTTTGTAATCCTATTTACTCATGTATTTCGCCTTTTTTTCTCGAACGATGTTTGTTCTAAAATGGCGACTTTCTTCCACGTGTTTTGAACACGTCACGGAAATTTATCTTGTGTAATTTTTTCGTGTTTGCTTTTTTATTATTATATGCCTTATAATACTTATTTAGCCCTTTCATGCTTAGCTAAATATGTTTTTGGTATTATAATTGCCTCTTTTATTTCCGTCGGTATTCGGGTTCGGTAAGCCCCGTCTGCTTGTCGACTCACATTATCGATTTTTTCTATGGGCGTTGACTGGTGTCGTTTTTCTCGCCTACAGTGGCTCATTTTATGACGCTTCAATTTTCACATAATGTCTTGTGTTTATATATATTTGTTTATATATAACTAATTCTTTTCCCTTTTTTTGTGGAATTCTATGTACGGGAATTTCACATTACTCTATAATTATATTTCTATATATTTATATATTTATATATATATTTATATATATTAATTCATCACTTCCTCTATATATATTTATTGATATATATAACCAACTATTTTTCTTTATGTGAATTTCTATGTACGGGAATTTCACATTAATCCATACTTATATATGCATATATATAATTTATCACGTCCTCTATATTTATTTATTGGACAGTGTGTTGATATTTTCTGTGTGTTAATGAATTTTCCTTAACTGTTCACAGTATCATGAATAACTCCAAGAAGTGTGTGGGCTGCAGCAAGTTTATGTCGGTACTGGACCCTCATCTCTACTGCCCACGTTGCTACGGTGTGAACTGCACCTTTGACCGGACTTGCGAGTTTTGTGACAGTCTGGACCAGCCAGCCTTCGACGCCTACATCGCCTCCCGTAAGAGAAGCCTTGCCAAGGTCTCGTCCAAGTCGTCTACCGTCTCTGTTCCCCCTGGTCAGGGCGACCTAGCAGCGGATCTGGCTGAATTCCGGAGGATGGCTGCGACCATGATGCCCCTGATGACCAAACTTATGGGCTTCGCGGACGACGCTGAGAGTTCTGAGGGTCAAAGGCTTCCCCCGTCCCCAGGGCGAGACTCAGTCTCCCACATAACTGGTCGGCGGGGGGGTGAAGAGAAGCATGAAGAGGACGTTATTTCCATCGACGCCCCTTCAGCCATCGACTCGGGCCTCCCTACTCCGTCTTCCAGGGACCCTAGACTCTTGAAGAAGGCCAAGGGCAAGCTCCCCAGATCTGCTACGATTCCACGACAGGACCAGGCAGACATCGGCACGGCCTCTACAGGGACCCGTAAGACCAAGAAGACGAACCGTGCGGTTCCTCCCAACGGTTCCGCTCCATCCACGCCGGCACCCAACAGCAGTATTGTCCAGTACTCCGGCTCCTCCTCTTCCTCGTCCCGTACGGACCGGCGGTCCGCGCGGAAGGACCAGCAGGATGTGGACCCACAGGCTTCCATGGAACCGCAGGACGTATCAGACCCGCACGGATCTAGCGAGCCTCAACGTTCCGGTGATCCCCAGCGCATCGTGGATCCCCAACGGGACGTCCACCGCAAGCAGGTCAACCACACTCCATCGGACAGCCAGCGCTCGGTGCCCCTTCAGCAGTCCAAAAGGAAGTCGACAGATCCTCCGGAGATCTCCTTCTACGGGTCTCAACCAGAGCCTGCACAAAAGAAGTCGAAGAAAGTGGTCTCAGAAGAATCTTCCTTTCCGACGTTGGGCTGGTATGATAAGATCGACGAGGTGTACCGCCACTTTCCGGACCTCGTACGGCCCCCAGCGCCATCACAGCCTATTCACAATGACATTAGCAGGGGGGCACCCAAGGTGAAGGACACTCCAGCGAACTCTCTTCCACCTCCCGACTCTTCGGCTCAGCTAGCGGCTCAACTCTCGGACAGGGTCGGTTCTCTGGCCTTTGATAAACAGCCAGCCCGGAGCTCCTTTTACAGGGCGTTTCCCTACAAAACTCATAGTGCGAAGTTTGCCAGTACTGAGGAGACCCTTTTGGACGATAACTTCAGATACCTGATGGGCAAAGGCACACCCTCTGACCAGATTAATGTGCACGATTCCCGCCTGAGGGAAGTGGAGACGTCGGTCCATAAAGCTATGCAGACCTCCTCCTACATCCATTGGTTCGCCGCCACCGCAGCCAGACAGTTCCCTATCATCCCGGATTCGGCGGAACCCACTGGCTCCACCTCGGTTCCGTTTTCATCTCTGGCCACTGCGTTCGCCTTCTTCGACTCCCTAGGAGATGCAGTTCTCGATCTGGACAGACACCTGCTATGGATCCAGTCTCAGCTCACTCTCCTTCGACGGTCTGCTTACGTGAAGCAGCTACCCCAGAATACAGATCCTAAGATTAAGGAGATGTTGTACCAGGCTCCTCTGTTCGGAGGCACTCTCTTTGGCGACTCAGTGACCAAGGCCTTAGAACGCAAGGACAAGGAGATGGAAAGAAAAAAGAATGAAGATATCCATAATCTTGTCCTGTCTGCTTCTCCCAGAAGGAGACAGTCTCCCAGGAACAAGCCGTCCACTCCGTCCAGGAAACAAGGGTACCAAAAGAACCAGGGACCCTCTACGCCCAAGAGGAACTCTGACAAGTTCCCACGCTACGACAAGTTCTCGACTCCCGGCAAGAGTGGTGGCCGAGGCCGAGGCAGAGGCCAGCAGCGGGTTTGACCACCCAACACCCGTTCCCATCCAGTCATCAACCCTTGCCCGCCTCCCGATCTTCCCTTTGAATGTAGTTCCTGGTCAGGTCGGAGGTCGTCTTCAACAATTTGCCATCAATTGGCCAATTGTTTCAGACGACCCCTGGATCCTGTCTGTAGTCTCCCAGGGCTACCGGCTGATTTTCGATTCGCTTCCCCCGACGACCTTCATCCCGGAGGGGCCCCGTTTTCATCTTTCTGGTCGTCCTTTGGTGGCAGCAGAGGACGCAATTCAGAAGCTTTTGCTGAAGGAGGCAGTTATAGAACTGGATCCGGCCACGGTTTCCCGCGGGTTCTATTCTCCAGTTTTTCTGGTTCCGAAGAAGGACACGGACGAATTGCGGATGATTATAGATCTGAAGATTTTGAACCGGAACTTCCTGCAGAGACCTCCGCACTTCAGGATGGAGTCGATACCGGCGCTGAAACTGGCTCTAAGACCAGCGGACTGGATGGTCTCGTTAGACCTCAGGGATGCGTATCTCCACGTCCCGATTCACCCAGCGTCCCAGAGGTATCTTCGCTTTGCTCTCAACGGCAGGTTGTTCCAGTTCAGGGTTCTTCCATTCGGGATCTCGATAGCACCTTGGCTTTTCACACGCATCACAGCTCCGGTTCTGAGTTTTCTTCACTCCAGGTCCATCAGGATTCACGGGTACCTGGACGACTTCCTCTTACCAGACCAGTCTCATCGCGGTCTGGAGACGAACAGAGACCTTGCCGTTTTTATCTTGGAGCATCTGGGTTTCATCGTCCATCCAGAGAAGTCAGACTTCACTCCGTCCCAGAGAGTGAAGTATATCGGAGCCATTTTCGACACGGGGATCTCGAAGGTTCTTCCGCCAGGGGACAGGGTCACGGTAGCTCGGAATTTGATCCGTTCCATGTCTCAGTCTCCACAAACCTTAAGGCAATGGATGTCCCTGTTGGGCAAGCTCACGAGCATGCAGGATTTGACCAACAGGGGGAGGCTGAGGCTCCGTCACTTTCAGTTTTGGATCAACTCCGTCAGATCGCTCGAGCTTTCGACTCTTTGTTATCCTCCTCCAGAGATTCTCCACTCGCTTCGTTGGTGGCTTCAAGACCAGAACGTTCTGCAGGGTGTTCAGTTGGTCCCTTTCGTGCAGGATGTTCTGCTGGTGACGGACGCGTCAAGTGTCGGTTGGGGGGCTCACCTCATGGACCAGATGATTCAGGGATCTTGGTCTCTGGAAGAAGCTCCTCTTCACATCAACCAGCTGGAACTGTTAGCCGTTCTGAAGTCTCTTCAGTTCTGGCAGGACCAGCTGAAGGGAAAGAAGCTGATGTTGGCCTCAGACAACACCACGGTAGTGGCTTACGTCAATCGCCAGGGAGGCACTCGATCAAAGGGATTGCTAGACCTCTGTCTTCAACTGTTCGACTGGATCGACAGGAACGGCTGTCAACTCAGAGCCAGACACATTCCAGGCCATCTGAATGTTCTGGCAGACAGTCTGTCTCGTCCGAACCAGATCCAGTCAACAGAATGGACTCTGCATCCCACCTCCTTCAAGATGGTCTCAGACTTGTGGGAATGCCCGATGATAGACCTGTTTGCGACCAGACTCAACACACAGCTCCCGGTCTACGTCAGTCCAGTTCCGGACCCTCAGGCCTTCGCCATAGACGCAATGTCAAAATCAGCTGGGACGGTCTCCATGCTTACGCCTTCCCTCCGCCAGCATTGATTCCAGCAGTATTGGAGAAGGCGAGACGTCACAGCTGCATCATAATTCTGATTGCTCCAGCGTGGCCCAATCGTCCTTGGTTTCCGGATCTGTTGACGGCGTCAACTCATCCGCCGGTGCAACTGCCAGTCTTTCCAACGTTTCTAAGACAGCCAAGGTCCGACAGGTTTCATCGAAATCCCGAGTCTCTTTGTCTTCACGCTTGGAGGTTATCCAGCGTAATCTCAGGAGTAGTGGCTTCTCCCAAGAAGTTGCAGAAGCTGTACGCGGAGGGCTCAGAGCTTCTACCTCTGCCCTCTATGATTGCAGATACAGCAAATTCACCGAGTGGAAGCAGCAATTCCAGCCTGATGCTGCTATCTCCATTCCGCTCGTCGCTGAGTTCTTGCTCTTTCTAAGGAAAGAGAAGAAGTTGAAGGCTGGGACGATTGATGGCTACAAGTCAGCTTTGACATCTGCCTTGGCCTTACAAGGAGTCGACTTGGCCAGAGACCAGACCATTCATCGCTTGGCTAGATCGTTCCAGTTAGATGATCTGAAATCTCCTAAGTTTCAGCTCAAGTGGAATTTGTCGGTGGTCCTTTCAGCTCTACTCGCAGATCCGTTTGAGCCTATTAAAGACGTTTCCCTGCAGTTTTTATCCTGGAAGACAGCTTTCCTCTTGGCGCTGGCTTCTGCAAGCAGGGTTTCGGAGCTTCATGCTTTGGACCATTCCACCATGACGCACTCTAAGAACTGGCAGTCTGTATCCCTAACGACCCTTCCCGGTTTCGTAGCCAAAAACCAGAAGTCCATTGCTGGGCCATTGGGAAGAAGATGCTTCTCTGTTCCGGCTCTGTCCGCTGCTATTTCGGACGGCATGGAAAAGGATCTTCTTCTCTGTCCAGTTCGAGCCCTGAGGGAGTACGTGAACAGAACCAAGTCCTTTAGAAGGGGTAGGCATAGATTGTTCCTTCCATGTCTCCCTACTTCTGACAAGGACATTACCAAGAATACCGTTTCAGCTTGGCTGAAGAAGACGATTAAGGCAGCTTACCATAAATCTGCGTCCACTCCGCCGATTTATGGTAAGGTGTCTTCACATGAGATAAGAGCCTGGGCTACGTCAGCCCCCCTCTGGCACTCTGCCTCGGTCGAGGATGTCATCTCTGCTGGTTATTGGGCCTCCTCTACTACCTTCTCCACCTTCTACCTCAGGGATGTCCAGTCAGATCTCCAGGGCCTTCACCAACTGGGACCGTTCGTCGCAGCCGGTGCAGTCCAGACATCCAAGCAGTAGTATAGGTAATTACAACTCTTATTTGAAGAGGTTGTAAGGACGGAGTTCCTCCTTTTCGCTGAGAAATCCTATGTTGGCCTCGGCAGTTAACGGTTGTAAATCCACGACTGTCCAGGCCAGCCTACCATTACTTGGTTTAGCAGGAACTTCGTTCTTGTGACCTCGGTTTTTGGTTAAAGGCATGATCTCTTTTGAGTCACAGCATCGCTAGCTGATCTCCTACCCTCCGCCGATCTGTGGGAATCTGCGTATAAGTTTAGAGGTAGTGAATGAAAGAAATTTAACAAAATTACAAGTATTTTGTATATTTTTGAATGATACCTACCTCTAAACTTATAGTTTGTAACCCGCCCGGACCTCCCCACGGAACGGATACCAGCTTTTCGGGTTGCATTCTACAAGGAAAGTGATCTCTTAGGCTGAGGGATTGTGGGCGTGTATTTGTTATTGCACGTGCTAGCTCGTGCGACTGCTGCGACTCAAAAGTTTGACATGTCTAGTTCTAGACTTGATCAAGGTATTGATTGTTGTTAGATGTTTTGTAAACAAACAAGGAAATGCGTATAAGTTTAGAGGTAGGTATCATTCAAAAATATACAAAATACTTGTAATTTTGTTAAATCTATTTGTTTCTCCCACATATCGTTAGTGACAATTTTTACACATAAGTAGGTATACTACACTGCACACAGTTGACAAGTGTAGCTCCGTTTTCGGAAGACCTGATGTGTGACAGAGCTAGAGAGCTTGTCTGTGGCATTGATCATTTTGCAGTACTTTGCAAATGTAACTGTCGCACGAGGTGTTAATAAATTAACACAACCTCCACTGATTTGTGGGTGTGAGACTGGGGTAGGTTAATAGTGACCTAACTAAATGATCCTTGAAGGTTGTCTTCCTCCTATATGCCGCAACATGTGGGGTGTTGAACATTTGTTTGCAAGTTTCTGAACCTGTGTGGAAGTGCCACCGGTATCTGATGATGGCATTAAGCTCCATAGTGAGAGGCTTGTAATAGCTAGCTAACACCATTTTTCAGACCTGATTAGGTCTGGTGGTGTTAGAGGAGAGGATTAGTTTCCCTCTCTATACCAACTGCCCAGGGTTAGTTATGAAGTATGAGCTTCCTGAGATAACCACGTTTTAGTGGGTATGTAATGAGTTTGAGAGAATGTTTCTCAAACTCACGTGGAGTCGAACAGATGCGTTTCAGTCTAAGGGACCCTGTGTTTAGGGTGGAGGAAGTATACAACAAGTACGAGTGTGTTCGTAGGTTTACAACAGAGAGTGAACTCCAGTTTGTGAATTTCTCTATTCTATATGACCCACGTGTGTAGGTAGCCTGGAGAGGCGGTTTCAACACCAGGTATTGTTCTAGGCGCATGTTGGCTTACATGCAACACTCGCGAAAGTCTATTTGGACTTTAAGGTGGGCTAAGTGTTTGGTAGAAGTATTACGTATGGTCCTAAACTGAGGCAAGATCGCTCCAGTTAGGTAAACTGCTTTGGAATCTGGTGTGACACCAGACTTCCCGTTTAGGGATCCAAACTCAAAGAGGGTTTGCTTTACTGGAGGCTGGTGGTCCTGGTGGTCCAGGTTGTGGACTTTGACCTCAGTCATGAAGCTGTTGAAGCCAGCATTCAGCGCTGATGGTGTCACACTGGTGGACATCTTGTGCGGTGTCAGCAGAGATATAAAAAGTGCAGAAGACAAGGGGGGGCTGCACTGCGGGAGATAGGCTGGTGGTTGCCTTGTGAGTGACCGGTTTCGTCCTTGGTGTAGGACTCATCAGACTAAGGAAAATGACCTGTGTAGCGCCTTATATACACAATTTGTCTGGTGTTACTGGAGTTCAATTGTAGTCATAGCAAAGCTGGAGTTATACCAAGTGTCACACGTGTCTGTGACATCATGTTGATTGTGCTAGGTTTTTGGCACTCTGCCAGTCTGAAGGGACTGGAGTAAGGCTGGGTCTATTGTGACATCACAGCCATTGTTCTGTCTAAGCGGTCTGCCAGATAGTTTTAAAGTGTGATTACACTTTATTCTATTTAACAGCAATATTAGCTATGTTATGTTATTATTAGCTTTTAAGTTTACTAAAAGCAATTTATGTAATTTATAATTTTAATTCAAAATTATTAACAAAGTATATTAATAATTTGAATATTCATACGAATTTGTATGGAGGTGTATAAATTACCAGATAATTATTCTGATAAACAGGGGTCTCCAGAAACGCTAAAACAACTTAAAATCACAAGTTAAACATTAATGTCAGTTCGACACTTCATGTTGGTAATTTATACACCTCCATACAAATTCGTATGAATATTCAAATTATTAATATACTTTGTTAATAATTTTGAATTAAAATTATAAATTACATAAATTGCTTTTAGTAAACTTAAAAGTTAATAATAACATAACATAGCTAATATTGCTGTTAAATAGAATAAAGTGTAATCACACTTTAAAACTATCTGGCAGACCGCTTAGACAGAACAATGGCTGTGATGTCACAATAGACCCAGCCTTACTCCAGTCCCTTCAGACTGGCAGAGTGCCAAAAACCTAGCACAATCAACATGATGTCACAGACACGTGTGACACTTGGTATAACTCCAGCTTTGCTATGACTACAATTGAACTCCAGTAACACCAGACAAATTGTGTATATAAGGCGCTACACAGGTCATTTTCCTTAGTCTGATGAGTCCTACACCAAGGACGAAACCGGTCACTCACAAGGCAACCACCAGCCTATCTCCCGCAGTGCAGCCCCCCCTTGTCTTCTGCATATTTTAAAGTACTAGTTCATTTCCTATTTTTTTATTTCATTTTTTTCTTGTTTGTAACAATTAGTGGTTTTTCAATTTCTTAGTTAGTAGCAGTCATTTGGTTTTTATTTTTCAAGTTCTAGGTAAGTGTATTTTATATTCCCTAGTATAAAGCATCTTGCTTACTAAGTCCAAACAAATGTATGTCACATAGTTATTTCTTGTGAATGAACTTTGTTTGAAGAAAAATCATTCTAGCAAGCAGCTACTGTAATGGATACACATATCTTTGAGGTTGAAGCACTGATATGTCATACACATCTCCTCTGTATTTCAGTACAATGCTTTGTTGACATTTAGGTCATACACATCTTCTGTGGCTTTCAGTACAATGCTTTGTTGACATTTATTACAGAAGTGAAGGATGATTCTGACTCCGAGCAAGAAATACAACAGAAGAACGAACAGCTCCTAGGTCGAGGTAACCTTTCACTTGCTACCATCCCAGCTTCTCAGATCTGTAGGGACAGATGGCCTATGTTAAGGGCCAATTCCATCTTGTCTGTAATCCATCAACTTTTCTAGGAAAATATTTTTCTAATGTAGGATTATTAATTGATACTTTATATACTGTATTATTTATATATATTTGAGTGTTCGAAATGTTAGTCTGAATGAAGCTTTGTATTGTGTTGCAGCAAGAAAGAGCACTGGAGGTTCTCGGTTCAAGAACTTGCCAAACCCTCGTGCACAGATGGGTCGCAAGGCCGAGGACAGTAAGACAAGTGAGTCAGAGAAGAAAGTGAGCAAGGGTCAGTGAGGTTTAGTTCTCTTCGTTGTCATCTTTGTGGACGGCACCACCTACAGTTGTGGATCTCTGCACCGGGATGGATCTCCTCTAACTCTCTCTCTTTCTCTCTGTGCTCTCTAGTGTATCTCATCTAATCGCCTTATAATTATCTTCTGCCTGACAACTATCATTTGAAATGATCATGTTTCATCTCATCTCCCTCTCTGAAGAGAAAACCTCTTTCTAATATCTCATGTTATTTGGTCTGTGTTGTCTCTCTCAGGTCATCTAAACTCACCTCACTGGGGAGAAAACAAAAAAAAAGCCTAATCAACTAGATATTCTCTAACATCTTGTCTCACCTCCTGTCATTAAACGAGATCTTCTTTGAAGTATCTCTCATCTCAACCTCCTCTCTCCTCTCACAGTTCATTTCATCTCCTTGCACTAACTGACTAACTTGTCATCTTTTGATAATCCTCACTGTCTCATCTAAGAATACTTTTCCCATTATCTAAATCTTTTTCCTCTCCATTGGTCTATCCCATCACATTTGAGGTGCAAGTTTTAGTTCCATATTAAATCCTCTTCAAAACTTGTCTCTTTCACCTGCTGTCTCATCTCATCCTGTTCCACTGAGGAAACATCATCTTTCTCACATCTCAAATCTCATCTTTCATCACTAGATATCAGATTGTTCTTTTTGAACATTTCATTTCTACTCACTAAATTTGATCTCCCAAGTTCCATTTTCGATAAACCTATCTTCCAACATGTATATGGGATCTGTATCACGTAGCGCCAGGGGACCTGTTATCTTCCTCCTGATCTCTCACACTACTCCACACTCACTCTCCATCTCTCATCTTGTCTCATCTTTCCAGCCAGTGGACCATTCTCATCATGGTTTTTGTTTCACTTTGTTGGACCTGTTCACTGTTCAGATGTTAACACATTACTTCTGGGAATTGAAGTAAAATGTTAGGACACTTTGTTGTTATTGTTATCCCCCGCAACAACGAAGTTGCGGGGGGTATTAAAATGGGTACCGTCCGTCCGTCCGTCCGTCTGTCCGTCCGTCCGTCCGTTACACTTTGTGTCCGGCTCATAACTTTCTAACTAATCAACAATTTCAATTCAAATTCGTCATAGATATGAAGAAACATGTAATAATGTGTCATGAGAAACAATTTTATGAAAATGTACATAAAATATTAAGATATTGGAGAAAAAGTGGTAAATTTGTAAGAAAACTGTTACAATTCCTGTCCGGCTCACAACTTCTAAACTAATCATCACATATTGATCAAAATTGATATAGAGATACATAATCATATGAAGGTGTGTCATGAAGACCAATTTTGAAAATATTTTTATAAAATTTAGCTTTTTTTGGCAAAAAGTTATGACTCTGTTGGAAAACTGTTACAAGTCCTGTCCGGCTCACAACTTATAAACTAATCATCACATATTGATCAAAATTGATATAGGTATACATAATCATATGAAGGTGTGTCATGAAGACCAATTTTGAAAATATTAAAAAAAAAATTAGCTTTTTTTTGCAAAAAATTAGGACTCTGTTGGAAAACTGTTACAAGTCCTGTCCGGCTCACAACTTATAAACTAATCATCACATTTGCATCATATTTGATATGAAGATACATAATAATCTTAAGGTGTGTCATATAGAACAATTTTGAAAATATGTTTGTCAAATTGATTTTTCAGATCTTAATACACAAAGTTATTTGTTTGATTTTAATTTTGTCTGTTTACTCGAATTATGCCCAACAGTGAACATATCATTTGGTTTTTTGATTAACAGTTTCCTTCATTTCCTGGAAAAATTGTGTTATTTTGTGTGACAAAAATTTATCAGCAATATGATAAGGAAAACCTATATATACATGTTGTGCAATTTGCGGGGGATATAGCTCGACCATGTCAGCTGCTTGTTTTTTATATTTTCATTTCCCTACTAACAAATTGTATTATCACCTAAAGCATACAACAAAATTTTTATATTTGGATAGAAGTAAATGTTGCAAAATTGTTTTTGTTATTATCAAGGTTGACTAGTTTCTTTGTTAAATAGATGTATATTCATAATAATTCTGAATTGATATCATTGAAGATGGTTGTCCTCTCCTAAAGATTATGCCAATATATCCATATGAATTTTGATTAAGTTTTTTGTTGTAGTAATTTTGAGGTGTTTAAGATCTATGAGTTGTCAGTAAGTTGCCTGTTGATTCTGCTGCTGATGAGCTCTGCTTGTACTAGCCCCGAGTAGCAGTGTAGCATGTTCTCTGTCTACAGAGGAGCGCAGTGAGAGTGCAGACAACCGCCCCGGCACCAGGTTCTACTTCCGTGACAATCAGTCCTGCTACATCATGGACGCCAAATCCATGGGCAACATCGGCAGATACCTCAATGTAAGTACAGAGCTTACCAACATCTTTCTTGGTTTATTGCAAGTCAAACGTTTTGTTAGTCTTGAACTGTTCACAAACTGATGAACATAAACTATCTATTAAACAATTTGATGTCATCATTTGACAACAGCTATAATGTGACATGACTTGATGTACATGCAGATGTTTAGAGCTGACACTGACAGTCCTATATATATGTTACAGCACAGCTGCAGTCCCAACGTGTTTGTACAGAACGTGTTTGTGGACACTCAGGACCTGCGCTTCCCCTGGGTCTCCTTCTTCGCTGGACAGTGAGTACTGGCAGCCTTCACCGGCATACCCTGCATACACATAGCAACAGTAGTCAGACGTATCTTGACAATAAATAACTACATGACCTTTACACCTTCATAATCTTGTTAACAATTCTTGATTTTGTTTAGCATTTAATGATTTTCAAATCGTTGAGATTGAAGCCCCCAAATCCCAACAGTATGATAAAATAAGAGGATACTGCTTGCTGCATGGTGTGCTTTATCCCCTGCAGGTATATCCGTGCAGGCACGGAGCTCACGTGGGACTACAACTACGAGGTTGGCAGCGTGCCGGACAAGGTGCTCTACTGCTACTGTGGCTCCTCCCAGTGTAGAGGCAGACTCCTCTAGCTACCAGTACACCTCACAGGGACTGCTTCATCACCAGCACACTCCCGTCTGTCCTCACACCAGATACTCCCAGTGTAGAGGCAGACTCCTCTAGCTACCAGTACACCTCACAGGGACTGCTTCATCACCAGCACACTCCCGTCTGTCCTCACACCAGATATTCCCAGTGTAGAGGCAGACTCCTCTAGCTACCAGTACACCTCACCCGGACTGCTTCATCACCAGCACACTCCCGTCTGTCCTCACACCAGATAATCCCACTGTCATCATCAAAACCAACAATGGTTGTTGAAGTGTCAACATGGCTAAGTCATTTCAGTACTGTTAGAATGTTTACTAGATGAGTGCTTTTGAGAAATAAGCAAACTACAAACTAAATTTTGAAAGACTGCATTTTTCCTGTTCCTAGACTTAGTTTTAGAGATAAATAGTACTTGTCTAATTGAGAAACAGTGCAAAATAACATATAGATAGTTATTCTTATATGTTTCTCAGTGTTTGTAAATAACTACTTGTATAATAATCAAACTGAATGTATTTTATTGTGTTTATTTGTTACACTTGACGACCCTTCACTTTGTTCGTATAACTGTTGGTAAAGTTTTACCAAGCTTTTGATTCCAATTTGGTATTTCAGTTGAAGACAGGTAATTTAAGCAGTAACAATTTCACATTTGTTCTCTATGATCATGGCATATCTGTAAAACAGATAATGGTGCAAGTGCTAAGCCTAACCTGTACCAGCTAGGTCATGTTGTAATTATAAGGGTCAGTAGTATTCACATTGACCAACAGACACCCACATCTAATGAGTTGTCACTTTAAAGCCCTGATAGAGCTTGTTTCTCAGTTGAAGTGTGTACCTGTGCTGTAGTTGTGTGTGATGTAGTCATGTACTGTAGTGTATGGTATAATGAAGCTAAGAAGTGGACCAACAGCTGATACAGATCTGGGTCATGGAACAGACACACCCTGCTTTCTTGCAACTCATCTTACAAGCATTGTACAATCTTCATCTTCTTGTCATTGCAACCACCAAATAAATACAATCATTGTTTGATTTTGTTCATTCATTTTTAGCTTGCAAAGTAAAAGATTATACAGAAAAAGAAAGTTTCAGTATATTCTGTTTTCAAACTTTTCTCATCCCCTAACCTCTTTGGCTCATCAGACATGAAAGAATAAAAAAAAAAATCTTTTTAATGTTTTTATTACTCAATAACACATACATAAAGATACAGAAATTACGCTGTTACAGTGAATCTTCATAAAGCTGAGAAAAATATTCAAAAACTAATACTGAAGTACAGATATCTTGTAAACAGAGTTGGAATATAATTGTACATGGTTTGAAAACATTTTCAATAATTCTCAATTATAACCTCAATAATGACTTCATTTATCATCAATATTTGAGAAGAGTGTATGGAAGGAACACCAGAAACAATAAAAACATTTTGGATTTGCATTTGAAAATGCTATGTATTTTGTAGCTCTGTATTAATTAATTTTTGATCGTTGAAAAACTTTGAAAGTAGGCTTTATCTTTTTTACACTATATTTATATAAATAAGTTTCACTATTAAAAGGACAGCATTTAATGGATTATTATTTTGACCCTTGAAACCCAAAATGACATTTTGATATGAAAGATCAAACCAACTGGATAATTCCTTCCATATATTCTCAGTATAAGAACATTCATATAACAAATGGATAGTTGTTGTCAATGAACTTCATTAAATGTAGCTTATATTTTGTCATCAAAATATTGTGGATAATTTTGAAATGAAACCGTCTTAACTGTACACTTTCTGTGCACCTATTTGCCATTAAATAAATATTTGAGCAATCATCAGACATGAAAGATGGGCTTATGACATGGCATGCCATGGTGTCTGGCATTCTATTGTCTATCCATCCGTCAATCATTCGACACTTTCGTCATGAAGGCGATGTGATTGACACATAATATTGGTTGCACTTTCAGCTTCACTTGTCCAATGTGCAACACAGGTTTCGTAATGACAAACTTACTTTGATGTGTGTTCCTTCAATAGTCAGTGGATAAAAGGGCTGTGTTTACATTCAAGGATCACACAATAAAATCTAGACTCAAATCTAGACAAAAGTGGTTGACGTAGGGGTTAGGGGTGGATGATGCAATGAAAACCAATTTTAATTTTCTCCTAAAGCAAGCTGTAGAAGGGTGAAATCTTGTGTAGTTGTAGTTATATATACCTTGTCAAAATGAATTCTAAATGATAGATTTGGTGACTTTCTCACCCCAAATGATGGCATTTGTTTTATCGGGATAAATAATTGTATTTTAGGTGAGGTTTTGTCCAATTTGGGGGCATGGGTGACAATGCCCTTAAATGTATTTGCATTTTCTACCCAAGTCCAAAAACAGCCTAGAAGGCTTAAATCTCAGTAGAATTACATTTGTGAAGGGGGATTATGAACTGTAGAGTTTGTATCTCTCCGGCCCCAAGAGACGGCATAGGTTGCAGTGTTTATGTTTGTCTCACATGGATGATTTGCAGCTGCAGCTCTATTTTACTTATACAAACATGACTAGAGATTTGAAACAGCTTAAAGGGCAAAGTGCTTGAAGAGCAATCTAAAAACAAAAACCTGTGATATATGTGTAGATATGTGTATTTGTGTTTTCTAAGAAGGATAGATAACTAGTCTCAGCAGTAGTTTCCTAACAAATATGTAATGATATAAAATATCAATTCACTCAAACTTAGACCATTGTTTTAAAAGCACCTAACATTGAATGTCCTTCAGTGCTGTCACAATAGCTCAGTAGGCAAAGCGTTAGGTTCAGTGTTCCGGAGTGGGAGCTTTGTGGGTCGAAACAGCATAATTCAAAACAACATTTGCAATTGGGGCAGAGGGACATAATCTAGATAAAAATAGTGTCCCGGCAGAATGAAAGAGTGAGGTCACTGGAGGTTTACAATTCGGTATATATGTTAGAGACAGACCTCTCCCACGAGCTTTTCATCAAAGAATAACCTCGGTATGGATACTTTTGGCAGTGAGCATTCTTTGACGGAAAGCCCAGGCTAGACAAGTAGTGATACTCATCAGATAGTAGTAGTAGTGAGTAGTCAAATGTTAAAAAATGTGAGGACCACGGTGAGTGGCTCAGGGCTTGTAGTAGCTGTCAATAAATACAGAAACCCCGATAAAATCGGAATCCGATCTGAATTGCATTTCAAAGATGTAACATTAACAGGAAAAAAACGAGGACATGTGTTTTAAAATAGGTATATCAATAAGGTAATCGTATAATTCAACTTTCGTCACCTAGTCGCCAGTGAAGTTAAGAGAACTCGCAATACTTTAATACAACTTTTAATTACATGTTTCACTATTCCCGGAGGTGTGTACACGTTATTTGTATGTCAATTTATTTTGACCAGGGGACTTGATTCATGTTCATATAACATGGCCTGTTACATACATTTAAATCATATGATTTGCGGACACGTTTGATGAACACTCATTCATTGTTTTTCTTATGTCTTTTCTCATGAACTAAATCTTTATCGTTTTCTTTAGCACATCTTGCTGGTGATTATGCACGTATGTAGACCGATGTCAAAGTGCCCGTGAACCCGTCTATGCGTTCGGAACTTGCTGTTCGTTAGCTATAGTCTTGGGTATAGTTACCACTCCGAGTTGGGGGATGGATAGTGTAGATATTCTGACCTGAGTCGTGTGAAGGTTTACACGTCATCTAGAAAGGTGCATATCCTGTACAGATTCGTTGGTCGGAGGTTAACTGATTATAGATGTAGGCACCCGACATAAGAGGGTAACACTGACACATGGAGTATGATTTTGATAAATTAAATAATGACAAAATAGTATGCTCAGGTTCTATGGTTATTTTCAATTCATTTATCGCAGATTTCCATTGTTCTGAATCCCTCTTAAGACGAGTATTATTTCTGAATTTGAGCCACCACTTAACTCAATACCATATCGTGGTGTGGTGGTTTGAGTGTTTCGACGACCTTGGGAGCTATGCCAGCTGGAGCTTACATGCTACTGGTAGGGTCACCCAAGCTGGACAGGTCGACGGGTAGAAGCCAGACCCAATTTGAGTCTTTCCAAAACCTGCTTTCTATCTCTTACTATGCCTTTCTTTCCGTCTTTCTCTAAGTATTTTTTACCGTTGGAGAAATTTAGTTGTCCTTGTTGCAGCTTATTTCATTCAAAGGTCGACAGATTCAGTTAAGAATAATTGTGTGGAGTGCGATACCAAGCATATACAAGTAAACTTGACAGAAAGCGATTCCAGGACTGAGGATGCATAATGTTCTGTTCCAACAGTGAGATTGTTCCAGTATGATGAACCTCGTGTCCCTTACGTCATGGTCCACTATCTTGATACTGATACTGATGTCAAAACCTTGCATTCTCTTTTCCAAACAGAAACAGTGTATACCCAACTAGAACACTTGTGGAACCAACTCGATAAACGTGAACGCCAACGTCGCAACCAGTAGGTCTCACAAACTTTCAATACTGGCCAATGTATTGTAGAAACGGTTGGAATGAATTCTGAAAACGAAACTTTATCAATTTATCATAAATCATAAACACAATAAAAGAAGGTTTCAATTCTTTTTGCAAAATCCACCTTCCTACAATTTGAATTAGTTTATATGAGCCTAACGTAAACCAAAACATTCTTTAAAATTTCTTATGCTTTTCTGTGTGATTGAATATAAGGGTGTATATGCATATGCGACCTACAAATATAATGGGGATGTAGAACATCTCAAATGTATTACACTAAATAAATGTTTGATTTCAGTTAGATTAACCTAGGCAGGGATAAACGTGTTGCATCTTTTATACAGCACGAATCAAATTATTATCTATCATTAAAAGCCTCTGCCTCTTATAATTACATTCCACATCTACCCTTTGCATGTTTTCCTTACCTATTGCGTGTAATGTCCATTGATACATTTGTTTGTGGCCATGGTATAATCGCTGATGTACAGATAGAACAGCTTGATTGGAGTGATGGTGGACTCCTTCCTTCTGTCGACCATGTTCACTGGGATTCAACTGAGGACCTGCATCGTCTGTAACAGCAGGACCAGACAAACTTAAAGTGTTGTGTGGGTATGTCAACAAGTCGAGACATTCTGTGGGATTCGTTTGAACAGCCGATCAGCAGGCACAAATGATTATGTGCCTCTTCCAAACGTTGCGTGTCGAACTACCATAACCGTATCAGTTGGTTATCCTTCGCCCCGCCCTTGGCTAGAACTTAGTACCTACGGAATGGAATATCTCAAGAACTATAGACTAGCTACTTTCCATATTTAACACATAAAACAGAATAGAGAAGGTGTTTCTCAACACTGACCTTGATTTCAAGGACAAAACAAAACATTATACACTTGTCAGTCCCTTGCCTCGAGAACAGTTCGCTAAATTCTTGTCATATCATATCATGTCTTACAATACCGGGCCCAGTCTAGTATGGTTCCCTCTACATATGTTAACGTTTAATGAAGTTTCTAGCAAGGACACTAGCGTGTTGAACTTGATAGGTCGCTATCTTAAAACAGTTTTTTCGAATTCTCTTTTAAAGGTAACAAATAAGTGTTCAGTGACAAGCATTTTGGAATGTTCAAAACAGTAACCTATAGGTTATGTTTGTAAATCATGTACCTCGTGTTTAAGTTGCTCAATATTCCCATCGCCAAGGTTTCCGATAGGGAGGCACAAGACGGTGTCTATTTAGGTGACCTTGTTGAATTCTTCAGCATGTTAACCTTCATGTTAACCATGCCGATTAGCCTCATAGCACATTCGAAAACATTTGTTACAACGAACAAGCTGGAATAGTTGAAGGGACTGGACAATCACTGCCACTGTTAATGACAATTATCTTTTTTTAAACAAAATAATTAGATGTTGATACTTTTGCAACGGGATACCATGTCACTAAAAATTGCACGCCAAGGCTTAATGTATCATCTTGATAATGTTATAAATGTCATTAAACAAACTAATCATCCATAGTCAGAGAACAAACTTATCAAATATCACATTAAGTCCATTGGCCGCCATTTTGTGTGAACACCTTTAATTCATTTTGTGTAAGAAAAAGGAATCGCATGGCTAAACTTTACATCATTTATTTGATTTAATACTGCTTGATTCAGTTTAAATACATTGTCTTTCAATTGGAACCTTTTTTTTTCATTTTCCTGACATCAAGTATAAGCATCAGGTTCTGTGTTAGACAAGCTTGCTGTCCAAGCGGAACAATCTCCCTAGTGCAGACTCCAACAGTGGCGTTATCCTGGCACTCCGTCACTTATGACTGTAATCACCTTATCTCAACACGCACTTGCTGTGGTTTAAAGAAACATCGATGGAGTCATCAATCACTACAGGAGAAGCGCCTTCAGTTTACTGTGGATCTGCACATATGTACAGGGTGCATGCTACTACCTACCGGCTGTGGATAACGCATCTCGTCTGTATTCCTAGATCGGCGTCGTGTCATCGTCGTCAAATGAACCGTCCAACCAGCCAGCCTACCACCTTAACCAAGTAGCCTACACCCATCCCGGCTTCTCAAACTTTATTACTCAACAATACTTCTACTTTACACGTGAAACTCTTTGATTCAGGATAATAGTTTAAATTTGTTTTTAAATATTTTGTATTGATATTCATACTGCATTTGAAACAAGTGAAATGTCAATATTATACATTATACTTCCGGTCTCAACTCTTCGTTTTCATATGTAGAAAGTTTAGGTTTATAAGCCCATAACTACACTATTCTCACATGCCTACATTTTTCTTATGATATAACCACAACATGCTTCGCTGATAAAACCCAATAGTCAATTGTATCAGATAAAAAATGAACAGTAGAGTAACTAACTAGAAACATGTGCATGTGATGCACTGTGATGTCCCCGTCCCAACTTTTAATCAGAAAGTGAACCTACTCCCAATATGTACTAAGTTCAAATTGTTTCCATGTAAACCAGAGAAAAAAAATCAGAAAAACCAAAGTAGCAAAAGGCAATCATGTGACTCCTCTTCTAGATCTTATTACATACCAAGTTAAGTAAAAATATTTAACAAAATGCACTGAGTCCAAATTGTTGCCATGGAAACCATCCAAAAAAAGATCTAACCTCATACCAAATTTTGAAAAAAAAAATGGAATAGTTTTTGAGTTATGGCCCGGAAACAGACCCTACCCTTCATATGCTCTAAGTTCAAACTTTTTAAATGGAAACCAGAAAAATAAAAAATTCAGAATAACCAAAATAGCGAAGGGCACCACTTCATCATAAGGTCTAACCACATACCAAGTTTCATACAAAAATATTGAACAGTTTTTTATATATGGTCCGGAAACGAAAGCATTTCGGAACCACGGAACCATCAGACCCTACCCCCTAATATGCACGAAGTTCAAACTGTTTCCATGGAAACCAGAAAAAATAAAAATTTCAGAAAAACCAAAATACCAAAAGGTACCATTCCATCACTAGATCTAACCACATACCAAGTTTCGTACAAAAATATTGAACGGTTTTCAAGATATGGCCCGGAAACGAAAGCATTTCGGAACCACAGAACCACGGACGGAATTGAAAACGTAATATGTCTCCCGCAAAGCTTTGCGGGGGACATAAAATATGGGTATTACACGTCTGGCAATATCGCAATGCCGTTTCCTCGCGTCCCTGCCGTGATTCATGATTTCAAGAAGGAAAGTTTGAATCGTGCTAATTTCGCTGAATGCTTGATGACAGTTTTACTCCTGTAAACTACATGTTTTAAAACATAAATTAATACTTGAATTAAAAAAATATAGAGACTGATAATGGGTCAGCAAGCTGTAAAAATTATATAAACTTGGGGCATGTTGAGGAGACGTGAGGTGCTCGGTGGAGAGTGAAGGAAGCGATAAGATGGGAGATGTTGGTGAGACGTGAGGTGCTCGGTGGAGAGTGAGGGAGCGATAAGAAGGGGCATGTTGAGGAGACGTGAGGTGCTCGGTGGAGAGTGAAGGAAGCGATGAGATGGGATATGTTGATGAGACGTGAGGTGCTCGGTGGAGAGTGAGGGAGCGATAAGAAGGGGCATGTTGAGGAGACGTGAGGTGCTCGGTGGAGAGTGAGGGAGCTATAAGAATGGGCATCTTGATGAGACGTGAGGTGCTCGGTGGAGAGTGAGGGAGCGATAAGAAGGGGCATGTTGAGGAGACGTGAGGTGCTCGGTGGAGAGTGAGGGAGCGATAAGAATGGGCATCTTGATGAGACGTGAGGTGCTCGGTGGAGAGTGAGGGAGCGATAAGATGGGAGATGTTGATGAGACGTGAGGTGCTCGGTGGAGAGTGAGGGAGCGATAAGATGGGAGATGTTGATGAGACGTGAGGTGCTCGGTGGAGAGTGAGGGAGCGATAAGAAGGGGCATGTTGAGGAGACGTGAGGTGCTCGGTGGAGAGTGAAGGAAGCGATGAGATGGGATATGTTGATGAGACGTGAGGTGCTCGGTGGAGAGTGAGGGAGCGATAAGAAGGGGCATGTTGAGGAGACGTGAGGTGCTTGGTGGAGAGTGATGGAGCGATAAGAAGGGGCATGTTGAGGAGACGTGAGGTGCTCGGTGGAGAGTGATGGAGCGATAAGAAGGGGCATGTTGATGAGACGTGAAGTGCTCGGTGGAGAGTGAGGGAGCGATAAGAAGGGGCATGTTGATGAGACGTGAGGTGCTCGGTGGAGAGTGAGGGAGCGATAAGAAGGGGCATGTTGATGAGACGCGAGCTGCTCGGTGGAGAGTGAGGGAGCGATAAGATGGGAGATGTTGATGAGACGTGAGGTGCTCGGTGGAGAGTGAAGGAAGCGATAAGAAGGGGCATGTTGATGAGACGTGAAGTGCTCGGTGGAGAGTGAGGGAGCGATAAGAATGGGCATGTTGATGAGACGTGAGGTGCTCGGTGGAGAGTGAGGGAGCTATGAGATGGGATATGTTGAGGAGACGTGAGGTGCTCGGTGGAGAGTGAGGGAGCGATAAGAAGGGGCATGTTGAGGAGACGTGAGGTGCTCGGTGGAGAGTGAAGGAAGCGATAAGATGGGAGATGTTGATGAGACGTGAGGTGCTCGGTGGAGAGTGAGGGAGCAATAAGAAGGGGCATGTTGATGAGACGTGAGGTGCTCGGTGGAGAGTGAAGGAAGCGATAAGATGGGAGATGTTGATGAGACGTGAGGTGCTCGGTGGAGAGTGAAGGAAGCGATGAGATGGGATATGTTGATGAGACGTGAGGTGCTCGGTGGAGAGTGAGGGAGCGATAAGAAGGGGCATGTTGAGGAGACGTGAAGTGCTCGGTGTAGAGTGAGGGAGCGATAAGAAGGGGCATGTTGATGAGACGTGAGGTGCTCGGTGGAGAGTGAGGAAGCGATAAGAAGGGGCATGTTGAGGAGACGTGAGGTGCTCGGTGGAGAGTGAGGGAGCGATAAGAAGGGGCATGTTGATGAGACGCTCGGTGCTCGGTGGAGAGTGAGGGAGCGATAAGATGGGAGATGTTGATGAGACGTGAGGTGCTCGGTGGAGAGTGAAGGAAGCGATGAGATGGGATGTGTTGATGAGACGTGAGGTACTCGGTGGAGAGTGAGGGAGCGATAAGATGGGAGATGTTGATGAGACGTGAGGTGCTCGGTGGAGAGTGAAGGAAGCGATGAGATGGGATATGTTGATGAGACGTGAGGTGCTCGGTGGAGAGTGAGGGAGCGACAAGAAGGGGCATGTTGAGGAGACGTGAGGTGCTCGGTGGAGAGTGAAGGAAGCGATGAGATGGGATATGTTGATGAGACGTGAGGTGCTCGGTGGAGAGTGAGGGAGCGATAAGAAGGGGCATGTTGATGAGACGTGAGGTGCTCGGTGGAGAGTGAGGAAGCGATAAGAAGGGGCATGTTGAGGAGACGTGAGGTGCTCGGTGGAGAGTGAGGGAGCGATAAGAAGGGGCATGTTGATGAGACGCTCGGTGCTCGGTGGAGAGTGAGGGAGCGATAAGATGGGAGATGTTGATGAGACGTGAGGTGCTCGGTGGAGAGTGAAGGAAGCGATGAGATGGGATGTGTTGATGAGACGTGAGGTACTCGGTGGAGAGTGAGGGAGCGATAAGAAGGGGCATGTTGAGGAGACGTGAGGTGCTCGGTGGAGAGTGAAGGAAGCGATGAGATGGGATATGTTGATGAGACGTGAGGTGCTCGGTGGAGAGTGAGGGAGCGATAAGATGGGAGATGTTGATGAGACGTGAGGTGCTCGGTGGAGAGTGAGGGAGCGATAAGAAGGGGCATGTTGATGAGACGTGAGGTGCTCGGTGGAGAGTGAGGGAGCGATAAGAAGGGGCATGTTGATGAGACGCGAGCTGCTCGGTGGAGAGTGAAGGAAGCGATAAGAAGGGGCATGTTGATGAGACGTGAAGTGCTCGGTGGAGAGTGAGGGAGCGATAAGAATGGGCATCTTGATGAGACGTGAGGTGCTCGGTGGAGAGTGAGGGAGCGATAAGAAGGGGCATGTTGATGAGACGTGAGGTGCTCGGTGGAGAGTGAGGGAGCGATAAGAAGGGGCATGTTGAGGAGACGTGAGGTGCTCGGTGGAGAGTGAGGGAGCGATAAGAAGGGGCATGTTGATGAGACGTGAAGTGCTCGGTGTAGAGGGAAGGGAGCTATGAGATGGAATATGTTGATAAGACGTGAGGTGGTCGGTGGAGAGTGAAGGAGCGATGAGATGGGATGTGTTGATGAGACGCGAGCTGCTCGGTGGAGAGTGAAGGGAGCTATGAGATGGGAGATGTTGATGAGTCGTGAGGTGCTCGGTGGAGAGTGAAGGAAGCGATGAGATGGGATGTGTTGATGAATCGTGAGGTGCTCGGTGGAGAGTGAAGGGAGAGATGAGATGAGATATGTTGATGAATCGTGAGGTGCTCGGTGGAGAGTGAAGGGAGAGATGAGATGAGATCGCACAATCGTTGATCCTCAACAAGATCCTATTAGCTCTGCTGTATTAACTTCCATTGACTGATCCAACAGTTTGGCATTCTTTACATTAAGTAGATTGACTTAAATATCCTGTCAAAAGGAATTATTGCTCTGGAACGGCATTACTCTTGAGTTAAAGATTTGTAAGATTAGATACGCACTGTCAAGTTGGTAAGCGATGAAACACTTGAACTTCAATAAAAAAATCATGTTCACAGATTATCGTTTATATCGTTTCTAGTTTGCCTTCTTTGGGAGTGTTGTGTTCGTTTATCACTATATTACAACTAAATAGGGCAGAGTGAGATCTTAACATCGAGATAAAAACCAAAGGTTTTTTTAGTGTACATAGCTACAACACGCCAAGAGTCTTCCAGTACCTGGCCGCTACTTTATATAATACACCAGGCACTTTATATATATGACTATGAACATATGTCATCAGAGCATGATACGAGTCCTGCTACGAGTGCTACATCCTGGTCCCTGCTGCAGGCAGTATTTACATACAGATGACTTGTAGCACCTCCGGGAACAGTGCCCTGTGTAGTTAGCTGTTTCATCAAGTCTTGCGTGTTGTTACTCCACTGGAGTCGGGGTGATGGGAACCAAATTAAACCATTACTTCTATGATAAACCTTTTTTTAAACATATTTTTCGTTCTTTCACGTTAAGTCAAAATGGGATTGACCAAAACAAAAACTGATAAAGAAAGAAGTTTGAACTTAGGTTGGTGTATAGCCTCCATGTTCATGTACATACCTCTTGTCGGCGTGTTTGCTTAACTAATTAGTTGGAATAGTACGTTGTTCATGTCAATAATATGTTTTATGATCTCTACCCAGGCATTGTTCACTGTTTTTAACGAAAACAAATTTGTTGTATTTTAAATGACTTGGAGATAGTCCGGGTTTCTTGACCTTGAAGCTGTTTGTCTCCGTGACATAATGTTTCTTAATATTCCATAAATATTCACATACATCATTTGGCTTGCACATCTCAAACGTTTCGTTCCTGCTCCATTTAACAAGTTGCAAACTAGTCGGTTAATTGCAACCCATGTAGTTTTGTAGTACACTCAATTGTCACATATGAAGTGTAAACGTCATCAGTATCCTGAACATCAGCCCTGCCACGATGTCATAAGGGAACCTTTCCATCGTCTCTGATGGGGTCACTTCAATCAAATCTTCCGCCTCTTTCATCGCTAGTCGTACTTAAAATTGATTACTCCATGCATTGATATAAGTTTATTTACACATATACACAGTTAGAATACTTGTGATTTATCGATTAAAGTGATTTTTTTGTTGACAAATAAGCAAATCTTTAACACCGACATTACCCCAACAGCCTCCCGGTTTACGGAGAGAAGGAAAATGTTTAGTTAGTAAATTAGGAACAGTTATCGAAAAAGCCTCCTTTTAACATAGAACGTTTGATTTAGATTAAAGTTATAAGGTGTGTTTTTTCTTGAATTTTAAGAAAAACCGTAAACATCAGACAACTAATCAGCTCCTTTTACGGTATATTCTATACAGTTGTAAGTCATACGTTAAATCGTTACGAACGGTACTCATGGATATAACATGGTTTTAGGGCGTACATTTTTATGTTACTCAAGTTTAACTGCTACACAAATTAATATATTTGCCACACATTGAGAGACATGATATAGCTCATGTCAATGCGAGATTTAACCAAGCTGCAAAGCAATTTGCACGAGATGCACGTGCGTTGTCACAGCAACTGTGAAATTAACATCAAATTCAACAAACGAGCTCGTCAGAAACAGCATTTTGTAACAGGCGCTTAATTCTAGGACTGAATGACAAACGTGATTTTTTTAAATCGTTGTATTTTTTTATGTCACTGGATTTATAAGCGAATTAATAATAAATAAATAATGTACAGTTTCCGTGACAGTATTGAGATTTACAGATATTTAACATGTTTAAAATTATTACAAAGTGTCAAAAAACGCGTTGTACTCTTCTGTCAATCTTTCAAAAACACGTTACTGAATAAAATGACTATTTAGCATTCAATATGTATGTCAATGTATTACATCATGTATGTTTCTGTTGCTTTTTACTATTCCCCCCGTAAACCGGAAGCGTGTGGGGGGGGGGGGGGGGGGGGGGGGGGGGGGGGTAATGGACCCGTAGAACGATTTGTGAGGCAGTGTTAGGCAATTAAAATGCTCAATTTAATATATTTTTCGTGAATAAATAAATTTCTGAGGTGTTAACTAAGATAGTAAAACTTTTTGAAGACATTATGTCTTATCAATTTTTTTGAGAAATAGGTTTGACACATCAAACTTGAGAAAGTCGTTCCCAACCTTTGCTTTCTTCGTGAAAACTTGGCCTTTGACTTTATAAACGAGCTGGGGTTTGAAATCTATTACTAGGTGCCGTTTTGAAATACGTTTCGGACGGTGTAGGAGTGAGAAAGAGCTACCCTGTTGTGACTGTGGGACGCGCTGAAGGAAGTGATTGACAGCCTGCTGTCCGCGAACCCTATACAAACTACAAGGAAGTGGGGCAACAAGCCACGTGGTTGTACAATTAGATTCCTCTCCTCAAATTACCGCTACTGTATAATGGCATTTAGAAGAAAAAGATGAAAGTGGTTTCTCTTATCCTCCTGTGGATAAATGTAATTAATTGACAGAATAAGTAGACGATGAAGGGCACGATGTAATATGTGAGGCAATGTACTTTCTGTATATCCTTTATTATATATACTTAAGATTTTTGTCATTGTAAGCTAATGCAGAGTTAGAACCACGGACTTTTGATTGTGGCACTGAAGCCCACCATTACCTCTGCATGGCGGTATTACGGTATGGTGTCAATGAGAAAGTTCTGTATGTCCAGTCGGAACCATCTGATGTTTACTCTTTCCCATATACAACCTTTCTTCACGTGAGAAACCAACTCTTCTAATTTAAATATATGTATATATATATATGTAAAAATGTCTCCAACTCTGGATCAGATTATAACTTGATTCCGTTCATGCTGGATAACACACACTGTAGACCTGCTCACAGTGAACATACCACAATATCGGTGGGTGAGTGTATGGGATGCTAGTGTTTATGGTTTATTGTGGTTTCTCCCCAATGACAATCTTTGTTTTCGCGCAATTTCTCTAAATTTTCATTATTTTGCGCTGATAGAGAAATCTGAGGCAAACAATCTTATAGATGTCCAGGTACACCTGCCTGGGACCGCCGATAAACTTTATGTTATTACCCTCTCATAATGCAAATTCAACTTCCCGCTTACTTGTTGATGGTTTGTCTGAAACATAACTCATGTGATGCATACCAGACGTCTGGTTGTGGGTATTCACAAATGCATCAAATGGGCTTGTATAGATACATTCAGATATTTTGATTTCTCATTGACTACTTTACTTGCACATACATGTATGGTTAATGTCTCATTATTCAATCTCAAATTTGTCATATTTCTTCAACCCTTCGTCAGTCAAGAATGATCAACTCAAGTCCAAATTAACATGGACTAAAATTGATGTTATGGCATTTAAAAAAGAATCAAATCGATGAACCTTTCATATTTCTGAGTATCGGTTTTATATCTTATATATAATTTAGCATTTTAGAGTGGCCCAACTGTACACAAATAAACCAATAAAGAAAATAATTTTTTTTACCCGCCATGAAAAGCAATTTCTCCCCAAAGACGTTACTTATGTCATTTAAGTCAGCTATTCTGACAGTTTGAAACACGAAATAGATACTCCTGTGTTTTCTTTAATTACAACGTTTGTAAGGTTCCTTTTTGACAATTACCTTTCTCATTCTTTATGATTGCACAATAGTCAAAGATATGTGATAGTTTGAAGATGTTCCAATGAAAATCGATCCATTGTTATTTCATCTGATAGAAGAGCTTCAATTAACATTTTTCAAATGATTCTTCAACCATTAACAAGGCTCCTCTTAAGTCGCTGGTGAGGACACTGTTGAACACTCTCTATCATTTCGACCCACGAATAATAAGAAGGAGGTGTTAATTGGCAGGGATCATCACTCAGTCGTGGCGGTGCTCAAGTGCTTGGTAAGGCGATTATGTGTGTATGCGACAGTGTAAGATGAAGTGGACTAAGACTTAAGCAGACAAATGAACAGGATCAGGGATGACTCGCTCATTCATCAAGGTCGGCGACTATCTGGGTTCTCCTGCAACAGTCAATGGTTCCTGTCCAGTCTAGCGGCTTCTTCACTGCACTGCCTACCTACAACATGATAAGTCAGCCTTTTCAAGAAATCGGTCATAAAGTGTTAAAACGGTTGAAACTTGTGTTCTCTACTCCTCAAAATCTCGTAAAGCAACGTTTGCCTTCTCCGGTGGCAACATACTTTGTGTTTTACTTTAGTGGAGCCTGTACTGGACAACCAATGTTGGCGCTTTTTAAGTGACTATCTAAATGCATCCTGTAACAAATGGTTTAAACATATGTCATTCCAAAAATTTTAAAAAATGAAACGGGATTGGCAAACAAGCAAATAATGCTTATATTAATGTAGTATCCTGTAACAAATGAAGAAACTTATAGTAGCTTATAGTTGTTTGATGAGGTATACATATGTTCTGTGCTACGGTCAGTGTCTATCAGTTGACTCCACCTCGTGTATGAGTTGGTAACCTGTTGGTAGTGTGGGAGACTATTATCATCACCGGAGTGTGAGAGACCTGATACTTTGTTTAGATGCTCAAAACATAGATTGTATTACTAGGAGTTTATCTGCAATAAAACTCGCCTGAGTGATATCCGGATATCAATGTGATGTGTTCACTCTGGTACAGATGGTCAGACAAGGAAGATGCATTAACTAAGCCGAGTAAACTCTGTAGGAGTAAGTGTGTTGTGAGGATGATGCTGGAGGACATAACGAGGTTAGAGTTACCATTACATGGTGTATGGCGGAGCACGGCTGGGAAGTAGCTGCTGATTACCCTGTGTGCTGGGTCGTCTTGGTGTCCTCCTGGACTGGCTGTAGAGCTAGAGCTGTGTCGATCGCCCCGGGTGGAGACAGAGGACAGGGAGGGAGCACAAATAGATCTGCTTACACAATGTCTGTCTGCCACACTCAACCGACGTCACAACGATGTAATTATACGCACTTCAACGATGGCGATAGTAATTGTATAGATGCAACCAATAATTTGCTTTGATTATGATATCATCTTTTCTTTAGTCCTTTCTCTCATGTAATCGAAAATGTCATGATTCTTTGTAATTAAACTTCAAAGCTAAGGTGTCAAGACTTACACTCTTTTAAGGAACATTGAGATTGAACACATGTTCTGGCAAGATAAAGCGATATGCACCAAGAAACATGAAAACGTTTTTGAAAAATAACGCACATAAGAGATGATTAAGTGTTTTAAAAAGTTCTAAAATCGTTGACTAGACGACCAATACGAGTTGTATAACTTACTTATACCACGACCAACACAACGACATATATGTAAACAAAACATATCTTTTAAAATGCCATACGTTAATTATAAAAATGCGTTGAACTATGTTCTCTTAACCAAACAATGTGCCTCATCACGCTTTCTAAACCATGCTCTATAGTTACCTGATCCTTCGTGTCTTCAAAAACATTCGATTGAGCAGCAATTGAGTAGAAAACTACGGTAACAACAACAACATCGCGTGGGCCATGCTTTGCACGTGCACTACATGGTGAAAACGACATGGACTATTGGAGAAGGCTACATTGGCCCTGTTAGCAAAGAAAAGTAAGGACATAGGCAGCATTTCTCTACAAACATGGATGATGCGCCCAATTGAAGGTGATTACTTTCTTCTCGATGAAGATAACATACAATTTAGATGTTGGAAGTGTTTCTACCGAAAGAGTAAATAAGATATACGATATGGCAGAAACACTCTAATTACATATTTTGTTAAACAATGTTGACCTAAATTCTCCAGAAAAGTTCTGCAAAAGAAAAGAGAAACCTCTGTTTCAATCATTTGTAAATGAAAAGGTTGATGACAATTCTTATGAAACTAGATTACGTCTTCTGTGGGTTTCATTTGGCTAACTTTACAAAGGAGTTTGTGTATTACCATGGGTATTGTCTCAACTACAGTACAATTTGAAAGTGATGTCCCCTCCATATCCAAATGTGTCCCCTCCATATCCAAAAATGTCCTCTCCCTACCCGACCTTCTGAGTCCGCTCCGCTGATTATTCGGCGAGTCCACTCCGCTGCCATGTTGATTTGTTATTTTTTCAATAACTTCGTAGTTTCTGAACCAAATCAGGTCAAGTTGTACATAAATCTTTATTATAACCAAACACTGATATGTGCGACAATATGTATGAGATTCAAAGTCGTAAAGGGCATGAAAAAAGGCATTTAAAAATCTCCTCTCCGCTTCGAAAATTAAAGTGAGATAAACATCAACTTGACATCTAAAATACGCAAATTTCTTGCAGTTTGTGAACCAAAACTCATAAGGAATGTATTCAAAATTCTATTCCTGATTACCACAGTTAAAGGTGACCACCTAAACCTCAACGATTAGGAGAAGGGAGCAATGAAAGCAGACACCTACCCCTGTTGACCTGTCCCGTCCACCATTTTGAAAAGACCCCCCCATACCGAGTACACGACAGTGGTATTGACTAGAGCATTGAGTGGTATTTTGAAGGAACTACAAATAGTTTTCAACTTTGTCTCTTCATAGCATATATTTTCTTGTCAGATACACTTACTGAAGAAAGCAGAATTTCATTTACTAAGATGTTTTATCTATTACCTAAGTTAGAGAAAGTTATCTAACATCGTAAGAATTCTATATAGAGTCTATATTGACTATGGTCATATATTCTTGATATCTTAAGCATGAATTGATTTAATGTTCAATTTGTTTTCCAAGAAGAAAATTAACATATATTCTTTGACCTTATTTTTGCATTTCTCTTGGCATTTGAATAAAACATGCGAAATGTTTTGAATAAATTACCATAATGGTTGATACAGAAATGTTGATCATGAAATGTTGATACAGCCTCTGTTCTATTACACTGAAATCCGTGTATTCCGGCAGTTAACCCTGGCGGACAAAAATTGCACCACAATTCATTTAAATATCTTTAGCAAATGACAACGCTTCTCGCATGGAAAGGGTGGTTTATATCACAATGCTTTTGCCATGATCACTGGGTGGTAACGTACCCCGGAATTCGCTGACCACGAAGCGAGAGGTGAGGGCCGAGGCAAGGGACCAGGTAAGATTCACAATCGATTTGAAGTCTTTCTAGGGATTTTAAAATGCAATAGACTACAGGTAAATGCTTGATGTGGATAATAGTTCACATACAAATTTGAATTACTTACTGAGAGGTCTTTCTTATGTTACTTTTATCGAAAATCGGCAGTGTGGTCGCTACAAAAAGAGTTATACTTATTCAATATTTTCGCGTCATTTTAAAAGGTCAACTCTATGTTAAAAATAAATTCTAGAACAATGTGCACTTTCTTGATACCCCGTGATTGTGATAATGAGAGAGAAATGAGTAATTTGACAAAATAGTTGAACTCGAGTGGTCTGCGTAATGACTCAAGAGGTGGTCTGCATTATTACGATCTTCAAAACAATGAAAACGGCAGGGACACTTTGTCCTCGACTCTGTACTCGGCTGCGCCTCGTACAGGCCTCTCGGACAAAGTGTCCCTGCCATTATCCGATGCATGCCATTAACCATGCTAGTAACTATTACAAAATGTTGCCACCTAAAAGTTCATTTCTCCAAATACACGAGTTCGACATGCTTTAAACTCATCGCACGTGTAAACTCGGGGTTTCACGAGCATTGGTGATTGTCTACAACAATGTATGGGGAGTTCATTATGCCAAAAAACATCTTCGATATAATTTTCAACAACTTGTTGAAAAGATATCCTCAATTGAAATAGGTGGTGCTTAACTTATTGTTCTGAGTATATCTAAATGGCAGAAACCAGTCGAAGAAGATTTGAAAATATGAATAGATATCCATGTGTTCTTCCAAGGGGAAAAAACAGCCAGCCAAAAGAATCTCCGATTTCCAAAAAATGAAATCAATTTTAACATTTTTTGCAGTTCCGAAAAGAACGATGCGACTTGATTCGCCTAGGGACGGAAATAAGTTGAGAAAGTTAGACTAACTGTGAGTTGTATTCATATTTAGATAAATATTGATTTTGAGGGTTGAAACTGATCTCGTCTTTTAGAGACAGAGAGCTTATCCCTTAAGTTTGTTTAAATGTATACTAAGTCAGCGAGAACAAAGTTTATAACAACACAAACCCGATCGAGAGCCATGAGACAACATGTGTTTGTTAACACTTTCAGAAGCCATAACCTTTTCCTATCCACTTTGATAGAGGAATACTGTGCAGTAAGCTGATGACTAGCTTGTGTGGTGAGCTGACTCACTGACTGACTGACTGAGTCACGTTCCAATAGATTTAGGACTCTGTATAAAGGACAAGTATGTATGCAAACAGGTGCAGATATCCTGTATGTTACACTGATTATGTTCCCTAATATATAGACCGAGAATTTGTTTTTAATGTCTCATCTCATACAAACACTATTGGCACATGAAACAATACAATAAAAGATGTATGAGCCGCCAAAGGGCTACAAGAGACAAACACACTACAATGACATAAAATGTTGCAATAAATGTTGCTGTTGTGTGTATGATGTTAATTTGTTTCTTCCCTCTGCAAAAAAAACCATTTTGAATTTTTATTTCATATGGAAAGATAGAAGTTTTCATTTGATTATTTTAGAGCACACGGGGACATGATCACTCACTTCAGCTTCCTATTGATACATAAATTACTAATTATTCTTCACAAGTGTCTTGCAATTAATAATTCAAACATTAAAGGTACTCGGGCACACCAAAAGTTTGTCTATAAAAATAGTACATGGTTATAAATATAACCCGTCGTCACTGAAGATCCACACTCAAATATGTAAACCATGTAAGTAATGTAGAATATATCCGTGATGAAATAATAATTCTAAAAGATCGGATTTATCATATCCGCATAAATCACCACATGGACAAACTCTTGGCGTTTGCGTATAGTCCCACGCAAAATAACCGCAGGCGTTATGTTTCATTCAACAGCTTTGCCTTTACTGCGTAAAAGAAATCAGTGATGCAAATTGCCGTAATTAGAATACATATACCTTTGTTTTCATGTTAGAGATAAGATAAAGATAAGCAAAACTGCACAGATTCCTTGATCAGCCGTTTTATTTTTTGAATTTCGTAAACCAACTCTTGCGATTCTTGATTTCCATCAGTGATTTAGACCGCCTTAACCTTATCATTATCAATTGCAATACAAATAACAAGAATGTTTCCAATTTGTGCACAAACCTCTATTCTTATATACATGTAAGTGACTTCGGCTGTCTTAAAAGCAGTTTAGAATGCATTTACCAACTCACATTGGCTATTTAAAGGCCTATGAGGACATTTCCACTTACTGTTTTACTGTTTATTGATGCAGTGACAAGATAACGTACCATTGATTGATGCAGTGACAAGATAACGTACCATTGATTGATGCAGTGACAAGATAACGTACCATTGATTCATGAAGAAGGCTCCACTAGGAAATGGGCATATTTCGTATACGTAGATCATTAACAAAGAAACAGTTGCCGTTGTCGTAGATCATGCGGATTCAATGTTTCTATTTCATTGGACCTTTAAGAGCAACGTAACGACCTGATTATGTACATATATTTTAAAAATAACTAAGATATTGATAAATATTTCTGTCCATTATTCTACGAAATATTTCAGTGTGTCTGTCTGTCTTTGTACTGTACATGCATGCATACGCAAAGATAAGATATTGGCTTTCATTTTCAACATATTACGGTTTCACACACTTTGGATTATAGTGGTAATTTATACCACGACTCTATTGTTGGGACCCGTGGTATGATTAACCAAAATATTAGTTATACTACACCAAAGAATCAGCCGGAACTACTTTCATTTAAACCTTCTCATGACAGACTAAATCAGTATTATCACGATCTATGTAACTGTAACGGTTTGACAAATACCTTGAATTTCAAATAACGACAAACAATGATGGGACAACTTTTATTTTTTACATTTGTATACCCCCGACCAACGGTCGAGGGTATATAGTAATACCAACGATTCCGTCCGTCCGTCCGTCCGTCCGTCCGAGAACATTTTTTGTCCGACCTATTTCGGAAAAACTATTCATCCGATTGTTTTGAAATTTTGCACATGTCTTCTACCCTACTAGACAGTCTTTAGGGAATGCGAATCTAGTAGTACGTCAGTGACACTGCATCCGCCATTTTTTACATGCGAGAGAAAGATGTTCGATTCAATGTCGACTGTTTTTGGACGGCCCAAGTCTAAGGCGTCATGAAGAAGTATGATTTTGCCAAAAATAACAATGGACAGGTAACTATTTACTGGTGTTGCAATTATTTTCGCGTGGCATTATGTCAATCGGAGTTTTTGAACGCGATATTTACTTAGTATCACGAAAACTGTGCCCGGTCATTTTTCATCAGATATGAAAGTTGTTTACATGATGTCTTTTAGTTACGCGCGATCTATCCGATGAGTAAAACTATCATCAAAGCTTATGGAGATGTAGTTTAGATATCTAGTAACAATGTTCAGTCAATTATGTTTCAATACCTGCAACGAAAATAACGTATCGTCTTTTTTTCGTTCAATGTACACTTTGTGACGTCAACAAAAAGTCAAACATGGCGCCAAGTTCAAATTGCTTTGGAGCTGATTTTGGGAAAATAGGTGTAACTCCAATAAAAATGTATGAATACCTATTATTTTGGTACCAAATTAATGCTGAGAGATTTTTTAAGTCAGAAGATATTTATTTATATCTAATTATCAATTTATTAAATGTGTATTTAGTTCTAAGTTGGCAATGTCGGGGAATGTACATTTATGTACACCCCGGCACCTGGATGGCGTTTCGTGTATGTACATTTATGTTCAGGCTGGCGCTAAGGGGGTTAAGTAACTCAAGTCAATATCACTTTTGGTCGGACTCGGGGTCACGGGGTCAAGTCAATATCACTTTCTGTCGACTGTCACGTGACTGGTTCTCGACCAATCGGATTGCCGGAAAAATACGCTCACATAATAAAACCTTTTAGCGACAGCGAGAAGGTTATATCCGATAGCCACGAGGATGTGGTCATTATCTCACATACACCACATGGCTTTACCAATTTGCATTTTAACGAAAGTAGAACATCAACCAACTGTTTAGTTATTTGATAGTTTTTGTTATGGGGTAAAACTTAAATACACTCAACTTCTTAACATTTCATATGCACAATACGCGAATTTCACGTGCAGATTGAGCATGTCATGGCGAAGTTGTCAATCAGATAAATCTGATCAAGAAGCAATCCGTTTCTAGTTGTTTTGAATGATATAAAACACCAAAATTCTACATTGAACTGAAATCAAATAATGTGAATACAATTTGTCAGAATCGTCACCGAAATTGTGATTAATAGCAAATGATATCGATATTCGTATGTTTAATACACTATTCAGTCCATCAAATATTTCCTTCTTTATGAAGCAAAAGGTGTTGCTGCACGGACGTTGTCAAGTTCATCTTGTGATGCACGGATTTTAAGTAAATATCATCTTGCACGAGCTCTACACAATCGAAAGCACATGGTTTGAAGGTGGAGACGAAAATGAAACAACTTTATGGCCGCGTTTCAAGGTCTTTTCAGGAGGAAGTAAAGGTGAGTTGAACTTTTAAGTATATTCATGTATTTGCTGTTGAATGTTATTTATGCGTGGATCTACGAAAATGCTGAAGTATGTTACAGAAGGTTTACACGGTATAAAACAAGCTGTCAATAACCAAATTAATATTTATGCATTTCGCTTTTGAACGAGTAATCATTATTTTCAATATCATTTAGTGATGTATATAGCAATGTGTACAACATTTTGATGAATGATGTAACAAGGTGCTTATAAGTTTATAACTCTGACACTGTAATGGATGTAGCATGTTTCTTTATTTCAATTAATCATATTATTCGACATTTATCTTTAAAATATGATTGGTCCATTAAAAAGTATACTCTTACATTATGCAAAGTCAGATTCTAAATGTTTTGAAATAAAGGTTAGCAAAAATATTCATACCTATAGAGAGAGATCAACATTAAGCAATAAAGTAAAACATCGATAATCAATTTACAAAGACCAACGGTGTTTAATTTCAACAACTGACGTTAACTTTTGTTTCAGGGACTACATATGGACATTTGATTGACTATCCAAACAACATTAAAGGGGCAGTAGCACGTTTTTTGATAATTTTATATTTTAAAAATTGCACTTATAATGGTAAGTAAATGCCTAATGTATTATATTGACAGTGTCAACAATCACATTACACAAGCCAATCAACCATAATCAGAGGACAAAGTATGAGGATTTACATAAAATCCATTGGCGGCCATTTTTGTGTGAACACCTTTAATTCATTTTTGTAAGAAAACGGAATCGCATGGCTGAACCTTATGTTATATATTTGAATTATTACTGCTCCATTTAGTTTAAATACATTGTCTTTCATTTGGAACCATTTATTTTCATTTTCCTGACATCACCTTATTATCCCCCTAAAAACGTGCTACTGCCCCTTTAAAGTCGACCTTATTATGGATAATTCAACAAAGACCATATAAATGGAACAGTGTTTAGCTTGTCAAAGGATTGGGAACATTGTTCACTTGGATTATGTGTCCTACTTGCTGAAACTTTTCAGCTGATCGAGAAAGACGTGAATTTGTGTGTGAGTGTTATGACGAACATACTAGAAGACCTTGAGGTCTGCATTCATCATGGATAAGCACACAGCATAAAATGATATCACCATGTGATGCATTTTATATGAAAATAAGTTATGAATCTGTAAATAAACTACGTTTCAAAATTGTTTTGATATTATGGATTCTTTCGTAAATATGTCTTTGATACAGAGTCGACATTTCAAGGTGTTGGGTACCTTGACGTACCCTAAAACACAGTGGTTGTAAGTTCTTTCGAGGTGCGATACCAAAAAGAAGTGAGGCGAAGCCGAACTTGTTTGTGGTATCGAACCGAGAACACATCGACCAACGCACCTTCGATGTGAAGAGCTTAGGTTATACAATATAACCATCGCCATCTGGTTATACGAAATAGTTAACCTCTGATATTGACTTGATAACCACACCACGGGGTGTATTGTCAAATTTTGCATATGTCTTCTATCCTACTTACAGAGGTGCAGTGCAAAATTACAACACATTTCGTAAATATTTGAATTTAAAAAAAAATTCCATGTTTTGAACTTGGTCCATTTTCAACATCAGAATTTGTCCGACCTATTATGGAAAAACTATTCATCAGATTATTGTCAAATATAGTGCATAAATTAATAATAGTGCAAAATTACAACAAATTTGATTTATATTTGATTTTTTTGTCCACATGTCCATGTTTTGACTTAGTCATATTCCATCATCAGAATTTGTCCGACCTATTCCAGAAAAAAACATTCTTGCGATTGGTATTAAATTTTGCACATGTCTTCCATCAAATAGATGACAATGACAACTGTGATCTTATACTGGATGTCAATTAGTTTACATAATATCGTAACGTACCAAAACAAAACAGAAAGGGCGTTTTGAATCTATTTTTTCATTCGTTTTGTTATGATTATTTGATGTTGGATAAGGCAGTATATTTCCCCGGATCAGTACAGATAAGGTTAAAATTCAGGACGTAATTCTTTATGACACAGAAACGTTCAGTATTCACGTTTTCAATAATTCATTTCGATTTTATTAATCGTGGCTTTCTTTCTTAAATGTTAACATGTCGACATAATATATGTAGTAAGTCATGTTTATGTTTTCTGAAAAGCTACATCGAAAAAGTGATAAATAGGCCACTATCATGTGTACGTCGGCGGCGATGAAAACTGCACCAAGATACTCCAACGAGGGAAATCTAACGTGTAAAATCGAAATGCAGCGACGCATTTTTGGCGAATAATGTATAAAGACTTCGCAATTGTTCAAAATGAAAGAACTGTTAATTCAAAAGCCATTGATAGCCCGATTAAAGAAACTGTTACAGTTCCCTATTATCTCCGGATCAACTCCTATTCATTTAGTGACAGGTGTCGGTAATAGCTATATGTATGTGTACAGCGGGGTGATTCCATCGATAGTAGCTGTGATCTGAATCAGTCTCGCCCTAGACACAACTCATATTTAGACAGCATGCCGAGTAAGTCAAGTACATTCATCGTAGTGTCAATTGACTCTGCCCTCGGTATGGAGACTGTATATGGCGGTGTCAGCTTGTGTTGTGCAGCTTCACGTCTCTCCCTCAAGGATACCTAACTACGTTGGACCGACCAGAGAGGAAGATGATTGGTTGCAGACGGACAGCATAAGCCAATCAGCTGTTGATCTGGTCGCAGACGGACAGCATAAGCCAATCAGCTGTTGATCATGTCACCCTCTCTCTGAATGGACGGAAAGAAGGCGACGTGGGTTGAACAATCAATAAACGATGACTTGACTATGTGACCAGATGGAAGGGGGAAGTACACACTGCAGTTGTGTATCTATTTATTTAGCTATTGATACACAGAGTATCTTCTCCTATCAAAGATATCAACACGTTATATTAAGGTGATTAAGGTCACAACGAGTGTTCATATATTCAATATCAGACGATAGTAGAGTGAGATTTTCTTTTATCATCCAAAACCGTCATCTACATGTTATATAGCTTGTGGAAGATCAATCGATAACTTCTTTGAGATATCGTTTTGACACTAAAGATCTTTTAACTTTGCTATGTAATAAAAAAAATACATTACCTCACAACCGTTTTGCATCATCAGTATGATAAGATAAGATAAGATAAGATAAGATAAGATAAGATAAGATATTTGCCCTTCTTGGGCAGTGTACAAAACGGTAATAATTTCTTTTCCATAAATACATAATATATATATAAATGTTCACAATGACACCGCATGCCATTTTGCCTTAGCTGCATTGATATAATTCAGAGAACAATTCAGTAATAATGTCACTATGCTATTACATCATAAACACAACGAAGTCACAATGCTATGATTTCAAGAATATGATGACATCATAAAGCTATGCCATCATTGCTTTAGGAGTTTACGGGTAGTGCAGTGTTCAGAAATGTACTTATTTCATGCAAACGTGAATAATGATGCTGGTTGATAAATAAAATTCACACTCGTGTCTTCTAAAATAACATTATAAGTTGTTTGCTTCTCACGAGGGTAATACGGTCTGATGTAGGCCTACCATCTTTGTAGAAATGTTGCCCAAGCCGCAAGGCGAGGGCTGACATTTCTGCAAAGATGGTACATCAGACCGTATTACCCGAGGGAGAAGCATACAACGTATTTATCTTACCGTCATGACAGAAAAAATACATCAATTTTAGTTTGACTGCCGTTAACGGATGAGCCATCACCGTATTGACGGCCTTGACCCTTAATGTAAACAAAATGGCGTCATGCTAAACATGCTTAAAAACCTTTTGCTTTTAGTTCTATAGCATGTGTAAGTACTGTAATGCGGAATTTGTTTCGAAAAAAACATAGAATGATGAGAAAACAAATGTATAGTTAATAATCACGAAAACAGCAAATCGAATTTATGTGAACTCTACACATTGCGTGCGTCATTTGGTAACGTCATCTTAACGTTATGCGACACCTCTTCTCGGAGAGGAGCTGTTGCTATGGCAGCGGGGTACATTGAATTTGTACACCGTGAGAAGTGAGACTCGAGGGGTACATAAGATAAAACTATTCGATGATCAGCCAATCAAAAACGAGTATTTTACTGTAAGGTAAGATAATCATCAATACTCGCTGATAGAGATTATTACCCAAAGAAGTGTCTCCTATGACTTTTACGAAACGAGTGTGAATTTTTATATTATCCGAGCGAGATCGAGGGTTATACACAAATTTGCACGAGTTTCGTAAAAGTCATATGACACACTTCCAAGTTTTTTTTTACTCTTTTACGTTTTACTCTCTTAGAAATATCCAAGGAACGAACCGCTTTTTTGTGCGACGGCCGGCTACAGTGACGTCACGATCAATGGTTTCATGACGTAGCATGCGAAAGAACCCCAAGAACGCTACAACAATCGTTGCTAGGCAAAAGTGATATGTGCACATGTGCTTATTTAGAACATATGTCAGTACTTATATTCAACCATAAGGCTAATAAAAGTCAAATATCCTCGGTAAGCCTCGGATATTTGTCTACTTTTAAAAAACTCGTGTAGATATATTTGATATGAGACGACACTGCGATCTCTATCTTTTCGCCTTTGTATCTAGATAATGAGGACTCTTCTTTCTTTATACTTCTTGTTACCGTTTGAAATGTTCATTGCTGTCTCTGAACCGTGTTGCTGTTTGTGCTTCTTGTCGCTGTTTATGAATCTTGTAATTGTTTGTGAATCTTGTAACTATTTGTAAATTGTTTTACTGTTTGTGAACTGTCGCTGTTTATGAATCTTGTTACTGTTTGTGAATTTTGTAACTATTTACGAATCGTGCTACTGTTTGTGAACTGTTGATGTATATGAATCTTGTTACTGTTGTGGATCTTGTTACTTTTTTAAACCTTGTTGTTTATGAATCTGGTTACTTTCTGTGAATCTTGTAGCTTCTTTATAGATTGTTACTATGTGTGAATTTTGTTTCTGTTTTGAGATCATATTTATGTTTACAACTGCATTTTGAGGTTACATTGTGTGCCTGCACAATAGTTAAAATATTGGCATGGATGCTGTAATCGTAGTAACACATTTATATTGTCAGACAGATGTATTATGTGCTGAGAATGGGGGTTTGACAGTTACCAGATAGAAAAAAATTGGGAATATGTAAAACTAAATATTTTAGAAAACAAAAATTTTACACAACGTCATAGCCAATTCTAAAGATACATATAAGATAACGCCAATCAAAAAACTTGGATAACAGCGTTCAGCTCATTTTGCTGTAGTCAATGACGCAATCCACAAGAGATATCACTATTTAGAAACGCTGCACTGGAACACACAACAAACTGTCAGTTGGAATATCAGTTATAACAAAACTGAAGGAAGAACATATTGAAAAGATATCTCTTTAGACCTTTTTATTTTTACAGTTTAAATTCACGACATTAATTTTGATCTTTAAGCCTACCCTAGACGAGGCAGGGGGGGGGGGGGGGTCTGCATCACGACCCGAGTGTTGCTCTACCTTCACAGCTCTTGGCGGGTCCTGCTCCCATTGGGTCCAAAACGTCTTCATCTGTCACCTTATATAGTCACGTATCTCATGAGGGAAATATGAGCCTATGTTCATCTTCAAATGTGAAACAAATTGTACTGATCACTTTTAAATTTCAATATGAATGACAAAATACATCAAACACAGAAAGGTTAAAATATGACACTAGTTATAGATATGTATAACTTTGCCTTCTGCGAAAGATGTAACATGTTTCATTTGCTAAGTTCTATTCAACCCTTGGCCAACTTGTACCGCTAGGTCTATCGTTGAAAGCACAGATGGACGCTATTCGAAGTACCAATGGCAACATTGACTATTTAAAGAAATATGTACCAACTATTATATTCGTATTGGAATTATAGATGACTTATCTTCCGTTATGACTGACTTTGTTTCGACTTTTAATAAGTGTTGATACCACACCAAAAGATGACACATATAGTTTAGAACGATACACCTTATGATACACTCGTATAAACAGTGGGCGCCACAACTTCGATTAATTTTGTAACCCAGAGACAATCAAAGGACACTTTGAATATTATTGTAATATTGTTTTAATCAACAATAAAATACTTAATGTGACGTCCAAAGTACAGTAACCACTGCAATAGTGCCATAGCTTTTAACGAACCCGCTTTCGGTGACATCATCATTATTTGTGTAGGTTTTACACCGTGTCTCAATTACTTATGGGTATCAACTTGGGCGGCAACTAGTGCCTGATTCCGAGAAAAGAAAAGAAAATCTAGTCGTGCGAGACAAAGACGGCTGTCAAGCGTATATTTAGGAAATTGAAATTGTGAGATGGCCACACTTGATTCGCCCCCTCCGGAACTAACGTTTCGGTCATTTTGTAAAACTGTCTCCTATTTAAGGAATTTTGGTCCAATCTTTTCATGACTGGTCGCAAATTATTGCTAAAAGTACCACGAATACAGCAATTATACTTTTGTAAATATTGGAGTTTGAATATGGGTCATAAAAACATTGCGCCTCTTTGAAAAAAATAAGCGTCGTGGCTTTATTATCGCTCGACTGATAATATCACATTGCTGAGTAACAGTTTTTACTTTCTTAGTTGGGTAAATATTGTACAGTACAAGATTTCTTCTTGTTAAAAGCAAGTGAATTGTGCGCACTGTGTAGGAGCTGGTGAAAGTGATTCTGTGGCTGTTTTTGTGGACATGCTCCGGGAGAGGAATGGGAAGTGTCACGTGTCACACACCACCGACACATGAGGGATGAACCACAGGAGCCTTTTTCACACAGCTGACAAATGTCGTTTATTTCTAGCCCGCAAGAAGTGTTCTTGAAACTTAAACAGATTGTATTAAATTGTACGATGATTGTATCTGGAGGTGTGCACGGCGCCTCATGTTCCATTTTAATCTAGCTAAAGCTGCATGGTATTGACTCGAGACTAACACACGTGTTTGTTCACAATAGAAAGCATGATCTACATGGTTGGTTGAGACGGTGCAGTGCCTCAGTGGTCGGTCTTACGATACATCCGGCTGTTAGTGATGAATTCGACGTTGAAGTGAGTCAGTTTCCTAGGAGCACCTTAACCTTAGAGAAGAAATGACATATAACCTACAATACGCCCCTTATCACCGTTTAAAATAATATATTTGTATTTCAAAATTTGTAGATTTGAAATTCAAGAGGTTTGGACCACTAAAGGATACATGCCATTTAGATAGTTAATAATATCAAACTTTCAACGATATATTGTTCTACTGAGTGATGTATTCTTTCTGACTGACTGTAGAATCACTTACCATACGGAGATCCCTGTCGGTGAGGAGAATCGACAGTAGGTAAGTCCACTTAAGTAACACTTAACTTCACGGAAGTGCTAACGTCGAATATTACAAACTTTTAAATGTGCTTTATGTCACATTAACCTTTATGATTTAAATATATGTCAAACGTCATCAATAATGTTATTCAATTTATGATTATTGACTGTCGATGAAAAACACAATTTTATTACATTGGTTAAAGTCTTGGTTTTGGATCACAACCCTGTCCAATCGATAAAACGATACGATGGAAGCCTATCTTCCGAAGATCAGATGACTTGGGTTGACAATGTTTAATAGGTTGTATAACTGTTTATCAATCTAAATAAGACGTTTAACTTAGGATTATGAAAGCAAATAGATCTAAATTGAAACTTGATTGTGAACTTTAAATTGTCATATTTTATATGAATGTGCAAACCGAGAGAGACATTTTGATCTTAAAATATGCAGACATGGCATTTTGTACTTTCAACGCCATATGACATATCACTTAGTGCTTCTTTAAGTAAGGAAACCGAATAACTAAGGTAATGGAGTAAAAGACCAATATAATAATGAATGTAATGGGAATAATTCGAGTGCTGTATCTATTCATATTTGTGTACTCTCTCGCTTTAAGCGTAAAGTGATATAAGTAAAGGTAATGCTATCAAACAAATAAAAGTTAGGACGTAAGTCATGATGGCATAGATCTGCCTGCTGACACTATAAGGAAGTAATATGGTGGCGGCTCTGTTCATAGATCTGCCTGCTGACACTATAAGGAAGTAATATGGTGGCGGCTCTGTTCATAGATCTGCCTTCTGACACTATAAGGAAGTAATATGGTGACGGCTCTGTTCATAGATCTGCCTCCTGACACTATAAGGAAGTAATATGGCGACTGCTCTGTTCATAGATCTGCCTTCTGACACTATAAGGAAGTAATATGGTGGGGGCTCTGTTTATAGATCTGCCTGCTGACACTATAAGGAAGTAATATGGTGGCGACTCTGTTCAAAGATCTGCCTGCTGACACTATAAGGAAGTAATATGGTGGCGGCTCTGTTCATACTTCATAGATCTGCCTGCTGACACTATAAGGAAGTAATATGGTGGCGGCTCTGTTCATACTTCATAGATCTGCCTTCTGACACTATAAGGAAGTTATATGGTGACGGCTCTGTTCATAGATCTGCCTGCTGACACTATAAGGAAGTAATATGGTGGCGGCTCTGTTGATAGATCTGCCTGCTGACACTATAAGGAAGTAATATGGTGGCGGCTCTGTTCATAGATCTGCCTTCTGACACTATAAGGAAGTAATATGGTGGCGGCTCTGTTCATAGATCAGCCTGCTGACACTATAAGGAAGTAATATGGTGGCGGCTATGTTCATAGATCTGCCTGCTGACACTATAAGGAAGTAATATGGTGGCGGCTCTGTTCATAGATCTGCCTTCTGACACTATAAGGAAGTAATATGGTGACGGCTCTGTTCATAGATCTGCCTCCTGACACTATAAGGAAGTAATATGGTGACTGCTCTGTTCATAGATCTGCCTTCTGACACTATAAGGAAGTAATATGGTGGGGGCTCTGTTTATAGATCTGCCTGCTGACACTATAAGGAAGTAATATGGTGGGGGCTCTGTTTATAGATCTGCCTGCTGACACTATAAGGAAGTAATATGGTGGCGACTCTGTTCAAAGATCTGCCTGCTGACACTATAAGGAAGTAATATGGTGGCGGCTCTGTTCATACTTCATAGATCTGCCTGCTGACACTATAAGGAAGTAATATGGTGGCGGCTCTGTTCATACTTTATAGATCTGCCTTCTGACACTATAAGGAAGTAATATGGTGGCGGCTCTGTTCATAGATCTGCCTTCTGACACTATAAGGAAGTAATATGGTGGCGGCTCTGTTCATAGATCTGCCTGCTGACACTATAAGGAAGTAATATGGTGGCGGCTCTGTTCATAGATCTGCCTGCTGACACTATAAGGAAGTAATATGGTGGCGGCTCTGTTCATAGATCTGCCTTCTGACACTATAAGGAAGTAATATGGTGACGGCTCTGTTCATAGATCTGCCTCCTGACACTATAAGGAAGTAATATGGTGACTGCTCTGTTCATAGATCTGCCTTCTGACACTATAAGGAAGTAATATGGTGGGGGCTCTGTTTATAGATCTGCCTGCTGACACTATAAGGAAGTAATATGGTGGCGACTCTGTTCAAAGATCTGCCTGCTGACACTATAAGGAAGTAATATGGTGGCGGCTCTGTTCATACTTCATAGATCTGCCTGCTGACACTATAAGGAAGTACTATGGTGGCGGCTCTGTTCATACTTCATAGATCTGCCTTCTGACACTATAAGGAAGTTATATGGTGACGGCTCTGTTCATAGATCTGCCTGCTGACACTATAAGGAAGTAATATGGTGGCGGCTCTGTTGATAGATCTGCCTGCTGACACTATAAGGAAGTAATATGGTGGCGGCTCTGTTCATAGATCTGCCTTCTGACACTATAAGGAAGTAATATGGTGGCGGCTCTGTTCATAGATCTGCCTGCTGACACTATAAGGAAGTAATATGGTGGCGGCTCTGTTCATAGATCTGCCTGCTGACACTATAAGGAAGTAATATGGTGGCGGCTCTGTTCATAGATCTGCCTTCTGACACTATAAGGAAGTAATATGGTGACGGCTCTGTTCATAGATCTGCCTCCTGACACTATAAGGAAGTAATATGGTGACTGCTCTGTTCATAGATCTGCCTTCTGACACTATAAGGAAGTAATATGGTGGGGGCTCTGTTTATAGATCTGCCTGCTGACACTATAAGGAAGTAATATGGTGGGGGCTCTGTTTATAGATCTGCCTGCTGACACTATAAGGAAGTAATATGGTGGCGACTCTGTTCAAAGATCTGCCTGCTGACACTATAAGGAAGTAATATGGTGGCGGCTCTGTTCATACTTCATAGATCTGCCTGCTGACACTATAAGGAAGTAATATGGTGGCGGCTCTGTTCATACTTCATAGATCTGCCTTCTGACACTATAAGGAAGTTATATGGTGACGGCTCTGTTCATAGATCTGCCTGCTGACACTATAAGGAAGTAATATGGTGGCGGCTCTGTTGATAGATCTGCCTGCTGACACTATAAGGAAGTAATATGGTGGCGGCTCTGTTGATAGATCTGCCTTCTGACACTATAAGGAAGTAATATGGTGGCGGCTCTGTTCATAGATCTGCCTGCTGACACTATAAGGAAGTAATATGGTGGCGGCTCTGTTCATAGATCTGCCTGCTGACACTATAAGGAAGTAATATGGTGGCGGCTCTGTTCATAGATCTGCCTTCTGACACTATAAGGAAGTAATATGGTGACGGCTCTGTTCATAGATCTGCCTCCTGACACTATAAGGAAGTAATATGGTGACGGCTCTGTTCATAGATCTGCCTTCTGACACTATAAGGAAGTAATATGGTGGGGGCTCTGTTTATAGATCTGCCTGCTGACACTATAAGGAAGTAATATGGTGGCGACTCTGTTCAAAGATCTGCCTGCTGACACTATAAGGAAGTAATGTGGTGGCGGCTCTGTTCATAGATCTGCCTTCTGACACTATAAGGAAGTAATATGGTGACGGCTCTGTTCATAGATCTGCCTTCTGACACTATAAGGAAGTAATATGGTGACGGCTCTGTTCATAGATCTGCCTTCTGACACTATAAGGAAGTAATATGGTGACGGCTCTGTTCATAGATCTGCCTTCTGACACTATAAGGAAGTTATATGGTGACGGCTCTGTTCATAGATCTGCCTGCTGACACTATAAGGAAGTAATATGGTGGCGGCTCTGTTCATAGATCTGCCTTCTGACACTATAAGGAAGTAATATGGTGGCGGCTCTGTTCATAGATCTGCCTTCTGACACTATAAGGAAGTAATATGGTGACGGCTCTGTTCATAGATCTGCCTGCTGACACTATAAGGAAGTACTATGGTGACGGCTCTGTTCATAGATCTGCCTGCTGACACTATAAGGAAGTAATATGGTGGCGACTCTGTTCAAAGATCTGCCTGCTGACACTATAAGGAAGTAATATGGTGGCGGCTCTGTTCATACTTCATAGATCTGCCTGCTGACACTATAAGGAAGTAATATGGTGGCGGCTCTGTTCATACTTCATAGATCTGCCTTCTGACACTATAAGGAAGTAATATGGTGGCGGCTCTGTTCATACTTCATAGATCTGCCTTCTGACACTATAAGGAAGTAATATTGTGGCGGCTCTGTTCATACTTCATAGATCTGCCTGCTGACACTATAAGGAAGTAATATGGTGGCGGCTCTGTTCATACTTCATAGATCTGCCTGCTGACACTATAAGGAAGTAATATGGTGGCGGCTCTGTTCATAGATCTGCCTGCTGACACTATAAGGAAGTAATATGGTGGCGGCTCTGTTCATAGATCTGCCTTTTGACACTATAAGGAAGTAATATGGTGGCGGCTCTGTTCATACATCTGCCTGCTGACACTATAAGGAAGTAATGTGGTGGCGGCTCTGTTCATACTTCATAGATCTGCCTGCTGACACTATAAGGAAGTAATATGGTGGCGGCTATGTTCATACTTCATAGATCTGCCTGCTGACACTATAAGGAAGTAATATGGTGGCGGCTCTGTTCATAGATCTGCCTTCTGACACTATTAGGAAGTAATATGGTGGCGGCTCTGTTCATAGATCTGCCTGCTGACACTATAAGGAAGTAATATGGTGGCGACTCTGTTCATACTTCATAGATCTGCCTGCTGACACTATAAGGAAGTAATATGGTGGCGGCTCTGTTCATACTTCATAGATCTGCCTGCTGACACTATAAGGAAGTAATATGGTGGCGGCTCTGTTCATAGATCTGCCTGCTGACACTATAAGGAAGTAATATGGTGGCGGCTCTGTTCATACTTCATAGATCTGCCTGCTGACACTATAAGGAAGTAATATGGTGGCGGCTCTGTTCATACTTCATAGATCTGCCTGCTGACACTATAAGGAAGTAATATGGTGGCGGCTCTGTTCATAGATCTGCCTTCTGACACTATAAGGAAGTAATATGGTGGCGGCTCTGTTCATAGATCTACCTGCTGACACTATAAGGAAGTAATATGGTGGCGGCTCTGTTCATACTTCATAGATCTGCCTGCTGACACTATAAGGAAGTAATATGGTGGCGGCTCTGTTCATACTTCATAGATCTGCCTGCTGACACTATAAGGAAGTAATATGGTGGGGGTTCCGTTCATACTTCTCTGCCTGCTGACACTATAAGGAAGTAATATGGTGGCGGCTCTGTTCATACTTCATAGATCTGCCTGCTGACACTATATGGAAGTAATATGGTGGCGGCTCTGTTCATAGATCTGCCTGCTGACACTATAAGGAATTAATATGGTGACGGCTCTGTTCATAGATCTGCCTGCTGACACTATAAGGAAGTAATATGGTGGCGACTCTGTTCATACTTCATAGATCTGCCTGCTGACACTATAAGGAAGTAATATGGTGGCGGCTCTGTTCATACTTCATAGATCTGCCTGCTGACACTATAAGGAAGTAATATGGTGGCGGCTCTGTTCATAGATCTGCCTGCTGACACTATAAGGAAGTAATATGGTGGCGGCTCTGTTCATACTTCATAGATCTGCCTGCTGACACTATAAGGAAGTAATATGGTGGCGGCTCTGTTCATACTTCATAGATCTGCCTGCTGACACTATAAGGAAGTAATATGGTGGCGGCTCTGTTCATAGATCTGCCTTCTGACACTATAAGGAAGTAATATGGTGGCGGCTCTGTTCATAGATCTACCTGCTGACACTATAAGGAAGTAATATGGTGGCGGCTCTGTTCATACTTCATAGATCTGCCTGCTGACACTATAAGGAAGTAATATGGTGGCGGCTCTGTTCATACTTCATAGATCTGCCTGCTGACACTATAAGGAAGTAATATGGTGGCGGTTCCGTTCATACTTCTCTGCCTGCTGACACTATAAGGAAGTAATATGGTGGCGGCTCTGTTCATACTTCATAGATCTGCCTGCTGACACTATAAGGAAGTAATATGGTGGCGGCTCTGTTCATAGATCTGCCTGCTGACACTATAAGGAAGTAATATGGTGACGGCTCTGTTCATAGATCTGCCTGCTGACACTATAAGGAAGTAATATGGTGGCGGCTCTGTTCATACTTCATAGATCTGCCTGCTGACACTATAAGGAAGTAATATGGTGGCGGCTCTGTTCAAACTTCATAGATCTGCCTGCTGACACTATAAGGAAGTAATATGGTGGCGGCTCTGTTCATAGATCTGCCTTCTGACACTATAAGGAAGTAATGTGGTGGCGGCTCTGTTCATAGATCTGCCTGCTGACACTATAAGGAAGTAATATGTTGGCGGCTCTGTTCATACTTCATAGATCTGCCTGCTGACACTATAAGGAAGTAATATGGTGGCGGCTCTGTTCATAGATCTGCCTGCTGACACTATAAGGAATTAATATGGTGACGGCTCTGTTCATAGATCTGCCTGCTGACACTATAAGGAAGTAATATGGTGGCGACTCTGTTCATACTTCATAGATCTGCCTGCTGACACTATAAGGAAGTAATATGGTGGCGGCTCTGTTCATACTTCATAGATCTGCCTGCTGACACTATAAGGAAGTAATATGGTGGCGGCTCTGTTCATAGATCTGCCTGCTGACACTATAAGGAAGTAATATGGTGGCGGCTCTGTTCATACTTCATAGATCTGCCTGCTGACACTATAAGGAAGTAATATGGTGGCGGCTCTGTTCATACTTCATAGATCTGCCTGCTGACACTATAAGGAAGTAATATGGTGGCGGCTCTGTTCATAGATCTGCCTTCTGACACTATAAGGAAGTAATATGGTGGCGGCTCTGTTCATAGATCTACCTGCTGACACTATAAGGAAGTAATATGGTGGCGGCTCTGTTCATACTTCATAGATCTGCCTGCTGACACTATAAGGAAGTAATATGGTGGCGGCTCTGTTCATACTTCATAGATCTGCCTGCTGACACTATAAGGAAGTAATATGGTGGCGGTTCCGTTCATACTTCTCTGCCTGCTGACACTATAAGGAAGTAATATGGTGGCGGCTCTGTTCATACTTCATAGATCTGCCTGCTGACACTATAAGAAAGTAATATGGTGGCGGCTCTGTTCATAGATCTGCCTGCTGACACTATAAGGAAGTAATATGGTGACGGCTCTGTTCATAGATCTGCCTGCTGACACTATAAGGAAGTAATATGGTGGCGGCTCTGTTCATACTTCATAGATCTGCCTGCTGACACTATAAGGAAGTAATATGGTGGCGGCTCTGTTCAAACTTCATAGATCTGCCTGCTGACACTATAAGGAAGTAATATGGTGGCGGCTCTGTTCATAGATCTGCCTTCTGACACTATAAGGAAGTAATGTGGTGGCGGCTCTGTTCATAGATCTGCCTGCTGACACTATAAGGAAGTAATATGTTGGCGGCTCTGTTCATACTTCATAGATCTGCCTGCTGACACTATAAGGAAGTAATATGGTGACGGCTCTGTTCATAGATCTGCCTGCTGACACTATAAGGAATTAATATGGTGACGGCTCTGTTCATAGATCTGCCTGCTGACACTATAAGGAAGTAATATGAAGGCGGCTCTGTTCATACTTCATAGATCTGCCTGCTGACACTATAAGGAAGTAATATGGTGGCGGCTCTGTTCATAGATCTGCCTGCTGACACTATAAGGAAGTAATATGGTGGCGGCTCTGTTCACAGATCTGCCTGCTGACACTATAAGGAAGTAATATGGTGGCGGCTATGTTCACATATCTGCCTGCTGACACTATAAGGAAGTAATATGGTGGCGGCTCTGTTCATAGATCTGCCTGCTGACACTATAAGGAAGTAATATGGTGGCGGCTCTGTTCATAGATCTGCCTGCTGACACTATAAGGAAGTAATATGGTGACGGCTCTGTTCATAGATCTGCCTGCTGACACTATAAGGAAGTAATATGGTGACGGCTCTGTTCATAGACCTGCCTCCTGACACTATAAGGAAGTAATATGGTGACTGCTCTGTTCATAGGTCTGCCTCCTGACACTATAAGGAAGTAATATGGTGGGGGCTCTGTTCATAGATCTGCCTGCTGACACTATAAGAAAGTAATATGGTGGCGGCTCTGTTCATAGATCTGCCTGCTGACACTATAAGGAAGTAATATGGTGACGGCTCTGTTCATAGATCTGCCTGCTGACACTATAAGGAAGTAATATGGTGGCGGCTCTGTTCATAGATCTGCCTGCTGACACTATAAGGAAGTAATATGGTGACGGCTCTGTTCATAGATCTGCCTGCTGACACTATAAGGAAGTAATATGGTGGCGGTTCCGTTCATACTTCATAGATCTGCCTGCTGACACTATAAGGAAGTAATATGGTGGCGGCTCTGTTCATACTTCATAGATCTGCCTGCTGACACTATAAGGAAGTAATATGGTGGCGGTTCCGTTCATACTTCATAGATCTGCCTGCTGACACTATAAGGAAGTAATATGGTGGCGGCTCTGTTCATACTTCATAGATCTGCCTGCTGACACTATAAGGAAGTAATATGGTGACGGCTCTGTTCATAGATCTGCCTGCTGACACTATAAGGAAGTAATATGGTGACGGCTCTGTTCATAGATCTGCCTGCTGACACTATAAGGAAGTAATATGGTGACGGCTCTGTTCATAGATCTGCCTGCTGACACTATAAGGAAGTAATATTGTGGCGGCTCTGTTCATAGATCTGCCTGCTGACACTATAAGGAAGTAATATGGTGACGGCTCTGTTCATAGATCTGCCTGCTGACACTATAAGGAAGTAATATGGTGGCGGTTCCGTTCATACTTCTCTGCCTGCTGACACTATAAGGAAGTAATATGGTGGCGGCTCTGTTCATACTTCATAGATCTGCCTGCTGACACTATAAGGAAGTAATATGGTGGCGGCTCTGTTCATACTTCATAGATCTGCCTGCTGACACTATAAGGAAGTTCCTCTGACGCCGCTCTCTGTATACCAAATCTCCACACTGAAGCTGATTGGACAAGACGGAAGGACGCACACCTGACTTCTTCTACATATTATATTCACGTCTAGTTCGGTTTAATCCTTTATCAAATTACCTTCAAGTTGAAAATCTAATTCAGAATTTTCTAGTCCAAAAACATCGTTATCACATCATGTTTGGAGCAACCTTGTACAAATTATTATCATTTGCATCGTTGTCGTTTTCCTTGCAGTTGTACAAAGGTTCACAGCCAAACGCAATTTGATACAGTTGTCCACATTTTTGTAAAAGTGTATTTTGTTTGAATTATTGTACATCATCTTTTGACATCCCTGAACGTTGCACACACTTCTATTCCAACACTGTTTGAAACATTAAGAGACAGTTTCGAATATTCGCAATAAGCTGCAGAATATCAACAACATTTGTAGAAGTGGAAATTGTTTCTTTGCGTTGATTGGTAACTTGGCGACGGTGGTGATGATTAAGTAAAACATCCCTGAAGATGTTTCACTTTTCACGACTACACGTCCCGTCATGTGTCTCACACCATAGAGGCCGGCGGGAGGTGCCCCCAGACACACAGGCACAGGGCATTAACCGATATTTAGTCTTTTAATTCCAATTATATTTTTTGCTAATTCTATTACATAACCTGTGAAAGTGTAGTTATTTATGATTTTGAAAGTTAATTATCAAAGTTTACACAGTCTATAATATCTAACTTTATTAGTGTTCAACAAAGGATTTCGGTTTAGATGGTTGAAATGTGGATATATATCAGAATTCTACCAATGCACGGAAGAACAAAGCTTAATGCAAATATGTAGGCTATATAGGACGACACTAAACAAGCATAATTGAAATTATATTCCTTCTCCAACACGAGCCGCTGTGTACATTGATATTGTTATGGTAAATGTGGTATCATATTGTCAGTTATTACAATAATTATGCTCTGTTTTCTGCCATGAAAACTATTCCATATCTTGATTGTAACGGTAAGCTGCTTGAACGTCTGGAGGGCTGTCTGATAATGGTGGGAGTATCTGGTTAGTATCGACATCGTGTCTCATCGTGAGTCTACCCCTCCTCCGCTCACCGGCACTTCTCTAGTCAGCTGCACCGTCTTCTCTGCATACACGGCTCCATACAGCCTCACCTGCCGTATCTACATGGAACTGCTGTGGTGTAAGATGAAGGATTCCTCAGTGCTGCATGATGCGGACAATATCATAACGTAACCTCTTCCCTGGATATATCCTCTGCAGCGATGTTATTTGAATACTAGACCTCACGCTAATAGTGGTGAAATTTTGTCGTTGCATATTTGTGTTGCAGTTGTTCATTAATCATCTTATAAAAATAAGCGAGAACTTGATTAAAACTTTTAAAAAGAGGTAATCAATAGTATTGAAAGTTTCAAAGCATATAAATTGATTTATAGTGGTTTTCAAACCTTGAAATCTGTTTGTATGTGTTGTCCTCTTTTGTTAAAATATTCTAATTTGCTACAGTCCCCTTAAGACAGCATGACTAACATCAAACACCATCCGTACGGAATTGTCCTTGCATTCCGCTGTGAGTGAGAGCATAACACCATACAATATCTAAGAGAGCTCTTTAACCAACATAACACACCTTCCCAACCAGAGAGAGTCCTAACAACCCATCATGAATCACACACCCATGTGGACGAGTCATTTAGGTCAGCATTAAGCCACCTTCCTCATTGAGTGTATCCTAAATGGAAGTGTATGTAGAAAAACGACCCTTACCAACTAGTGTCTTTTGTTTCGCGTTGGATTCATGTGAATGTGTCGTCGACGAAAACATCATTTTATATAAAGCATATCGTTTAATCTGGTTACTTTTACAAAGGGGATAAATGAAAACCCTTATCTTTTTTTAATATAATTCAAGTATCGAAATATCATTATAACAAGTTCTTAACACAACCATAAGCTCCATGTTAAAATGCCGTTCTTTAACAACGAGAAGAAAAGCCATCCATAAGGAGAAAGTTTTTCAGTTGACAACCTAACAAATCACTTTGCAAAATAGTTGCAGTTTTGTTAAGCCCCTGAAGAGGCCAAGTAGCCGAACGCTGCTGGAGATGAAGCGTGATATATCTGTTAACTGAAGTAAATCGCTCCCTGTGCACTCCTATAACTGAAGCTATCTGTGGTGGCTCATCTCGCTGTGTTGTCCTGTTACTGACTCGATAAACCTCCATCGATACCATTCAGTTGCCTAATGGAGGGCCAAGTTGAATAGTTTTATCTCCTTAAAGAAAGCCTGTAAGTGTTTTGATTTAGTAAATTCAATAGCACGGAGCACAACGACAATGTCCTGTGTAAACTGAAGCTCATGGTTAAGACAAACTGTCAGATAATGGTTATAGAAGAAGTCGTGTAAGCTGCTGAAGTGCCTTACCATTACATCAAATGTTTCATAAACGATACACTACAAACTGTTCTTCTTCTCCAAAGTCTTGCAGTTTCCGATCATTCTTGTAGTCGATATATTGTGACAGAACAACAGACACATTAGGCAGGCTGATATATTCAAATGTTATTATTTGCCGGCTCTGTTGGGAGAAGACCTGTTACGTGGAGAGGAAACAAACAATAAGAGACAGTTCATCTCCATATTCATAGACCCTCCCCCCACGTCCCTCCCCCCCCGTCTCCCCCGTGATGCTGCATGTCTGCTGGGACTCCATCGTCTTGGCAGTCAGTAAATAAACAAATAGTTACTGACACAAACAATTCCTCCTTCGAAACGAGACGTTTACGATTTAAGATCGTCGTATGGTGCAGGTGTTTCCTATCACAGAGCAGAGAGATAGTGATAAGATAACTATCGCGTTAGTGTTAAGGTTTATAGATGTAGAGAGACTTGACATCAGACCCTTACGTATATATCCTCAACGAGATGCGAGTGAGGTATCATTACGGCATGCATCAGTGTCAATTGGCATTTCCAACGTATCAATAACGTACTAAACATACCAGACCATGGACGAAAGCAATTAAAGCTACGCGCTATCGGACGCGGCATTCACGTGCCCTTTCTCATATGGTCAACACGCCAATTATCAAAGACAGCGGTCGTATTGTTAACAATAACAATATATTTGGAGTCAACTAAATAAATTTGTATTAAAGTGGGGTTCTAATATATCTGTTTAGGGTTATCAACTGTAGAGCAAATATTTTTTCCATAAAAAAGATTGTATCCATCGATCTTTAAATCTGTTTATTCGTGTGTGAACCGGTTGATATGTCCAAGTTTTAAGATGTTAACTGAAATACATGTAGTAGAAAATGGGAATTGAAAGAGAAATGGTGTAGTTTCAAGTCATGGTGCATTCATTAAATGTCCGTGACTGGAGGGAAGGCTTCTGTCCGTATCTACAGACCCGTGGAGCCGCCGTGTTGAATCTCTTTAGTTATCTCAAAAATGAATGAACACGCATACTTAACTGAACAACATAAGTTAATTCATTGATTGGCATTCTAGAATATTACGTGATTATAAATGAGGGATAATCAGCTTCTCGAATCTTTGACACATTCACAGTATTAGAAAGTTGCTTATCAATAAAAGTATTCATTTCATTATTTACTTCGCCTGCTCTGTCCCATTTCAGATCGTTCAAGAATAAGCAGTGAGAGTGCGAGACCCCGGCCAATAGTAGACAACATCGCGTATGACAGAAAGGAGAGGCAGTGGCTCAAGGTTGTTGTTCAGTCATTTCCACCATCGGTGGTACACGAGCTTAGATACATTACCATTTATACACAGAATAAATAAATCAACATGGCACATATGTTAAGATGTCCTTTTCAAACAATGTATACATATTATTCATGTTAAATATGTGAAAGACATGTACAGTATACAAAAAAAATCCTAAGCATCCTTGGTCGCAATATGGGTGTGGTTTGATAATAACGACAGTCGTTTTAGGTAATTTATTTTAAAGTGGTTTATATTGTTTTCATTGTAAACAGATTTTAATAATTTCGTAGAATTGTCTGGTATGGTATGAAGACGATGTATGAGAAGAGCTTCACATCAATAAGACATCCAAGTCACAGCACCAGGAACAATCTTTCCCGCCATTCCGGATATTACTTTAATGTTTTCGACAGAAATCAAGAACAGACTGGAAAAAACAACACGTTGCATTCTTACAATGGTTCCCTAAAGAATCGCTTCCAACCAATTGATAATAAGTAATAAATATGGCTGAAACAAGGTTTCATAATTTCTTCAAAAGCCAACTGTCTAAGTAAATGATTTTAAATATATACTTTTCACCTTTGCGAATAAGCCATGGATTTCCAATCTGCTTACCTAGGCAAGATAGGAGAATGAATATGAGCACTCTGCTTGGTTGGTTGATAACACCCTACTGACGCGTCACCGGATCGATGTCCAAGGACGTGCATTATAGTGAAACACCGTTTTCTATTTGCACTTCAACATATCTACAGTTTACTTAAATGCCGAACATTCTGTTATCAATTATTTTAAATTGCGAATTTAATTAACCCTTGCTTGTATAAGCGGAAACATCAAACGTATCTTTACCCGAAGAATGAAATTGTGCATACTTCAAGTGCTTGTCAAAATTTATCAAAAACTGACTCAATCTAGTAAAACAATTAGTTTCTGGCCATGTTAAAAAATTGGTTGCCTTTCATTTGGACTCAAGTTAAGTATATCCCAGGATATGGGACACGTGTACAAACATTTGAGTCACTTAATAAATAAAGCATGATAGCTCCACGTGAGATCAGAATGACTCTTTGTCGGGCTGCTTGTAGACTTGAATGGATCTGTCATATGTTACAGCTGCCTCCACATCTACTCGGTATGTCTACTCAGTATATATACTCAAGCAGCTCTCGGCACACGGGTTCGCTTGGTCGTACGTCAAGAATGTCCATTTACATTCATTGGTAGCTTATCTGAAAAACCATTATCTATATTGTTGTCTGAAACAATCTTGCTACCAATACCACAAGTGACGACTTAAAGTCATTGACAAGCATTCTGATTTGATTAGCGTATGCATTTAATAACGTTCATCTAGTGAAAAGGTAAAATTTAGGTAAATTCTGACTCTTGTGAGAAAAAGGTTTTTTAAATGTACAAGAAAGTCTATGGTTAAACATACCTCAAAGGTTGCAGCACTATTCAACATAATACCAAATCACCGATAATATATTATTTCTTCACTTAAAATATGTTTTATGTTCATTTAGAATAGCAAAACTGTACACGATTGAAATGTACAACCATTAACATATTAAAATGGCCTTTGATAATTGATATAATACAAATACTGAAGCTCTTTAAAAAATGTCTTTCGGTCAAACTGAAAATATGCAAAAAGCATGCTATACCCTTCCAAGCTGATACCAAAATACCAGGATAACAACTACATGTATGAATGATATCGAAATTGCAATTTGTAACAAAAGCCCAACTACACTTTCAAAGGAATCAAAGTTAACTATAATAGACTAAGTCTTATATAAAGATTACATTTGAAATTGTTTTTTTTTTACTTTGTCTAGAATTTTTTTTTAAAGATGAGTTTTAGATCAAATTGCTTATATAAAATTTAAACTTCCCAACGGGAGCTACCAAGAAATTCTGAAAAGGAGATAACAAGAAATCACAATATTGTATGGTTCGGTATAACATGTAGACATGTAAAAAAGAAAAGATGATTTAAGTCATGTTAAAAACACTTTCCCAACATTAATGAACTATTTAAAAATGGTTTATCTGAGAGAACCAATGCAAAGTTTGTTACTACTAGAATGAATAAAAACAGATAGGCAAAACATAATGGATGTAGTTAGAGTATGAATACGTCAATGCTTGTCAATTATACATGGACTTCGTGGAGCAATGATTAATAAGAAGCGGGCAGAAAGAAACTAAGAGATTGAAAGTTGTCAAACCAATACCGAGTGAACCTCAGACATTGCTCTTTCGGATCATCTTCTCAAGGCTGTGCTAAAAGTGCGCCACTTCCAGATTGCTGCATCCATGCTCAAATATAGATGGTCAGCGCAATGGAGTTGACAGCAAATACTCATCATAGAGACTTTCACTAGTGAGGTCTCGTCCGCTGATTAGATTACTCACCTCAACAAGGTCACGTGATCTGGCAGGCCCTCTCACACTGACAAATATGGAGGTAGTGTAGAGTTTATCCCAGAGTGCACAAAATCTAGAACTCTAAATATAACTAACTGTGTTGCAAATAACATTGTTTTACCAACGCACAAAATGGTATGACTGGTATTAACGTTTTCATAATGACAATGAGAACTGCAATTAAAAAACCTGCACATGTATTTGTTAACGGGATCTTTTTGCACTAAGTTCAATCTTCTATGTCAACGAAGATACATAGGCGACCAATTTTAAGCTGAAGTATTACGTCAGTGACAAATATAATTGAAAATCATTTCAAACAGAAGTTATTCTAGGCAAAAGCTATCAAATGTCCATTGCTTAAATCGTATAGGAGTGGTCGGCATTATTGCTATGTCGTCATGGCTTGATGACGTCATACATCACACAGGTAAGTTCGTAGTATTATCAGAGCTCTTCTAACCATACGACACCAAATTGAATGTAAACAACTTCGATTCAAACACCGACTGCCCTCTATGTTTCTACACCTTCAGTCAGATATTGTCGACATCATCCTCAACTGCGAGAACAGTGTGGTTAAACATAATACCGACTTTCAAACTCGAGTAGTTCGATTGACGTGTTGCACATTCTAGTAGTTCGATTGACGGGTTTACTTTCATCTGAAATAATCTATGTTGTTGTGTATATCTATATTTTCCGGACACCATGAATATTATTACACAATATGGTTGAAAATGAGTAGTGACATGTTTTCAATATGAGCACTAGTGCACATATCACTTTTGCCTAGCAACGATTGTTGTAGCGCGAGTTCCCGTATTATTTCGCCTGTGACGTCATAACACCATTGTTCGTGACGTCACTGTAGCCGGCCTTCGCAAGGGAAGCGGCCCGTTTCTTGCATATTTCTAAGATGGTAAAATGGAATAGAATCGGTAATAAAGAAATATTACCCTCGGAAGTGTGTCATATGACTTTAACGAAACTCGTGCACATTTTTGTATAACCCTCGCTCTCGCTCGGTTTATACCAAAATTCACACTTGTTTCGTAAAAGTAATATGACACACTCCCTCGGGTAATAATCTATATTTATACTCCTATGCAGCGGTATTACCATTCTGTTTCAACGAAAATTTAATAAGAAGAGACTCCATCTTGAATCAAGAATTTGTTTAAATAAGAAGGTCTTGTATAAAAACCAAACTCAATTCAGTCTTTTTGCCATAATTCACCCATGATGTTCAAACTATAATTATATTTGATATGCTAAATTACCGCGAGCACAATTACAGTTTTTATTGCTCAGCGTGCAGCCTTCTGTGCTGCATCAATTACCTGGTCTTCAGAAATGATTAATTGCTCAGGATAAAATAATTATTTCAAAATAAACAACGGTCTTGAAAACATGACATCTTTCTTGCAAAGCTTGGCTGATTAAAACTACTGCGCATGCGTAGCAGAAATGGGTTCAGATGCTGATCGTCGTCTGTGTAAAAATCTTGTCTTTTTCACTTGGAAGCCGACATGGAATACTGATGAGCTTGCAGCTTACAGATATCTATTATTCTTCTTGTATATAAGAGGGAACACGGAAGATCTTTCTCAATCACGTTTGTACCTATTTCGCCATCACTTTATCTGCCCAGGGCGCATTTATTGTCAAACTTGCCACTGTACTTGGAACAGTTTAGCAGTGAATCGAACGGATTGTCTAGGTTTTCAGTATTTTGATTGAGATGGAGGTTTTCAAATTCTAAACAACTGTATGTGATCTGCATTTATGACGATATGCCAAGTCTTATGCTTCGAGGAATTCCATTAATGCTAGAAATTTAATGACCTTAAAAGTTAAACTAAGTTCTTTTTCATTCAGCGAATATATGTTTTATATAATTGATTATCTTCACATTTTACGATTGCAATACAGGATTATAGAGATAATAATTATGTTTTGTGAATAGTTTATAACTTTACATATATAATGTTTATCCTTGTTATTGGTTTAATGCTGGAGAACTTTATAACATGTAAAACCAATCCTTTGGGATAATAAGCCACTACCTAATCTTTATATAGCCTTTTTACTTTCCAATGTTGAAAGCTTTGAAAGTATGTGTAAATGTCTATGACCATATCTAACTGAAAAGATTTCAAGGACGACCTACATCGCTCCCTCCCCTGATCCCCTTCACCTAGAACTATCCTCGTCCTAACATGCAGGACGCAATGACAGTGAGAAGCGACATGTTGCAAGATGGCATGCCTAGACTAATTGCCAGGCTAATGATGTTACATAACACCGTGTCTTATTCCCAGGCTGCCGTCTTCCTTACTGATTTAGTTTTCTCCTATGAACATCTTAATGAATCCTCCAATGACTGGAGACTAGAGATACATCAACAGCGCTGCCCCGCCAGCCCGACTCCCCGTCAAGCAACCAGGTCCCCGCAGTCAGATCAATAGGTCCTGTCCCCTGCTGCCGCTTACTGGATACATCATCAACAATCTGCCTCCCGACCTTTGTCTTGGTATTACCATCATACAACTATTCCATTCATTTTCTCCTTGAGAATGATTACATTGTGAAAATCATGAATTCAGTCACATGAAATGGTGCTCACTAGGTGTAAACTTTTAATGATGTCAATCTGGATAACTTTAACAGTGTTTCTTGTTTTCAACTTTTCGATATATGAAACTTACCAATGCATAAACTGATAAACTAGCGTCCAAAAAAACCGCTACATAACAAATGACGAGATTATTCAATCCACAGGTGATTAATACGACAGAAACATGGTTTCTTGATTTCTCCAGAATCCAACTTACGTTTATATAGACTATTGATACTTAATTTTTCACGTTTGCGAAAAACACGATTTGGTATCTCCATAACTAGTTGAGACAGCAGGGGGACAAATAATACCTTTGCCTGCTTTAAAACGATCTACAGCAAAGACGCGTCAACAAATTAATCTCAAACAAAGTGCTTTATGTCGGCAACAACGTTTTCTAACAGTACTTTTATCATTTATTCATTTTAAACTGAAGTGGCGAATATTCCGTCCAAAATAAACTGATCCGCTTTTTATTCTAGTTCTTATTCAAGTTGTAGATATTATAGTATTTACCAAACGATAAGAATGTTCTCATGTAATGTTCTCTTATACAATTAAGAGTATATATACAAATATGCATGCAGTGTCCTATTTCGCCAAGGCTGGCCTACAAAGAGCAGAGTATATCCCATCATATCAGAGAAAGGTGCGCCCCAGTTACTTCTGGGTGGATATCTTTCCGTTTAGTATAACGTTAAAGTAGATCGATCTATTGAAGATGTGTAGATACATCTTGTTGAGGTAAGTGTACCACTGTAGGGATTTTATCCGGAATACTACTGAGCATAGCCATAGCGACCGTCGTCCAACAATTTCTCCTAAACATAAGTCATTTGTAACTTATATGATGCTTATTTGTCAATTTAGTTTATAAAAATTCAGTTATTGTTATCACAATCACAGAATGTTTCATTTTATATATTCTAACAAAATAATTTGTGATAATTAAGATAATTTTGCAGAATTCTGGATGTGACATGACATGTTAAAAATTCTCCAAAGAAAAAAGAAGAAACATATTTTCTTACATTTTATTATATACATTGTATTGCTAAAGTGTATTCTACGTGTACATATGCTTATTCAATTTATGAAATAATGATCTTAACTTTGAGAGCAGTGGACCAAACTGAATTTGGATATCGAAAAAATGCGACCCATCGTCGCATACTTTCGGCATTTTCTTGAAACACATGGACAAAACATTGTTTTTATGCCCCCGAATCGGAGATTCCGGGGGTAAATTGTTTTTCACCTGTCCGTCTGTCTGTCTGTTTGTCCACAAAAACTTTAACCTTGGTCATAACTTTTGATTGGTCAGAGCTAGGTCTTTGATACTTGACATATGGATCCCTTGTGATGAGACCTTTCAGATGACACCATGATATTTGACCTTGTGACCTTGACCTTGACACAGCGAGCAGGATGCATCCGGGGGCATTCGTGTTTCACAAACACATCTTGTTTCCTTATATTTTTCAAGCACTTCTGATGTAAAAAATGGATGTTTCTAGGGAATAAGTTTATTGGAACACCGAGAAAGAGGGCAAAAGAACGACACCGTCCTCCCTAAACCCCTGTCTTTCCCCAACACGAACAACTGAAGTGAAATTACCTAACAAACGAACGCTTGGTGTAAATATTTTACTATAGCGTGGATAATATGTGTATATATGTGATATAGAGACAACAACACTAAAGTGAATAAAATGCTACTTCATGTTATATAGTCTATTTAAAAGTTATTAAAACAAATAAAGTAAAAAAATAAACACTAGTATCTTAATGGTGTCTTTTTCTGTCTTTCGGGAATTCTGTCTTCTTTTATCAGGGCTGTTCCATTATTTTCAAAGGGTAGAGCCCATGTTGCACAGCATTTGTCATCCATGTTTTAAGCTTTCTGTCTTTTGGGAATTCTGTATTTTGGGAAGATACTGAAAAAACAAACACTGTCCTCGATCAGTTTGTGATACACAAGTTAAGCGTTATCAAGACATTGTTCTTGGAAACTTTAGCATAATCAGTAAGAAGTAGTGTCGGTGTCTTCAGAGCTCTATAACAAGAAGCGCTTGTCGAGGTACCCAAAACGTCATTTCTTTATGAACGTCAGTCCGAGCAAATCAATGACTTAAAGATAATGGTTCAATATTAATTGTTGTTTTAGTAGAATGGAAATAAATGCAAATCAGAGAAATGACTATAATTATTATCGGCTACGTGATCGCCTTTATATCAAATAAAGGGCTTAAATCATAATTTTAGTTAAATACATATATGTCGCTGATGTTCAAACAAAGTCTTTTTAACCTCCTGATTATAAAAATTCATAACAATACTGTCATATACTTATATAGACTGTGAACCCAGACCAGGTGACCTAATGTGTCTCCTCCCAGGCTTTAAGTAGCGGTTGATATGAGGATACAAATGTAGTTAGAGCTAGTTAGTGGAGACAGTGAGACAAATGTAGTTAGAGCTAGTTAGAGCTAGTTAGTGGAGACAGTGAGACAACACGTCCATCTGGATGAGTCTAGCGTGGCGTGGTAACACTATCAGACCGGTCCTCTATATCTCCTTATACATCACCTGCTCTACTTGCCTCACCGCTCTCACCATGTCACAGTGCACGCATCTAAACATCAGAGGTTACACTTCAATACTTACAATTCTCATTTCGAAACAAACTATGCATTTATACTTAACACATGATGACCGTGTATCACTGACGTTCTGTTTTCACATGAGGGCGAAGGCTTTCAGTCTTCTCTAGATAACAATAGAACGTTAGCATTACAACATGTGCAGTGTTTGCGATACTTACACTTCGGGAGTATAGTAAGAATGTACCATTTGCCCTTGCTGATGTTGTTTCATGGTGAAAACTGTAAGATCGAGTCTTGGATGAAAAATATCTCTATGACAAACTAAAACATGCTGGCGTTGTTCTGGCCTTATACGTCATGAATATATACCAAGAAAGACAGCAATAACTCCTTTACATACTCTCGGTCAAACCCCGGTCTCGTCGGGTGAAGAGTGGACACTGTACCGACTGAGCTACATCCCTTATCGCCATAACCAAGAGGACAATGAATATTAACAATTTCATATTGCTGATACGACCATGCATGGAGAGCACACAGGGTACCTGGTGTTGGAAGCTCTTGTATATAGAGAGCAGCAGTATAGAGAGCTTATACTGGTCCAGCCTCCTGCAGGCGCCGTCTCGACTACCAGCTGGATCCAGACACTTAGTGCCACATTAGGGTGCAGATATATCTCTTACTTGCCTGAAGAGGTGTATATTCTTACTTTCATGCGATAGTGTGGTGTTTCAAACTCTCTAATGTATTAACCAATCGGATTACAAACCAATGATATCCGATAAATACCTTCACTATTATTTGTCATTCGATTCCAGGAACGCAGCGATAGTAAACATAAATAGATATGTAAAAACGCTTGTAACGTCGGTTGTGAACAAACTGGAAATATTGATTTTTGAAAATGACCGAACTAGTAATGTGTGGAACATTTTAATATACTTTCATCTTTAAACTGAGAGTATAGGATGAAGTATTCTTTTTCGAGATCTGTATTATCAAAATCTTATGTGGATTCAGATAAAACATATATCAAGGTATTTTATGATTCTTCCAATGTTGTTAAGAGTTATAATCACATATAATTTAAGTATGATATACTATCCCAAAGCATGTGGAACAATGATAGCAAGAGTATTTTACATAAAAGTTGGGTTAAAAAGGTATATTTAAAAAAAAAAGATTTATTAGATGAAAACGACAAACTCAAATTCCAAAGAAAATTTTTGTACTCTTCATGTTAACTTTCTTAGTAACGAGAGTGTCAAACGTGCCGTATTATGCCAACTCTGGGGGTTTAACTATATCTGATTGTAAACTGTGCAATTCCGTGTATTCTTTCACTATCAAATGTACAAACACTCTTTTGGGTCACCACAAGAAACCATATAATATGTTACTTTACTCACATTTTTTAAAACTTCCTTGCTTTGATAAAAAACTCATCGGTTCGCACTACACTGAATTTGATTGGGATTGTTTTTACATTATTGCACACAAATGGACCCCCCAGTACTGACTTTAGAATGTTACAATATAGAATAATCCACAGAATATTGCCAACGAAATATTGCTTCGCCTCACTTCTTTGTGGTATCGCACCTCGAAAGAACTTACAACCACTGTGTTTTAGGGATAGTAAAGGTACTCAACACCTTGAAATGTTTACTTTGTATCAAAGACATATTTACGCAAGAATACATGATATAAAATAATTTCGAAACGTAGTTTATTTACAGATTTATAACTTATTTTCATATAAAACGTATCGCATGGTGATATCATTTTGTTCTTTGGGCTTATCCATGATGAATTTAGACCACAAGGTCTTCTAGTATTTTCGTCATAACACTCACACACAATTTCACGTCGTTCTCGATTGGCTGAAAAGTTTCCAAGTGAACAGCGTTCCCAATCCCTTGACAAGCTGAAATCTGTTCCATTCATATGGTCTTTGTTGAATTATCCAAAATAAGGTCGACTTTAATTTTGTTTGGATAGTCAATCAAATGTCCATATGTAGTCCCTGAAACAAAAGTGTAACGTCAGTTGTTGAAATAAAACACCAGTGATCTTTGTAAATTGCTTATCGATGTTTGACTTTATTGCTTAATGTTGATATCTCTCTAGGTATAAATATTTTTGCTTATCATTTTTCAAAACATTTTGAATCTGACTTTTGAATGATGTCAGAGTATACTTTTTAATGGACCAATCATATTTTAAAGATGAATGTCGAATAATGTGATTAATTGTAGGAAAGAAACATGTTAAATTGATTACAATTTCAGAGTTATAAGCTTATAAGCATCATGTTACATGTATTAATCAAAATTTTGTAGACATTGCTATTAACATTACTAAATGATATTGGAAATAATAATTACATTAAGAATACTCTTTCAACAGCGAAATGCATAGATATTAACTTCGTTGTTTTATCCCGTGTAAACCCTCTGTAACATACTTCAGCATCTTCGTAGATCCATGACAGTGATAGTGCCATGACATGCTCAATCTGCACGTGAATTTCGCGTATTGTGAAAATGAAATTTTTAAAAGTGGAGTGTATTTAAGTTTTACCCCATAACAACAACTAACAAATAACTAAATATTTGGTTGATGTTTTACTTTTGTTAAAATGCAAATTGATAAAGCCATGTGGTTTGTGTGAGGTAATGACCACATCCTCGTGATCATGAAGTTTCGTATGTAAGAACATATACACTCAGGGGCAAAAGAAACGATACCAACTTTCCAAAAGAGTACAGAACAAAATGCTGTTGTAAATGAAATGCGACTACGAACCCTTGTGATAGACAAATTAGTTGTGAAGAAGTACTAAGAATTTCAAACATCAAAGTATGATATTTATAACTCTGTGACTGTTCAAATACACGAGGGGTCAGAAAACAGCTTTTTCAATGTTATTTCCGGTCATAATCTTTTAAATTGGAATACAAAAATTATGAAATGTAAAAATCTTATAAATATAAGATGTTATCAATTTAAAAAACCCGGGTAGAAATTAATTTCTTTACGCATTTTGCCTGTATGTTGGTTTAAAAACAAGAAAAAGGGTCATTTTCTCATTCCTTTCTCGTCTAGTTAAGGAGATTTTAAAACGGCGTTTTTTTAAAGGCCTGTATTTCAACGATATTTCAAAAGCGTAAACAGATATGGCTTTGAAATTAAAAACTTAGTTCAGTTAGCTCTTGAAGAAACAAATTAACCCAGATTCAGCCGTTAATATCACTCGTAGCTTGACCTATCATGTATTTTATATGGTATCGTTTCTTTTGCCCCTGAATGTACAACACAATTTTTCACGGATATGAAGGAAACCGTCAAATTACTGCATAATACTAACATCATGTTCATTGTTGGTTATAATTATTACTAACTGACAAAACAAAACAAGCCAATGAAAAAGATAGAAGCTAGTTTTCTAACAACGTTGTAAGTTTTAGTCTTCTATTTAATTGTTATTTATGTATTATTGATCTTGATGATGAATTTGATCATTTATAAATAAAAAAAGAATGTATATGATAAAAACATGACTTACTAACATTTTCTTTAAAATTCAATTATTTTTAGCCATACATTCTCACCTGTACACCAATATATACATTTCTGAATATCCCATGCCCTCTCTAATATTGCATCCATATAAAAAATTTTATAAAAACCAAAATGATAGTGTTAAATTTCTGAGGTGGACAGGTTTGATGCAAAGTTGCACCACACTATGCTGAACATAAAGCACCCTAGAAATATTTGTATGATTGAAGTATAACACCCCTTTTTCTTATTATGTATCTAAACATGATGTTTGATCAACCTATGAAACACATGTCTACTAGTAGATGTTCTGACCCGGATAGAACTGGATACAATTTGCTAACAGAGTCCTAATTTATTGCCACAAAACACGAAATTTTACAAAAATATTTTCAAAATTGTTAATCATGACACACGTCCATATTATTACGTATCTCAATATCAAGTTTGATAAAATGTAAATATTCGAAAAGACGTTGCTAGCCAGACAGGATTTGTAACAGTTTTCTTTAATCCTAATTCCACTATGAATTTGAATTGAAAAGGTTTATTAGTAACGAAGTTTTGAGTCGGACACAAAGTGTAACGGACGAACGCACGGACGGTGCGGGGGATAATAAAAACACTTTATTGTCCTCAGTACATGTACATATTGGACATTTGTTTTGTGTCTAAGTATCCGGCCGGCAGCTACAATGCAGCACCAATTATATATGTAAAAGTGACAAGAAAGGCAGCAATAACTTCCAATTTCTTTTTGGTATTCTTTGGGAATCGAACTCCGGTCTTCCGGATGATGAGGGGGCACTCTACCAACTGAGCTACGTCCCCGATAAAAAGCCAAGGGTAATCGTACATAAACTAACGGGCAAAAGAAAGGTTTCACCTCAGTTGGTTTCGATTTTACAACGATTTGAAATATATATGACGCCCTTGATTATGGAATCATCAACATTAATCATATCTACAATAGTTCATATGAATTGATCGTTGATTGATTCATTTTTTGTTAAGATATCTTTGTTTAAAGAAGACCGGGGTAAAACCAACATGACCCTACCATGTTAAAAAGGGTGTAAATGAGTGGAAAACAAGGTTTGTTTTGTGATTTTTTTAGTAAAATATAGCTTTTATATCGATGGCCATTTGTTGTTAATTAAAATTAATTTTCCAAAAAAAAATAATTAAAAATTTCAATTTTCCAAAAAAAAATCAAACACGTCTAGAAGTATTCTTTGATTGATAACTAAAGGCTTGCACTGTTCTGTTTTAGCGTACGACGTCTAAAAATGGAAATATTTGTTATTGAAAATTATGTATATGATGAAATCAACTAAGGTGAAACCTTTCTTTTGCCCGTGAGTTTATATGTCTATCACAAAAAACAAAACTTACATTTCAGTCCTGAAAATGGAATGTCAACCAATACTGATGTTTGGCTTCAACATAACCATTTTCAAAACAACCTTGTGGGCATATGCGCTATCTTTATAATAACACCTGATTGGAAATGTTCAAGTTAAGCAGAAAAAAAGGCATTGTTGAAAAGGGAGAAGTTTATATTATTTACATCCATATTTGCTTAAAAATATTATTTTCATTACTCTCAATGAAGTTAAGAGAGTAAGTATATTAGTAAGTATAGCTAAAAAACCTACAATTCTGCTTGACTAATTGATTACTGCAGAATTTCTGCAGGTATCCAAGTATGATTTGTATGTATGGTCAAACCCAAGTTGATCGTTATAAAACTGATCTATCTGATATTATCATAAGATATATTTAACAATTAATTCTCAGCAGTATAAATCTGTAGAAATGTGCAAACCACAAACAATAACTTAAAAATTTGCAGATCAAAATGACAAACATAGAAATCTACAGATCACAACGTCGAAGAAATCGCAGTTTAAAGGGGCAGTAGCACGTTTTTAGGGGGAGTATAATGTGATGTCAGGAAAATGAAAATTAATGGTTCCAATTGAAAGACAATGTATTTAAACTAAATTGAGCAGTAATAATTCGAATATATAACGTAAAGTTTAGCCATGCGATTCCCTTTTTTACACAAAATGAATTAAAGGTGTTCACATAAAATGACCGCCAATGGATTTTATGTGAATCATCATACTTTGTCCTCTGACTATGGATCATTGGCTTGTGTAATGAAATTTTGGACACTGTCAAAATAATACATCTATCATTAACTGTGAATTATCAGTGAAATATTTAAAATATAAAATTATCAAAAAAAGTGCTACTGCCCCTTTAAGGGACAGTAGCACGTTTTTAGGGGGAGTATAAAGTGATGTCAGGAAAATGAAAATTAATGGTTCCAATTGAAAGTCAATGTATTTAAACTTAATGGAGCAGTAATAATTCAAATATATAACGTAAAGTTTAACAATGCGATTCCCTTTTTTTACACAAAATTAATTTAAGTTGTTCACATAAAATTGATTTTATGTGAATATTCATACTTTGTCCTCTGACTATGGATGATTGGCTTGTGTAATGAGATTTGTTACACTGTCAAAATGATACATTTAGCATTATCTTACAATTATCAGTGAAAATTTTGAAATATAAAATTATCAAAAAACCTGCTACTGCCCCTTTAATGTTTATAAATGCAGTGACCTGCTGTACACAAATATACATTGTTTTTGAAATACAACTACATTTTCATTTCTACTAATTTGCCTTAATGCAAATACTTTTAACGTACGAGTTATTTGATATTTATTCATAAGATAACTAACCAAACACCCGTAAACATGTCAACAAACGCATCAATGACACCCAGGGGCAAGCAGCTCCCCGCTCCAATACCAGTTGTCGATTGTTGTTAGTTGGGTATGATGTATACAAGCGTCACTGAGCGCTCCACCGAGACCTCCGTCCTGAACACTCCCCCCAGGCGCGCTGCGGGTTCTTATTGGTCCTATCTTCCTTCATGTATACAGTAGGACAAATACTTTTCTGAATATTTGATTATTTGTTACTATCTATAATTCGTAACAGAGGATTTACGTTGCGTTAATATGAATTCTTTATCCTAGGCGGAAATCACCATACAGCTGCTTTACAAAAGTTTGTTACACTGTTTATAATTTCCTATGTAATACCATCATTTCGGGGAATATCAAATAGGTCACCATTTCTGAAAAAAATCAGACTTAAAGTGAGTCAACATAATAATGATGAATTTGAAATGAATCATATTTTTATTACTCAAATAGAGGAACGATAATGTGGTTTGTCTTTGTCAGGAACATTTCTGCCATCAGGCATGGGTAGTAATTCCGAAATTCAAATTTTCTTCATTTGACAATCTTTCGGTCAAAACAATCAATAATTGTCAACACTATGATTAACCTACCGTTTTAATACAAAATATTATAAAATGACAATTTTTTAAAATAAACAATATATTTAATATTTTGCATTTTGTGGTTGCGTGAATCCCTGCCAAATGTGTTCCTGTAATACCATCGATCATAAGAGAAAATAATTTCCTCAACTCAAAATATTGTAACTCTTAGTGAAATACTTATTCAATGAGTCAAATTAAAACGAACACAATATATATGATGTTTGCACTAAGTTGCAAAGAAATGAAAGAAACTTTTGATGAATTTTTGAAACTGTAAGCAATAACAAATGAGCTAGAGATCCAATATTTCAATTTCATTACTTTAAATTTCTAAAGAAAGGGTAAAACAGATTTTAATTATGAAACTTGATTTGCCACTTTGACCCCGAATACACATGCAACTTGCTTTCGTACAGATACGCATCTGGCTTTAGAGTGGTGGTGTATGTAGAGATACGCATTCACGATTATTTACATGCCGCTTGACATATCGGTGATGTACAAGACGTTTAGCTAGCCGCCCTCATTGCCGCCTTCAAAGTCTCGTTACTCCATTCCCGGCGGGCATGGTAAACTTGTTGATTTCAGTCACGTGATACGGAACATCTGGATATCAACAACGTCAATAACCCGGGACAAACAGTGCAAGCTTTACACGGACTAACATCAATCTCCTTGCCTACTTGTTCCGACAACACGAGAAAACAGAAGAAGACTGTAGCGAACCCAGGGACCAAATAGACTGAGGGTAGTACCCGATGCTGAGGGTTTTTCGGTTCAGGGATTCGAACACACACACCCATAGTCAGGCCACACCACCAGCGCCGGCTAACCAACAGCTAAGCAACTCGCTTTCGCTCGCCACTCACTCGTTTCATAGACTTTTCATTAAACGATTGTTAGTTTAGTATTATATTATTTACGCGCAAAATCAAGGCTAACCTAGCACTCTATAGTGATGTAGAATATCTCATACGGTCAATCGACCAGCTAGACTGACATATTCTATACAAAACAAGAAACGCATAGGTGAATGTTTTCCGGATAAATGAGTTTTCAAAACGAAATATGTCCATAAAAACTGTGAAACACATTTGGTTGTAGAAACATTTTGATTGTGACAATTTTGAATGTTCGAATCTGTCACTGATTTCAAAATTGTGAATTTGAACGCGTTTTTGACCAAAATGAAAAAAAACATCGCAAAACGGAACCATAAGCACTTTGAAAGTTGAAACTATTGGAAACATGCGTGTATTCACATTCTCCACAAAAGGCTTTCACCGATCACGAATTGCAATAGAAGTTTTACCATATGAAGAGTAAATGCAAATTCCACGTTTTGGCACTGCAACTCGAATCACCGCCATTGGCAAAATTCAGACTGGAGAGTCGCAAACATTCCTTGCCAGGGGTCAAACGTCTAAATGAGCACAAACATTTGTCTTTTAGAACGCTTCCAACAATTTGGTTCCACCAATGATTGTCCACGTTCTGGAACACCTTGGGTCATCACAGAGGGTCAAGATCGCTAAATTTGGTTCCTTCATCCATGTTACTGCATTGTCAATGCTGTTACCCAGCTGACAGGGTGCCTATAGTACACAGAATTTCGCCACAAACAATACGGAATCGTTTGCAACAGATCAGATTAAGAGTCAGGAGACGCTACTTTGGCAATATGTTATGACGTCATAATCGCTCGCAACGTGTTCTGTGCTGTAACAACGTTCAGGTCTGGGACCTAAGACATGGGAAATGTGTAAGTCTTAGCGATGCATCAGGATTTCTTTTGCAAAGAGGAGATGAAAAAGAATTGGGTATACAGACGTGTACAAATGAAAGATACGCTCCAAACTGCCAAAGTCAAGTCGTTAGATTTTGGAAAGGGTAACATGATGATGTGGGCGGCCATATGCTACACATTTCTTTCTGGTTTCATTCATTTTCAAGGCAGTCTAATGGGCTTATGTTCATAACACACTACCATCAAACGACACGTGCTTCCGATAAATGACGTAGCGTCGTAACGTTGTCCACTACATCGAAAGAGCACATACTGTTGGTCTCACAAGATCATTTCTGACATGTTACAACATCAATGGGATCCCCTATCACTTACGTAATCAGGATCTTAACCTGATTGAACACTTTTGAGATGAACTGGATTGACCTCTCTGGCAGCGTTAACGTTTACGTCAAATGCTTCCAAACATGGCTCAGTTTATGCAGGACAAGTTGGAGACCATAATCCAATCATCAATGTATCGACTTATACAGTCTTTGCCAAGGCGTTTGAAAATTGTTAAGCGTTCACGTGGTGGTAAAAATAGACAATGACATTCAAGTGACCTCTGATTAGCTAAAGGAAGTTAAAGTCATATGGCGTGTATGGTATCATAAAGAGCAATGATCCTGTTATCTCAGTGAGAAATTTCAGTTTGTTATACGCATTTACTAAAAGAAGGTGTAAATTCAAAATTGACTGTAACAACACCTTGAAATATCCAGCTATGCGTTTCTTTTTTTGTATAGTATATTTCAGATCAATCTGTTCCGCTAGGCAGGTCGCTCCTCACGGGTATAGCAAGTAAAGAAAGTATCGATAGAGAATAGTACATTTCCCCCTAATTTAGTTTAGAATATCCACCAAGAAAGCTATCGCAAGTCATATTTTTATTTGCATCAGGTATTGCACCCACCACATCATACCAATGAATTACAGCTTCAATGTGTTCACTTACCTCCGTATCATCACCATTCTAATGCTCAACAAGCAGCTGACATTGGCGAGCTATTTCCTCCACAAATGGCACAATATGTAAATATTTAATTATCTTATTCAATTTGAGCTTTTTCAATCACTGTTTTGATGTAAAAGATTCCATTTCATCATATTACAGATTCATTTGTCACACAAAAACAACACGTTTTTTCCCCCAGGATTTGAAGGAAACTGTTCAAATCAAAATAGTAATTGACAGCAACATTATGTTCACTGTTGGGAATAATTCGAGTAAATTAACAAAATTAAATTCAAACCAATAAAAAAAATACAAATAAGTTGTCCTACAACATTGTAATTTTTACTCTAATAATCAATGTCTAAATAAATACATAACAAATTACTCTTTATGTAATTAGGATCTCCGTGATCAATTTGATCATTTTTAAACCGAAAGAGAACTCATGATAAAAATGACTCCCTAATATATTCTTTCAAATGCGCTTTGATCCGGTAAAAATATTTCTTTATGGTCAACACATTAAAGTTTCCGTATGAGCAGACAGAGATTAGATGTTTTTTTTCAATGTTAAATTTTTTCTTTCAAACCAATCTTTTTCTTTATTTCTTTCATATGTGATCTGGTTTCTGATCGTAAATGAGTTTATTGTAAGACTCTCATAGTTCTTAGAAATTCGTATATAGTAACCAATTAAGTTTTTGGATAAGCACTTCGAAAATATAGGTCAAAATATAAAAATAACATATTGTGTCCTTCTTTGAATACTGAGCCCAGATTTTTATTATTTGTTGAGTTTTCATAAGGGTGCCTGTGAGATGCATGGAACTTTTAAAAACTGTTTTGTATCGTAATGGCTTATTATAGGTATTTGACATATCAAATTTGTGTGTCTTTTCGCATTGGGCGCTTTGGCCCAAACTACGGGGCAAAGTGCACCGCCCTTGTCGAAATACACTTTCGTTAATATCTCTTTATGCAGGCATGGTAGGTTAAAAAAGCATTTGGCATACAATAGTTTATATGCTGAGAATTAGAGACGTGCTGCAAGTTGCATTCTAAACGTGTTCATGTGCCCAGAAAACACGCTTATATGTTAGGGGGCGCGCTTTGCCCTGGTTTCCCCTATATCAATATCAAATTTGATTTAAGTATGATGATTAGTTTAGAAGTTGTAACAGTTTTGTAACAGAGTCTTCATTTTTGCCAAAAGAGGCAAAATTTTAGAATCATTTTAATCATACCACACCTCCATATGATTATGTATCTCAATTATCAAATTTTATCTAAGTATGATGATTAGTTTAGAAGTTGTGAGCCGGACAGGACTTGAAACATTTTCGTACAAATTTACCACTTTTCCATTTTTTGTAGATATTCTCAAAATGTTTGCCCATGACACATTGTTACATTTCCATTTCTTCATTTCCATTATGACTTTGAATTGAAATGGTTTATTAATAACGAAGTTTTGAGTCGGACACAAAGTGTTAATGACGGACAGACGGACGGTGCCCATGTTAATATCCCCTGCAGTTTCGTTGTTGCGAGGGATCAAGAGGTTAAAGTCATCGTCGAAACAGTCCTGATATCGCATGCAAGGGCACTTATGAAATTGTCTTTTAAACGACATAAAATCAAATATGTCTAAGAAAAATTAATACATCAGCTATTGTCAGTATATTGACTTAATGTATTCGATAAACCAAAAGCGAGTTTTAAAATCATTTACGAATAACCTCATTCATCGATTTTGTCAGTAAAAGCATGTATTTGTGGAATTTGCAGTTTTAAAGAATAGAACCATCAAATAAACATAGCTTATCTTCTGATCCAAAATATCGCAACACAGTAACAGTAACAGTATTAATTCAACATTATTTAAGATTATCTATTTCAAAACACTATTTTAAGAAGTAAGTTTAAACAAATCTGAAGAATTTCAAGGTTATCTAAATGTTGGAAATCCGAACGTGTGTTATGTTCTTAGAAGCCATCAATGAAAAGTCACTGTCGAAATAAGTTAAGTTAAGTTAGTTACTCGTTTTTCAGTCAGCTGTTACAGCCAACCGTAACAGTTTTGGCCGGAGTGATAATGGGTCTCAAAACTAATCCTTCATAATAGATCAAAAGCTTTAAATACCATTAAAATGTTCTTTTCATTACGTCAGTTTAATTGTTTGTTTTTTCAAAGAGTAGATATTCAATATTTCATTCGCATTTTGACAAAACCAAATTTAAAACATATGAACCTATATGTCTTTTCATCATTGCAAATCAAATTTGAAATTTCAAAGGGAGGCCAGGCGTTCCTGAAATATTGAAAATAAGTAGGTAGCTGGACTCCTATCACACATTACGCTGTCAGTGATTTGGCTATGGTAACGTTTGTCATTTCTCATATGCATTTAATGAACCAACCTGTCTTCAGTTAATACTGAATTTCCGACATGGCCTCATTTGAACTGATTCCAAAATGTCTAGTTCGTTCAGATGCAATGAGAGAAGACCGGTGTTCTGTTCCCTTAAAAAGAGAAAATGTGTAACAAGTTTGAAATGGAGATAAATTCCATTTAGATAGTGAAAAAATGTAAGATGGTTATATTTTGGATCACACTATCTTCAGAAGAAGACAGTGAGGGTGTGGGTTCGAATCTCGCATGGGACTCGGTCCGCAAAAAAGTACAAGAATTTGTACTACTGAGGACAGTTTGATCCCAAAATACAACAATGTTAATTTTTTTCATTTTCTAAATAGCATCTATCTTTGAAACATTAAGCTTTGGTTAGCTTTCGAATAATGTATGTTGTATTGAAAAGTAAGATAGATGTGATTACAATTCTTTGAAAATGGCGATGGAGAAAATTGAACTTTGAAATAGACTCCTTTGCTGTAAAGAGTAAAGTGGACCCCTGGTCGGTAATATTGCTGGACAGTTTGCCAGGAACATGTGACAAGGGAGACAAATCGTTAACAGAAGCTTTTGACATTATCATGACTTGACTGGTCGTGGTAAGTCATCAATTTCTATGTTATTACATTCCAGAACTACCACTACGTATGATTATTTCACGGTTCTGAAGCAATTTTGAGGTCTCCGTTCTCTGTCCCGAACACTGAGCTCCTTACAGCACCCCTCTTCTGTGTTATTCTTCTTGCTGGTACTGTGAGACAAGATCGCACCAACCATACAGCCATGTCAAATATTTCACAAAACTGAGCAGTGAAGCTGTAGGTACAAGAATAAGACTCATGAAACCTTTACTACTGTATTACTCAGTGCAACTGTCCTTCACACAAGCTTTAAATGTTATCCATAAATTATCTTCTTTGTACAAAAATGATGAGGTACACTCCTCTGTTTATAATCACATGGTTAGACAAAAGTCATAGAATACGTCGTGCCAAGTCTTAATTAAACTAAGGTTTTATTTGTTCTCTTTACTTAATGCAACAGTTGAGAGATGTAATCATTACACGCCCGTGTTTTACACGACAATTATAACTTCTTTGAGAGGCATTTGTTAGAAGTTGGGATGACAATAATGCTGAGGACTAACGTCGCATACAATGAACAAAGAAGTTGTCATCCATATATTCCTCAGCATTATTGACAATGTTATAGATGTACTGATGAATACTAAATGGTTTCCCCCCTAAACTTGGTTGATCACTGCGATCATCAATCAAAATTTGATTTCTTTCAGGCATTGTGAAACAGAAACGGATGTTGTCGAATTTCACAGGATATATGAAGATTCATTGTTGTTTTTGAGTTGTGTTTGAGTTGAGTTGAATTGATAGCTGTGACAGATCGTTGAAATGAGGGTTAGGATTTAACATTGACAGCAATATTTCAGCTATTTGACACGTGAATGTTGCTACCAACAAGAGAGAAGTCATATCAGGGAGAAAAGGAATCGATATATCAATATGATCGAAATGACAGCAAAATAGGAATGGCAAAAATAACTCATGTATCTATCATACATTAACAACATGGTCAATGGGTATCTGGTCATTTGACTGTCCAGCTTCTTCGACGTCCGTACTAAAATAAGATAATATGATATTTGTACTAAGAAACACAAAGTCTAGTAAGTACAGCAAAGAGACATACAATAATAGTTCTGTTGTACTAACATAGCTCGAGATGACAGTGAGGTGTTGCAGTTTCTTCACAATAGTGTCTCATTCACTCAAATATCACTTTCAGTTTCATTCGTATTTCAGTGAATAATGTGAACGAGTTCTACAAGGAAAACTTTCCCTGCTATGTATTGCTGTTTTTATTAAACTCTAGAATATTTTGGTATACAAAACTCGCTTTAGCTCGCCTAATGAAAAAGTTATATCTTGGAATGTGGAAGATATGAATAAATAAGCTGATACGTGTTGCAACAAACACATACACGTCAGCTGATGAAGATGAATCGCATTACAGTAATTGATTTGACAACTTGATTTCTTCTCGGGCGATATTGTCATCAATTTGGTAAAAATTTCTTCCAGGGTTGTCAACAATGTATTATTTATATCTCAGTGAATGAACCGGGTACTAATGCAATTACTGAACACAACAAATATAAACTGTATATTATTTGAAACAAGTTATGACTCGTGAAGTTGTTTTAAAAGATCTATACACTGGAAGGCAACATCTCCATGCCCAGTGGAAGAACATTCCCGTCTAGCAGACCAGGTGCGCGGAGTGACCAGGAGAAGCCACGGCCCACTGAGAGACAGGACGAGACCGCACTGGAGGTCCTGCGGTGAAGACCTGTCTAGAGGACCAGTTAGATGTTGAACTATAATTCTCCACCTAATTGATCCCTGTCTCCCCGCGGAGGGGTCGCCGGGAAGTGCATTCTACCACTCGAGACGACGACAATGCAATATTTGCAAACTGTCAATTTCATTTGGTTATCAGCTCAATTGTCATATCGAGTAGCGGATCAGAGGAGTAAAGAGTTAATTGAAATAGACAGGAAGAGAGATGTGGCAACCCATCTATTATTCATACTAATCTCTTGCATTCTTCCTAACGTTTAGGCAGGTAATTGTTATAGTTTCCGTGTCTTCCTTCCCTGCCCATTAGACTCCCTCTCCTTTCCTCTCCGTGCTTCACCAGGCCGCAGACGGGTGCGTCAACCCCGGGGCAGAAGGTGGGGGCAGCCATCACATACAATCAACACACTATCCAGTACTTGTCTCCTGTAGTCTGTTTCTTAGTTACCATGAAGGGAGGCTCTTCGTCCATACAGCTCATGTAGCAAACCAGTTTCCTGGGAAACAGTTATATCTATCTGTCTGTATCATCTACCAAACAGCTCATGTAGCGAACCAGTTTCCTGGGAAACAGTTATATCTATCTGTCTGTATCATCTAAAATACAGCTCATGTAGCGAACCAGTTTCCTGGGAAACAGTTATTTCTATCTGTCTGTATCATCTACTATACAGCTCATGTAGCGAACCAGTCACCTGGGAAACAGTTATTTCTATCTGTCTGTATCATCTACTATACAGCTCATGTAGCGAACCAGTCACCTGGGAAACAGTTATGTCTATCTGTCTGTATCATCTACCATACAGCTCATGTAGCGAACCAGTCACCAGGGAAACAGTTATTTCTATCTGTTTGTATCATCTACTATACAGCTCATGTAGCGAACCAGTCACCTGGGAAACAGTTATTTCTATCTGTCTGTATCATCTACTATACAGCTCATGTAGCGAACCAGTCACCTGGGAAACAGTTATTTCTATCTGTCTGTATCATCTACCATACAGCTCATGTAGCGAACCAGTCACCTGGGAAACAGTTATTTCTATCTGTCTGTATCATCTACTATACAGCTTATGTAGCGAACCAGTCACCTGGGAAACAGTTATTTCTATCTGTTTGTATCATCTACTATACAGCTCATGTAGCGAAACAGTCACCTGGGAAACAGTTATTTCTATCTGTCTATATCATCTACTATACAGCTCATGTAGCGAACCAGTCACCTGGGAAACAGTTATGTCTATCTGTCTGTATCATCTACCATACAGCTCATGTAGCGAACCAGTCAACAGGGAAACAGTTATTTCTATCTGTTTGTATCATCTACCATACAGCTCATGTAGCGAACCAGTCACCTGGGAAACAGTTATTTCTATCTGTCTGTATCATCTACTATACAGCTCATGTAGCGAACCAGTCACCTGGGAAACAGTTATGTCTATCTGTCTGTATCATCTACCATACAGCTCATGTAGCGAACCAGTCACCAGGGAAACAGTTATTTCTATCTGTTTGTATCATCTACTATACAGCTCATGTAGCGAACCAGTCACCTGGGAAACAGTTATTTCTATCTGTCTGTATCATCTACTATACAGCTCATGTAGCGAACCAGTCACCTGGGAAACAGTTATTTCTATCTGTCTATATCATCTACTATACAGCTTATGTAGCGAACCAGTCACCTGGGAAACAGTTATTTCTATCTGTTTGTATCATCTACTATACAGCTCATGTAGCGAACCAGTCACCTGGGAAACAGTTATGTCTATCTGTCTGTATCATCTACCATACAGCTCATGTAGCGAACCAGTCACCTGGGAAACAGTTATGTCTATTTGTCTGTATCATCTACCATACAGCTCATGTAGCGAACCAGTCACCTGGGAAACAGTTATGTCTATCTGTCTGTATCATCTACCATACAGCTCATGTAGCGAACCAGTCACCTGGGAAACAGTTATTTCTATCTGTTTGTATCATCTACTATACAGCTCTTGTAGCGAACCAGTCACCTGGGAAACAGTTATGTCTATCTGTTTGTATCATCTACTATACAGCTTATGTAGCGAACCAGTCACCTGGGAAACAGTTATGTCTATCTGTTTGTATCATCTACTATACAGCTTATGTAGCGAACCAGTCACCTGGGAAACAGTTATGTCTATCTGTTTGTATCATCTACTATACAGCTCTTGTAGCGAACCAGTCACCTGGGAAACAGTTATGTCTATCTGTTTGTATCATCTACTATACAGCTTATGTAGCGAACCAGTCACCTGGGAAACAGTTATGTCTATCTGTTTGTATCATCTACTATACAGCTCATGTAGCGAACCAGTCACCTGGGAAACAGTTATTTCTATCTGTCTGTATCATCTACTATACAGCTCATGTAGCGAACCAGTCACCTGGGAAACAGTTATGTCTATCTGTCTGTATCATCTACCATACAGCTCATGTAGCGAACCAGTCACCAGGGAAACAGTTATTTCTATCTGTTTGTATCATCTACTATACAGCTCATGTAGCGAACCAGTCACCTGGGAAACAGTTATTTCTATCTGTCTGTATCATCTACTATACAGCTCATGTAGCGAACCAGTCACCTGGGAAACAGTTATTTCTATCTGTCTATATCATCTACTATACAGCTTATGTAGCGAACCAGTCACCTGGGAAACAGTTATTTCTATCTGTTTGTATCATCTACTATACAGCTCATGTAGCGAACCAGTCACCTGGGAAACAGTTATGTCTATCTGTCTGTATCATCTACCATACAGCTCATGTAGCGAACCAGTCACCTGGGAAACAGTTATGTCTATTTGTCTGTATCATCTACCATACAGCTCATGTAGCGAACCAGTCACCTGGGAAACAGTTATGTCTATTTGTCTGTATCATCTACCACACAGCTCAAGTAGCGAACCAGTCACCAGGGAAACAGTTATGTCTATCTGTCTGTATCATCTACTATACAGCTCATGTAGCGAACCAGTCACCTGGGAAACAGTTATGTCTATTTGTCTGTATCATCTACCATACAGCTCATGTAGCGAACCAGTCACCTGGGAAACAGTTATTTCTATCTGTTTGTATCATCTACTATACAGCTCTTGTAGCGAACCAGTCACCTGGGAAACAGTTATGTCTATCTGTTTGTATCATCTACTATACAGCTTATGTAGCGAACCAGTCACCTGGGAAACAGTTATGTCTATCTGTTTGTATCATCTACTATACAGCTTATGTAGCGAACCAGTCACCTGGGAAACAGTTATGTCTATCTGTTTGTATCATCTACTATACAGCTCTTGTAGCGAACCAGTCACCTGGGAAACAGTTATGTCTATCTGTTTGTATCATCTACTATACAGCTTATGTAGCGAACCAGTCACCTGGGAAACAGTTATGTCTATCTGTTTGTATCATCTACTATACAGCTCATGTAGCGAACCAGTCACCTGGGAAACAGTTATTTCTATCTGTCTGTATCATCTACTATACAGCTCATGTAGCGAACCAGTCACCTGGGAAACAGTTATGTCTATCTGTCTGTATCATCTACCATACAGCTCATGTAGCGAACCAGTCACCAGGGAAACAGTTATTTCTATCTGTTTGTATCATCTACTATACAGCTCATGTAGCGAACCAGTCACCTGGGAAACAGTTATTTCTATCTGTCTGTATCATCTACTATACAGCTCATGTAGCGAACCAGTCACCTGGGAAACAGTTATTTCTATCTGTCTATATCATCTACTATACAGCTTATGTAGCGAACCAGTCACCTGGGAAACAGTTATTTCTATCTGTTTGTATCATCTACTATACAGCTCATGTAGCGAACCAGTCACCTGGGAAACAGTTATGTCTATCTGTCTGTATCATCTACCATACAGCTCATGTAGCGAACCAGTCACCTGGGAAACAGTTATGTCTATTTGTCTGTATCATCTACCATACAGCTCATGTAGCGAACCAGTCACCTGGGAAACAGTTATGTCTATTTGTCTGTATCATCTACCACACAGCTCAAGTAGCGAACCAGTCACCAGGGAAACAGTTATGTCTATCTGTCTGTATCATCTACTATACAGCTCATGTAGCGAACCAGTCACCTGGGAAACAGTTATGTCTATTTGTCTGTATCATCTACCATACAGCTCATGTAGCGAACCAGTCACCAGGGAAACAGTTATTTCTATCTGTCTGTATCATCTACTATACAGCTCATGTAGCGAACCAGTCACCTGGGAAACAGTTATTTCTATCTGTTTGTATCATCTACTATACAGCTTATGTAGCGAACCAGTCACCTGGGAAACAGTTATGTCTATCTGTTTGTATCATCTACTATACAGCTCATGTAGCGAACCAGTCACCTGGGAAACAGTTATGTCTATTTGTTTGTATCATCTACTATACAGCTTATGTAGCGAACCAGTCACCTGGGAAACAGTTATTTCTATCTGTTTGTATCATCTATTATAAAGCTTATGTAGCGAACCAGTCACCTGGGAAACAGTTATTTCTATCTGTCTGTATCATCTACTATACAGCTCATGTAGCGAACCAGTCACCTGGGAAACAGTTATTTCTATCTGTCTGTATCATCTACTATACAGCTCATGTAGCGAACCAGTCACCTGGGAAACAGTTATTTCTATCTGTCTGTATCATCTACTATACAGCTCATGTAGCGAACCAGTCACCTGGGAAACAGTTATTTCTATCTGTTTGTATCATCTACCATACAGCTCAAGTAGCGAACCAGTCACCTGGGAAACAGTTATTTCTATCTGTCTGTATCATCTACCACACAGCTCATGTAGCGAACCAGTCACCTGGGAAACTGTTATTTCTATTTCTCATCAAAATCTCGATATTTTACTAACCCTCATGTTTGTTCTCTTCCATTTAGGCAACGTAACTATGCTGATTACTTCTCAGAGATTCGACATTGCACATAAAGTTTCTTCACTGTTTTATTCTCGACCTAGTGAATAAAGTGTTAACAAGGAGCACGTCAATTGAAGCTGTCTAAAAGACGAATGAGAAGGTAAAAAAATACCTACTATCAAATTCGAAATGAGAATATTTTTTTACCATTTCTCTGACTTAAAAAAGAATTGTTGTTTGCTGTGTCATCTGTGTGTTTTTATGGTGTATACCTTCTGACTGGATTTTCACTTTTTTAAGTATCACACCATTATAGGAGTAGGAAAATACCAACTCTCCTTCTGCAGTTTTGCCTACAGCAATTGGTGTTAATTGCTGCTGCAGTACAATGGCGTGAATCTCTGGGCCCAGGGCTCCCCAGCCACGCAGCGTACATGTATCACGTGCTGGGCTCTCCTCCAACGGCACGAGAAGTGTAATATAGAGTTTTGTTACATTGAGGAATACTCTGGAAACCCCATGAACGTCTTACCAAGGGTTCGGCATAGTGTTATGGGTATACCACAACACAAAGGTTTTTGTTTATGAAAGTCACACTTATCCACATATTCAAAACCTTCCCTTGTTTCAACCTAAATTATCAGCAAGTACGTGTTTCACTGTTGTACTACTGACTAACGAGTACATCGTTACATCTCCAACTGTCAAGATATGCATGGTACGATAAAGAGCTTTATTAGAAACTACCATAAATAATTACTTGGGAGGCGTTATGTTTTGCTTCAGTGAAAATATTGGAAACTTTCACGTAAGAACGCTTCAGTTATTTATTAAAACAAAGGGCAGGTTAATGCGCGTGAAGTTTCAGTGGCAGCGTTCAAACAACGACACTTAACAAGTTGGCAAGATTTACAAAATATTACAAAGCTATACTTTCTCTGGCACGGAACTGGGTGTAATTACCGGCAAATGGGTCCGTGACTAATGACGAAGTCTTCTACTGATATATTCTGAACCGCAAGAAGTAGCGCGTTAAGCAAGAACTCGCAAATGGTATGAGGATAAATACCATTCTCCCGGAATCACTTAGGTACACGCGATCGTTATCCGCTAAACTTCCTTCACACATTTGTGCTATTTGCTTGTTTAAAGTTCTCATTTAGTCTAGATTGACAGATGGGGTATCTGAACGCCTCTAGTTTTTCCCCCGCCCTGACACCAGCATGCCTCCCTGCCTCCCCCCGTCCCTCCCCGGTCCCACGGCGACACCTTGCCTCATTCGCACCGCCAGGCGCGCAGTAATCGCCGTTGCGTAAGCACGATCTGTTGGAACAAACGTCAAATGTACACGAATGGGTATTCGTTTGATCAAGCCGACTGATTAGCTGCTAAGAGATATGCAGGCGCATCATAATAGGCCAATTACTCACTAATTTCTCAATTTCGATTTCTCCGCGGAGGGACATCCGTGGCGTAGTCGTGCTTCGATCATGTAGTCCCCTGGCAGACTGCTCATCTCGCTCCAACATGCGAGAACCTTATCCTGCCGCTATGATTGACTTGTAGCTGAATGGCGTGTGAGCGGCGCTCCCACGGGAGGATCGGGATGTGCATTTCTTGACATTCGTCTTCCCAAACAATGCCACAATAGACAAAAAGCCTATTTCGTGACGCAGTCGGCTATTTGTTTGGAAATGCTGCTTGGACGTCATTGGCAGATTCCGAGTCAGACACAAGTATGAGCACAACATAGCCAAGGGTTCAAATTCTTCTAATTACCTAGTATATTGTTATACTGTCAACTTCTCGATTAACCACGATTATACTCAAACAAGTTCACAGCAAGACAGTTATTGTAATTTATCTTGGTAGAGAGGCGTGATTTAGCTGCTCAATGTCACATTAACACTCGGTTAGAAGTCTTCTTTTATATAATGTATGATCATATATTCTGCATATGTTCAGTAAGAATAATCATTCTGTTGACATGTCACTTTGACAGTTAATTATGCATAACGAAATGCTTTATATTAAAAGCAACTCATTGAACGAAATTTTAAGTGGCATACATAAGAATCACGGCGTTCCGAAGAGAGCCCTCACAGTTATATTTTCTTTGCCATGCATTATTGTATAGATGTATTTATCTATTCTCCAGCATCAATAATTATGAAGACGCCGGCATATACTCCAACAGTTCGTGAATTTTACGACAAATTACTTGTTATCCAGAAAACATTGCTGTTCATTTACATTAAAGCACATGGCTACTGTGTTTCCACGAGTGTTGACCCGAGGTAGAGGTAAATGACGCGGGCCGTGTAGCGACTTCATTACAGACAGGTGTGTCGTGAGGTGGAAGATATTGCTTCAAACAACACAGTGCTTTAATTACAATCAGTAATCATTATTTACTCCGGACTAAATCAGGAGATTTGGAGCCAAAAATGAGATTTATCCAATATAGCCAATGTCATTGTCTACATTTCAATTACAGTTTCATTTTTAAGCACTCCTAATTAACTTTGAAGAAATGAAGAGACAAAATTGGATCGTCTTGTGATTTATCAGTGACTAATCCGTTCTGCAGTGTACGCAATAGGTCTTCTCAGTTGATGTATTTGTTTCTAACATTGTTCTCTTGTGAAATGAACTTTGGGTGTTTATTGTTTAAGAGTTTTTTCATTTTGTTTAGTTCGATAACATTCCAAATAAACCATGTTATGTTTAGAAGACTACAACTACTGCAAGTTGAACACTGGTGTTGCTGTCTGCAGACTATATGTCCACCGAGGTTTTTAAGGCAAGAAATTATTTATACGTCAACTCTGACAGTAATAAGCTGGGATCCTCAAACTAATTCCATTATGTGTCAAGGCATATAATTACCGAGTCATGGGACAAGTCCTCTTCTCCTCGTGATGAAAACCCTTGTGGCAATTACATCACAATTTTTGTTTTTATTTGAAACGTTTTGATACGGTGAGAGCTTTGTCATGCGTTTGTCACCAGTCCGGGAAATTAAGGACCCGTTGAAAACAAGGCTTTGTGCTCGACATGGGATGAGAACTCGTCTCTGTATCAAAGTAGACAATATTAGCAGAAAGCGGACAAGAGATGAAGATAATTTGTGGATCATATTGATGAAGGAACCAACCAATTGTTATGTTTATTCCTTACTGAAGAAATTCATCAGATACGTGTGAACATAACCTTTAGATATACGTGGTGAAAAAAAGGGTATACATAGGTTTCTTTTCTATTGCTTTGAAGAAAGTAGATCCCGAATTAGACAGGATTAAAGTAATAGGATTACCATGATATAAGCAACGTGAGATTCGTCTGGATGTGATGTCTACACGTTGAGAGGGAAGATAGCTCGCATACTTTGATGCGGGATATAATTAAAAGTCGTACAGAAAATATCTGAAATCAATAATGGATATCATAAATAATCATATTTTTAATTGCTTGGGTATTTTATTTAACAAAAAATCAAAGGTTTCGTTCTTCGTTAATCGATAATACCTTAGCATCTCTAGTTCATAAACACTGATGAAACGGTATCGCCATTCACAAATTACAATCACTGCATCTTGTATGATGTTTGTGAAAAAATAGTCGGATATGTATTTTGTAATCCTTAATAAAAGCTAACATTTACTAAAAGTCGTCTGAAAAGGACACATTCACCGTTAAAAAAATCGATTAACACAATAGCTATAGTTCCCTCTACATAATAATAAGTGTATCATGACTTTTGATAACAGAGTATAGAAGTCTGTCTGATCTACAATCTCTACAGACTAAACTGACTTTCAAAAGAAAGTTATACCTGAAGTAATTTTTTCACAAATCTTCAATCTTCAAATTTTTCACAGCTTTCACAAACCAGACGTATTGAAGTCTAACTGTTTCAGGGGCTGGAAGCTAAAGACACCTCTCAAGTTTCTTATAGCATTGCGCTGGTTTGATTGTAGTTTATTTATCAAAGTTTTCCAAAACAACTTACTTTATATCTACTCATTTAACTGAAGTTTGTGAATTTATAATCCTTAAACAATATTATTTTATATTATATATAAGGAAACCTTCTTAACGTTTTGTCGCATTCCTAGGCTGTTTTGACTCCCTGATGGCAAATTTTTCATTTTACGTTAGACAAACTTTGCTATTTTTACCTATTGCCTATATACAGTTTGCTCTCATAGGCGCTGGTCGGTAAGTTTTAGATGTTGGCATAGCTTAAGGTTCTAATTAACGAAAATGTAAAAAATCTTGTATCATCTTAGAAACGTTTATATGGAAACTGATAATATATGAACTTGAAAAGTACTGGCACAATAAGCTTTATACAATAAAACCAAAACTGTCGTAAAACCTTGAGTGACTGATTGTGTGAATTATCAGAAGCAGTCAGGCATGGACCTGTATGGACTCGTTACTGTATGTACTAACTCGCCTGGAATAACTCTGTACTGGAAGTTGTACAATCGAAGGAAAATCAAGGTTTATTGATGGTCAACATCTTCGTCACACAAACAAACCTTTGAATAGTTAACCCTTTCTTTTCATGTAATTGCCTCAGATCATTTGTATTTGTATTTGATTGTAGAACCTTCCTTAAATAATCCATCATCGTTTCCTGCTGTTTTTCCCCAAGAAAATAGATACGATGATCATACCATTGAAGAAACAGGTTTCGACTTTTTGGTTTGGTGACGTAGCATGTTCCCAAGGCATGTTTTCGATTTTTGTCTCTGGATCAAAGTGGTGATCCCAGGCTTCATCATAATACGCCATGTGCTCAAATGTTTCTGCTTCCGGCCCAATACCTTTTCGTTCACTTAAATAAGTTCATCTGTCCTGAGTTAAGAAGATATTTCACGAGTGGAGCAGCATAGAGTGTAAACATAAGGGGTAAAAGAAACGTCACCCTAAAAAATGCAAGAATGATAAATGTAAGATTGATGAATACAAATTACACGTAGTTTTGTATTGTTTCCAAACACCCAGTAAATACAAGTATCTGCACGATTATAACATTATCTGTTTATGTTTGAAAACGCCTTTGAATTTATTTAACTAGGCGAGAAAGAAGCGTTGCATGATGCGCTGCATCTATGATTCGTCAAGAGAATTGGGTATGTTTTTCGACACTAAATTTTGAAAATTCGCAGGTCACAGGTCACAGTGGTGAACTCGTTTGAAATCGTTTAAATTGCTTGTGTAATTTGAGAGGCCATGCCTAAGAAGCCTCTCAAATGGTTTCTCTTCGCTCAAGAATAAATCAACAATATCGCCTTTACACAATGTGTACACATGGAACCAGTAAGCATCATTTCCTTGCCAGGACCAGGACTGTTACCCAGTCAGTAAGTATAGTTACCAGCACTCACCGCTCTTCTCAAACACAGCAAATTGAAAACGATTGTGGTAAGGAGCATCTGGGATCGACAACTCTTCCTAACAATATTCTCACGGCGCAGATCAGTGACAAAATTAGATTTAAAGTGAACATTGATTAAAGCAAGACAGAGGGGCGACGTCTACGGAAGCATACGGTTAAACAGAGGACAGTAATTGGTGGTCCGCATCCACCTGGGAGCCCTGGCTCTATCTGCCCACAGTCAGGGCTCAACCTCTCACCTCTAGTCCTACAGTCTCAGCAGCTCATCTAGAGGCAACTAGATTATGTACATCCCTCCGTTATTTATTCATCATAACTAGCAAGCCTTACATCACAACCTGCTCGTTAGCTTCATCAAACTCCATCATTACCTACCTGTCCTGTGTTCTTCTAGCTTCATCAAGCCCTGCACAATTTACCTACCTGTCCTGTGCTCTTCATCTCAACCAGGCCAGCAACTCCAGCAGCTGAGAGCTGAGAGCTGAGAGCTGAGAGCACTTCCATAGAGCAGCATCATCGTACACTTCTGCTTTGGAGAAGGGACCGATTTAAGAAAGAGTTCAAGTGTACTCGGAAGTTTCATATTCTTAACTATAACAAATAAATCATATCGTTGTATGGTCGGTTAAATAAAAGCACGATGTTGAAGCAAATGTGACTCTGTCTAGAAGACACGTTGATACATAATAATAATAAAACATTATCCATGTGAATTTGTGAAATTTGTGAAATTTGTGAAATTTTATCAAGAATGTACTCAATTTCTTAGTTATTGCCAAGTCTACAATTGTTTTCTGTTATGTTTCTTCTTTGTAATATGTTTGGACACCCTTTTCCCCTCAAAATGATAAGGGTGTGGAGGTTAGAAATGTTATTTACAGAACTATTAGCGCTTATGAAAATATCAAAGGATAAAAGGAATTAAATTTGATTAAAGATAAAAAAGTACGCTCAGATGTTAGGCTTAATTTGCAGAATATATTAATCTAACGCTAGATTGTTATAAAATAGTCTCTATGTTGTGTGTAATGATTTACCATTTTTTACCATTTTTCAAGATTTCCAGGACTTACAGAGCAACTCAGTGAGCTCTTGGGCCACATATGGCAAACTTAATCTTTAGTGTCATTTGATCTAGAATATCGGCTGTTGCAGGAAAGTATCATTTTAGAGCCAATTGACGTTAAATAGTAACACGAGGAAGGTTCAAAGTAGTGATTATGCTCGAAAACGGGACAATGACGCTCGTCAATCAGTCAAAAGTAATTTTGGAAACTTATCTAAAGGAGCCAGATGACAGTTGCGGGTTGATAATGTTCGATAGGTTATATAAGAAGTATCCATGTAAATTAGTCGTGTGAATATAGCTTCCACGAACATAAATTACTATTATTAGATGTTCATTGAAAACAAGAATTCATCCTATATTTGCCGCTTAGGGATGAATTTGTGAATTTCTTAAACTTTTCATCATTGATTATACCAACTACGTTTATTTCGATGAAAATAATTATTTTGAGAATCACGGAGTGGCCTTTTAAATGTGATACTTAAAACCATATGTTATATGAATAGGATCCAACAAGATATCTAGACATAACTTTGCTAATACTACAATCCCAACTGGACACTTTTCGATTGGCTAGTTATAAAATTTGATGTAGTTTTAGAATCAATGGTAAGACTGCAGTAAGGTTATAATCAAGTTTTTTCTCATAGAAGTAGTATCTTGATCAATGAAAAACTAATCCTTTAGGAAAGGAATGTTATATTAAATGTTAGCTTGTAATGGTATGCACTTTGATGAATTTTGTAACAGAAATGTTTTTGCTGTTGATTTTTACACACAAGAGTATTGGTAAAAAGAATTTAAGGAATAAAACGCAGACACCCTCTAAATTCTTATTTATAAGAATTACTTTATAATTGACAATAGTAGACATTTGAATCAAACATGATGTCAATTTTATTCCAATAATAGTGAATCTGGTAAATGAATTATAACAATAAGAAATTAAAACGAGCCGTTTCCACAGAAGGAATGGAATGTTTATCATGATGCATCTGATGACTAATATGTGCACGCCAAATTAATCTACTTATAGTTTTGGCATGAAGTTAATATTGATCCATCATTGTGTACTTTCAGTAAACAAGACTATCATTAACTTATGTTGTGATTGTACCCTTGTTGTAAAGTGTGGACAGAAGAGGGCTGAATAAGAGTAACAACTATACCTACTGGGGGAATACAGACAAACAATGGCACTTTTTGTCCATCAATGTCCTTCCAAGGACCCTGTAGATCTCTAGATTGAAATACGTTGTCTGAATAAAGCAAACCATTAATGCCTTTCATTGAGTCAACCATCACTTGAAATAATGCATAAAGCATAAAGGAACATGAGATGCCATTGTTAACAAGTGAGAAAACATCTCCTTCGTGTTAACAGAATACAGTTGTATGTACATGTAAGTTGTATGCTTTTCTCAAGTGATGAAAAACAGATGTACGTAACGTCTTACTTTAACTATGTCCATATTTACGTAAATTATGCAAGAAGTTGCTCAGAATAGGCACTAACCAGACGAAGGTTTTCACTCCAAACACTCCAACTGAAGCCAAAGCGTGTCTGTCCTCGCTCAGAATATACGTTAGGTTAATCACGCTTACATATGATCACTGAGGTTAGGTTTGGGTATCTAGTAAAACAACTCGTCAGAACAGTGGACATAACCTCCCCTAGTGGTGTGAGTGTATATACATGCATCCTATCATGGAACAGTTTCCTTATCTCCGTCAAGCTTGTCCGTCTTTGCTGAGAAAGGTAAAGCCGATCCAGAATGTAAAATGTAAAAGTGTTATTCTGCTTGTCGATACAGACGACCATGTTTCTAAAACAATCCAATCATGTTTTTATTCAAAGCCACATTTTCCTTTCCATTAATTTTTGTGCTTTTCGAAACATTGTTAAAGTATCACAGAACGAAAAACAGTTGTTCATCTTCATCCACCGGCGATGTATCAATAATTCAGGTTCGATTGTTAAATGCAACACATGTTTACAACGTTCAACTTGCTTAACCCCGATTTATAACACGGGATATTGCCCTGTAAATATATGCTTACATGTGTGTAACGAGGGGTCGGCACGTCATATATGATTAAGAAGAGCCGGAGCATATATAATGCATAGGCCTACAACACGATTGTGGTGTTCAGCTCATACCGGTCTTATTGAATCCTCGGTGAGTGAGTCACGTGACATCAGTCCTAACAATCAAAACAGTTATGAAATTAATGAATTTCACTAACGCTGATAATTCGTGTTATGACAGTCGCACATTGTTCAAAAGTAACGGTTTTAAGATACATTTGCCTGTTCTAATTACATGGGATGATGATGATCATGATGATAACGATAAGTTATTGCCCATGTTGGACTTTGGCTTTCATGTGACAGGGCGCAGAACATTTCACAGAGCGCAGAACATTGCACAGGCACGTCGTGTTCTCAAACTGATCAGAACAAGAGTGACATATTCGTTAAAAACATACTTTTAAGCGATTTAAGATGTTTTTCAAAAATGAAATTTTATCTTAATAAATTGTTCCCAAATTAACTTTGGTCATCAATAAGAAAAGGAGACATATTCTTTATGAAAATCAATAAACGTGCCAATTTTTTCACATATTGACATTATTTAAAACATGGTCGGGGTTATGATAGTGTACATTCTATTTCTAACCCCTGCCAACATTAAACATAGATATTTAAACAAGTCGCCAATACATGTATTCAAACTACTGTAAATATATGCTATTGTTAACGTACCATTACTTATAATACAGAACACGTTTCTTAGATATTAAGTAAATTATCCAAACTGTGGTGTATTCTTCCTTTTGCCTGGCGGTTTAGCTAAGCAAGACTTTCCTAACTCGCTACATCTAATTAAAAGTTTCATTCGACGTTCCTTTTCGATGGCGCACCACTCATCGTCAATTTGTCAAATCTATGACACCAACAATATACATCTTTAGAAGGTATCTAAATTGTGTCATAATAATGTTTTGTTAGCATATGTTTACATGTATTTGTATGTATCTGCAGAATGGATTTATTCCCGTAAACAATTATATCCATTAAAGCACCGGATAGCATATTGTCTTTAAAACAGACATGGGCAAGGATGGTCCGAACTGATCTAGGACAGTCATGAACATGTTCACTCGACTCTGCCCGCTTACCGTTATAGTTACCTTCAATATGAATAATACATTTTAAGTGATATATTTAGCGTGACTTGTTTCATTCCGTTTGTCATTGGAAATGTTTTTGAAATTATGTTTTGAAAGCAAAAGTTTCATGTTATACATGTTATGGACTTGTTACGTTGAGCATCGTATATAAACGTTACTGTTTGATTGTTATAGTTAAAGTTTGTAGGTAAACGATTTTCATATTATGTATAATACATTATCCTTTATTCAAATAATTAGTTACACAGGATATAGAATAAGCACTGAGAAATAGATCAAAATTACGATTTTAAGTAATAACACGTAGGGACACATCCGTCTCAAGTAATTGAGGGTGAAACTTTAATGAACAAACGATATATTGGCTGGGTCTATAGCAGATGAACTCACAATCTCTCTGGTTGCGTGCTAGACTGACTGACGGACTGACTCCAACCGGGACACCTTCGTGGATGAAATGTACAGAGAGATGAGAAACACCCGACCACCCCACCATCCTTGACCTCTGACCTCTACAGGGTCTCGTGATCCTACACTGATGTCTTTAGCACCAGCAGATATTGCTTTCGTGATGTCATAATACGCATATCTATCACCAGTCTCACATGGGAAACATGATCGTCCTCTTGCATGTTGTCATTAGCTGCACCTCCACAAGGTTAAACACCTCCTCCGAAGGTCACACAATGCAAGATACAGTTTCCTTCCTTCATTTGAAAAGAACAAAACTAAATGGACGTAATTGCTTAGATAACATCTAATTCCTAATTGCCAAAAACACTGAATCTTATACAAAATGAGCTGCTTCTTAACAAAAGTGTATCTTGTTTGCGGAAGCCGCATATAATTTAATCCCTTAGGGGTCCCTGAACACAATTGCATTTCATGGGCTGCACTTCCACAATCAAATGTGACCTCCAGCCGCTTTTTCCTATTCATTTATTTTCTATAAGGTATTTAAAACAGCGGAATTAGAAAAGTCCTGGGCGGGCGTTTAGAGAGAAATTACTCCTCGATCTTTTGTCTTTGCGTGACTCCCAAGATTGTTCCAAGCGAACAGTCAAAATTCATACAGCGCTCGCCTGTGTTGCGGCCGGATCAATGATCAGTTAGAACATGATGATAATTGAAACAAACTCTAAGTTTGCAACAAGGAGCATCTGAGAGTGGACTGGGCTGGTCAGGCGGTGGAGCGCCGCTCCTCCCTGACATTTGCATATTGACAGAAGCTGTGGGAGGGAGGAAGGGACACCAGCCTTGTTCCAAGTTTGCCTACCACCCTGCCTTGTCACGTGACTACTTTGGATAAAAGACGGCTCTTACATATTTTCTTCCATTCACTTAGACGGTGCGACAGAGCACGAGGAGACCCTACCAGCTTTACAGAGCCACTCTCTCTCAAGGATATCTTTACCAGGTAGGTACCGTCTATACTTACCCTGTTTCGCTTTCCTACTAGAATTACACATTCTTGTAAAGTTCAACTTAATATTTTACAAACTGATAGGATCTATGTTTTTGTGCACGAATACTTTAAGGTTAATAGTTCTTACATTTAAAAAAGTTCTTATTTGGATTAAATTCGTAAAAGAATTTTTTACTTTGCTTCTTTATCAAATATTCCCGTTTAAATGTCGTCAAATCGAAAGAAAGCGTCGTGGTGTCATCTCTTGCATGTTCAACCCAAATGCATGGAATAAAAACATCCAACTCAATATAGTTATGGAATATTTAGTGGAGATACATAGACCGACGGTTTCCACAAGGTTAGCTCCAGGTAATTTATGTTGTTGGGCCTACAGATAATTACATTTCTGTTCCAATATGTATATCAACATTTCCTTGCTGACATGGAGTAAATCATTTTCCAGCCAATATTTTATTTATTTGCGAAATATTATTTTTAAAATCTTGCCATTTTGGACAATGTCATTAATGCTCCTTTTCTTGGTCTAATTGGAAGTTTATTAAACCGTCGATGTTTATGTGAATGGTCGTACACAAAAGAACTGTCAATTTCCCACGAATTTGTATCACCCAAAATAATGTTTTTATGGTCAAAAAGAATAAATAAACAACCCTCTATATATTGTACATACCATCTCACTTCCCTCCTAAAGAAGACGTTCTTTAACGGTAATTACCATCATGATACATTACCTTAACCCATGTGCGCTTGAAGATCCTACCTCCTAAGCCTCAGTAAACTTTTCAATAAAGAATAATGAGGCGAAAGAATTTTCTTTGGAGAGACGAGATTTATTTTTTTGGCTACTTATTTTGTAAGACTGGGATATAGTTTGTTTGAAATAATGCAAGTAAGTCGTGTGAGTCTGATACGGACATCTGTCCCTGAGTGTAGGACGGAGTTCCCTCGTCGTAATGTGGAGCGCAGATGCATTCACATCTATCCGCCGTGGTTAGTTGGTCCTGCCAGCCCCACTCTCTACTACCATTACTGTCAGACTTAATACGCCGCTATCCTGCTTTATTCCTTACAGAGAAGCTTAACTGACGGAAGAGAAATTCACACAGAAACTTATGATCTCGGGATAATCACTCACTTAGAGTCTGGTGCCTGTAATCCAACAACAGAAAAGTAACTACGACATGTCGCAATGTTCTATTGTTTGCCTACAAATAAATTTGTTTATCGTTATAAGATGTATAATGTTTAATTCAATATGTGGGAAATAAATAATCCTTCGGCATGACACGTACTGAAATTACACGTACACAAGAAATTCTTATGTTTGAAAATTAATTACTTCAGAAGTGTGAAAGATGCTATATATTACTTTGACCTTTTCGAAGTTCTTCTGCCTGATTTGCACGATGGCGAAACTAATTAGCAAGCTTGTTAGAAGACACGTCTGGTGGCAGAGCGGTCAAAGCAAGGCGGAACAAAGTGCCTCTCCTTCCGGTAGTTAGTGGAGCAATCTGGAGACAGGTAGGGACGATTACTGCAACACCCTGCAGGTTTGCATCATGCATCCTCTCTCACCTGTCCGTGCTGCCAGATAGCAGGCACATCGCGTCTGCATCCATATACTGAAATGACATGTCTTCTGGCTCAGTAGGGTAATTGATATAGTAAGTATAGATAAGGTACAGACTGTTTAATGTACCCCTAATAGCGTCGATGAAGTATCATTAGTGCGCGGGCTGCAGTGTGTGTGCCCCCGGCTGTATCTCCAGTGTGAGTCCGTCTCCCCCCACTCGCTCCCTCCTCATGTCGCTAATAGAGTTGTGCACGAGTCCAGATCTGATTAGGACACCGTTAAGAGAATGCGATCCTATTTCTGACAGAAAGTAACTTCTAAGCCAATAGCAAGACAGATAGAGCTTTAATGGGCTAAACATAACACGATTTTACTTCTTAAATGGGCCGAAGAGATAGAGCCGCGACAAGAGAAGAACTTCTTATGTGTGCGCTTTACGTTAGCTTTACCATTGAGGACACGACTGTTCTACAATCGAGTCGGGAATGTTTTCTTGCACAATAGGCAGACATTTTTCTAAAGACTTTAAAAAAGTAATGAATCTTTACAATAAGCAGATATATGTTTTTTTCGCGAAGCCTCAAACTAATTCAAGTAGTCATTTTTGGGAAGTTAAACCTAAAACATCTAATGGTTTACCAATATTTCTTTTGCAAATTGTTTTAATCGCCAATAATATATACGCGCTTGCCTTTTAAGATAACAAACCATTTCTACGGCGCGGGAAATGTTCAATTGATGCAAATATGCTTCATATCTCTAATGGTGCAATGATGTAATATGTTTGCCAGATGAAAACAAAGACGATCCCGGGTCGCTCGACTTCTGACACAAAGGTGTAACAAATCGAATGTTTTGATTTCAAGTATACTTCAAACGTGTTTTTGTTAGACTGCAATTCCCTCTAGAAAGACGTAAATGTGTTATCTCAACTTGAAAGCGCGCTTCTTACTGGCCAACTTTGATCTGGTAAACTAGTAGTGACACTGGAGACACGGCCCATGTTCTGACTGTCTTCCAGCTTCAAACACAACCCTGCTCCAACACTGTCATTATTCATTGAAAATCAACCGTAGATGTTTCTTCAGTACTTTAAGGTATCAATTATCTTATGGAATTTCGCAACCGTCCCCAAAGAATTTATGCGAACATTCAAGAACGAATCACCAGAACACCTAAACAACTTAACGTAAACTAGATATATTGGAGATAGCTCTACAAAGAAAATGTGAGATGGTAGAGCGATCAGTGGGAACCTCTAGGGAAAGGACGGCAAGACGGGGGGACGAGGGGGACATGGTCATTATCCTTAGGTCTCCAGGCACCGCAGCTCAACCCAGGGGAAATGTAACATTCAGTACGGGAAATGTTTATCTCATGCATTTCAGAACAATATTCACGGTATACTGTTATAAGGACTGTTGACTTGGAATTTCGTATTCGGATAATTAATCTTTTGAAGTGAACACCTCTCTACATCAATTCTCATCAACCGGGTTCTTGAAGGACTGAGATGTATCTCGCATATAACACCGGCCCCACTTTCTATCCGTTCATTGATAGATAACCACGCTTCTCCTCATTGGGACTTTTGATTTCATACAGTTATTTCGATACCTACACAGAAGGAAGGGTGGATCAGTTATTTAGATACCTACACAGAAGGAAGGGTGGATCAGTTATTTAGATACCTACACAGAAGGAAGGGTGGATCATCATCTCGTTAAGAACTGTTTCTTCCTTAGTTAATATCGCTTCACCCAACCACTACGTCCGTGCTTCTTTAACTCGATGTTTTTTCAACTTTAACCTTCAACGCCGCTGCCGTGCACATGTGGCTTTAAAATGAATAAGTAATCTGTACTTAGTGCTCAAAACTAAGCTCATTCACCACAACGCCAACGAGATTCTATCTCCCCCCCCCCCCCCCCCCCCCCCCCGGAAAGCTCTAGAGGTAGTATTTTGTTATTGATAATCCATTAGAACAAAAGGATACAAAATGAGATTTAAGATAAATCATTTAAATTATAAAACAGAAATCAAGTGACTACAGTTGTATTTGTGCAGTGCAATCACATCTTATAATAAGTTGTTTTGTGTATTGCGCAAAAAGAAGGCACGGGATGTTTCTTGAAAAAGGAAAGTTTATCTAAGGTGGGGTATTTTATTCTAAATGAACTCTAAAATGACGACAGAACTTTCTGATATTTCACTAAGTAACATTTGACGCATGGGAAACATTTGTTCATAACCGATTCCTCTGTTATCATTCTAGAATTTACACACTGTTCTATAATATGTACAGATTTATAACAGAGTTATTATTACTTGAAATTTCTGATCACGATTCACTTATTTAGATTGACGTGTTATTAACACTTTATAGATTTTCAATTCGCTTTTCAAAATGTTAAAATTACATTAGTGCTTTGCCCTTTAGGAGTACTATGGTCAGGCCTTGTGTGAACTTAAATAATTTCCAGCTTTATTTTGCCGCCATTTGCATTTTTTTTGCTTTTTTTGTTTTCTTTTATGTAACTGATGTTTTCTGAATAAACCTGTATAACTGAGCTTTCTCAATGCAGCAACAGTCAACTACGCTTTGATAAATTTCAACATTGCTAAATTCTTTTAATTCTATTAAATTATGTCAACGCATTACAAATGGACCTGGAATTTCACATCAAGTGATCAACACATTTTGACCGTATGTCTTTGCAACAAGCTGTATGAAGTGTGACTCCCAACGTCAAATTGACTATAGCATGGGGTAAACATTAACTAGTTTATTTACCATATATACATAGAGAAGAGATGCGATGACAGAAACAGACCTTTTGAGAAATGAGAGACGAAGTCAATTAACATATATATCATCGTAAGTGGTATAGCTTCGAATACAACTTGATCACTACAGCACGCTGGCATTTTGGCAGTTATAATCTTAATATTTAGCATTAGCCTAATAGAAAATAACATTTCCTACCTCAAAACAGTTGCTTTTTAACACACTTTTTTTGTAAGTTGATTTTAGTTTCCTTCCAAATATTCAGGAAACAATGTCAATAAATAAGTTCAGTAAATTCTATATTATTGGGAAGTACATTAGGCTAGGGGACTCCGAGTTGTATCCAGTAAGCGGATCTATCTGAAGCTTCTCTCCAGGGCAACATACTCCGCATTAGGTACCAACCCTTCACATCCCACGCCTCTACTTTCTTGGCTTTATGTTGTAATTAATTGTCAGTCATTTGAGTTTAAAAAACATACTCTTTTAAGGTTTTGTAAAATCAAGGATGTAAATAATATTTTAAACCAAGCTTTGTTCCAAAAACAATGTACTACTTACTAGTTATGGAGTCGGGTTGACATAAGTTTCTACAGGACACGATTTCACCCACTCATCCATTTTCCTTCATTTGTAATGATGATGCTAACGAACAGTCAACGCAAATTGATTGAAAGACTATTACTTCATGCTGTGTTTATGGTAACATAACTGTATCGTTGTACGTCCATATGAATTAAGAAGGCTCATGAAATTTCTATAAATAAGTCACATTTAACCAACTACTTATCATATATGTCAACGCCTATTAATCTTTGAATACCTTCAGCTTTTTATGAATGCTGTTTTCTCTGAAGAACTGTATGTGTGATAGATCCCTTTCAACGTGAAAATATATCTCACCCACAATAAAGACTTCAATACGTTTAGTCTGTGTGTGGCATTCTTACTGTCTGCAGTTGCTAATTTATACTAGTTTCATAGGCTTCTTAATCTTATCAATTTGAATTACACGAGAGTCAACAAATGTAACTTTTCTTAATTGAATCAAGCAATCTTTTGCAGTTGTTTTACGGAATACTTTTGTGTCAACCTTTAAGCCATTTGGTTTAAATCTTTTTGTGTTAATATTTGTTTAAAAATATCCTCTAAACATGTCCCTTTTAAGAAAGGGTCCATAGATGTAATTGGGGTGGACACGAAATTAAAAGGGGACATTCCTCTATGTACATTTTGACACAAATATGCATTTAACTTACAAAAATAGCGCGATAAGATACAAGAAAACAATTGAGATGTAAAACCATTCAATTTCACCACGGATGTGAACAATCTGTCCTGCTATTGTATGATAAACATTGCTGATCATGGATACATCAACTTTGTAACTTTGTCGTTATTCAGTCAATGTATATGTTTCCTTTTTAAAGGCACCACTCGATCGGGTTTCATCCGCCATTTTGAACTGTTACCAATGCGAGAAAACAAATGTGCTGTATTGTGCTTATTCATTAACACAAAATTAAGAAATAACTACTTGATGATAAGAGGAGCATATTTACAAATAATTCATAATTAAAGTTATCAGTTACGACAGCATTTCGACGTAGTAATGCATTTCATGATCGTAGCTTCGATGATTGGCTTCATTTCACGTCGTTTTTATTTTTTGAGCGATACACTTTATTCTTTGTCAATTTGGTAAATCTTAAACAACTAAAATGCTAACCTCACAAACATATTTGAAATAAAGTGTGAAATTATCATGTAAAAATCATATATAATTTTAATAAGGAAAGTCCTCCTGAATTTCGTTTCCACAAAAATACCCCGCTCGAATGGTTCCTTAAAGAGTTTGAGATTAGTGAAATAACAACTGATTGTTTGACTTTTAGCAAAAACCAAGATGGCAGAGCGGAACGTTCTCCACAATGTAGATATTCAGTCGTGTGTACAGTGATCTGCCTATATTTCAGGGAGAGCGAGTGAAGTCAGCTGTCTGTCTGTCCGTGTGTCCGTGTGTCCCCCTGCTACACCAGCATGAGGCCCTGGTCCTCCATAGCGCTCCTCGCTGTCGTCCTCATCAAATGGATCAGCAGCGCGCACGGCAAAAGCTTCTGCTTCCAGCCGGAGAACCTCAAGATCTGCCAGATCCTCATGGGTGAGTCTAACAGCATTTACTCATGACTACATCACCAGTGTTAGCTAGGGCTTCAACAGGTAAACAGATGTGATTCGGGTACACGATGGGTCAGACTCGACTCGAAAACGAGTACCGGAAATTCTTATATCTTTCCAAAAATTGATGAAGACAAGATATTATACACTACTTGTCGATTTATACATTGTCATAAACAGTGTATTTATGTCTTGAAATATTCGTGCTCATCATCTCACTTTAACAGTCAAAATTGCTAAGATGAGAGACAGTTAACTCCATCTGGACCCGAGTCAGTCTCGAGTACTCTAGTTCCCGTCTGAAGCCCTAGCATAAACCAGATTTGATGCACTTTCGTTTATATGTTGACCATACGACGGTTATGAATTTCTGACAATGTGTACTGACATCATTGAACACTGAATTCCGATTGAGTCCAGCCGATATCCACAAACGCCATGGTCATTAAGACATTCAAACAAATATCAGCATAAGCATATCGAAAATAATTTAAACCAGATGGACCTCATATAAGTTAATCAGCACAAGGCGTCCTCGGATAGGTAGTATTCTTTCTACACGTATACCTTTATTATCCCTGAGAACAATGTCTACCTTTCTGGTAGCTTGTCAACTGCTTCACGAATCAATCCATGATAGTCAACTTTCAAGGATAGATGGAATACAACGAAAAGGATAAACGTCATAAGCCCACAGTGTTAGTAGGTTGTAGCACTTCGATGTGTGATGATTATTCATAACATAAACAGTATTTCATTAACAATATTTTAAAGAATTCCGCCATTTAGAATATCCGCACAAAAAGACACAGGCATTTTTATAGAATATCAAATTACTAGAACTGGTGAAGCTTGTATGGGATATAAGCAAGAAGGGTGGGTGGACATGGTGATTTCTAACTCAGGCCCAAACCTCTTCAAACCTTACGTTCTGAAATCAAGTGCCTCACAACTGCGTGCACCTTGCTTCAAGATCAGAACTGCCCGCTCACACTGACAAAGTGCCATGGAAAGTATTGAAGTAACAAAATCCAAATTCAAGGAATTTGCAAAATGTCTTCTTAGTGTAACGTATGTAGCAACAATTATCAAAAATTGTCATAATCAAATGCCCTAAGCAACCTTTAAACTTCGTGCTTATACTCCTGGCAGTAATCTGGTAGCTTCAAGCAGTTTGTTTGTGCCACAATGCACAATAATTATGTCAATGTAATTAAGTTATGTCATTCTCAACAGAAATGTTAACGTTAACACGACTTATCATAAATATCTGTTTTTCAAAGACCCCTTCAACTGCCACTGGATACAAATGAATTTAGACAAGTCGACTACACAATATTTTGGTCTATATTTTCCAATTAGAGACGTTTTTCATTTGTTTGATATGTTACTGAAATTCTTCCCTTCTTTGGCCGTAGGTTACCTTTAAACGAAAATGATGTTTTGTATTTTAAAAAAAGATTCGACAAACTAATCTATCTTTTCGAAATATATAGATAGATTTCAGTTACTGTGAAGTTCCTCTCATAACGGCTGCAGATTCCTTTCTTTAATTAGAAATGGAACTCGCCAGGTACGTTTACTTAGTATCCTGTTGCATTAACCCATTCTGGGTGCAAAAATCACGTTGAACGTAAAGACGCGTAAGAACTAAAATTAAAATATCTGCTTTTACACATGACGAAACACCGCTCAAATAATCTTTAAAAAGTCGGATTGTCAGATATTATAAGTGGTTGTAACGTATGTGTACATATCAAATGGCACCCTTACTCTCCATCATATTGGCAAGAACAAGAAAGCGGAAGAGGTTAACCTTTAACGACCCAATCATGAGGGACTTGCGGTGAATCTTAGATCAAGTGACCAAGTTCTCAAAGTTCCTAAGTTTACCCAGCAGTTCAATGGGTACCAGGTTACATTCGACATGATTATGAAACAAACTGCTTGTTCTTCCTTTTAATTATTTTTAACGGAAATCCTACAACACTGACGTCATAACAGAGAAAAGATGATTCTTAACACAACGTTTTGCTGCTAAACAAATTGGAAGGATAATATAACTTACTAATTTAAAAACCGCCGATTTGCCAAGAACGTAGTGTTTCATTCCGAATCAATCTTCTTATCAGTGACACGACATAAGAACGTGAGTGTTAAGTGTTACCAAACGCACGAGTTAAAGGATATGTTTACTAAGCATCGAGTTAAATACTACAAGAAGTATCGCAAAGAATTTACTTTTTTTTTCGCCAGAGTATCTAATTTACTATACTCCGTTATAACTATATCTACTTCTTCACGGAAACGATACTATGTTTTTCCAATAAATTGTATTATAAATTATATTTCATAAAACTGTGTTTTAACAATTAAAACCAACACAGGCGCAGGTAACGACATTAAGCCACAATAAACTAAAGCAAATCGTCAAAAATCTAGACTGACTGCACACTGTCATCGAAGATTTGTTTTAATTTTGATAAATATCCACCATTCTATAAAATTAGTTTCATAATGTAATTCTTTTGGGAGTTATTTTGCACAGTGAAATCAGATACAGTCACGATGAGATTTACTTGGTCATTATTTCACAAAAAATATTTCCAACAATTTTCCAAACAGAATATAGCCATGAACGTTTCAATTGTCAATATAGTCTAAAATGTAGTCGCCTCCGCGATTGTTGACTTCAGATTAAGTGATTTGTTGAGGTGAGTCCATCACCTGTAGCTGTCAGTCCCCCACACACCCAGTGACACTAATGGTTCCTGCCCGTCATATCCAATACTCCACACGTTATAACACGCGTTTATCAGTGTACACAATACACTCTAAATAGACATATTTTCGTTTTGCAAAAGCTTCTGTCGATCTGTCAATTTTTACAAAACAGTTCTCCTAATACTTACCACCCTAGAGCCTATATATAAAGGATATATAAATATCAGACAGCTGTCAAAGATGAAACCGATATTATTTAATTTTCAATGTTCAGGTTGAATTGATATTGAAGATTTGTATTTGTGAGAGACAACGCCATTGGAGAAAGATGTTCTTAAAGTTAAACGGTTTATAAGTGTATGTTGTACAAGCGAAATAATATTCATGAAGAACGGTTAAATTGGTATCCTCAATTATATGAACTAAACAGTCCACAAAGGATAGGAGTTCTTTACAGTATCGCCGTCTAATCAGTTCTGAGCATATCAAGAAGCATTGCTTTGTCTGTTACCCCTTTCTGCGACAGCCCCTATTACCACACAAACACTGTTATTCCCTGATAATACTTGCTTCTTGCTCGTCTTTGATACTCGGCAGAAATCCCACACAGCCAATAAACGTCAGGATTATAGGCAAACAGATCCAGAATCAATAAGCCCTTGACCAGGGGACAAGACGGCGCAACTGGAGGGCAGAGTTGGCTAACAGATTGCTGACCCTGAACAATCGACTGGTCCCCGGGGACTGATAGGCCAGTTAGATCCCAGTAAATGCTAGATGCGGGAGACCGGAGATCTCTGGGAAAGCCCTACATCAAGCACTCTGAGCTCTGCAGTCAATCTGTCATGTTCTTTAACACTTACTACTTTCTTGTACTTCCGCAAAGGATCTTGTGTGGATAGTCAACCAACATTTCTTGATTCAATTTCCACTATTTTCTTATATTAACTTTCTGGCTCTGTTGTTTCGTTTCTGCAAATTATTGTATCAAATGGTTTATTTCCGGATAATAATAGTATTTTCTGTTAGCTATTTTTGCGAGTCTCGTGTTTATCAAGCTAGGATTTCGCTTTCCCTGAACGCATTAAACTGATTTCATTCCCGTATATATACGTTACACAAGCAATCATGTCCTTTTAACGCTATTGAAGGATCGTAAGAAAATCTGTTAACTACGTTTACACATACACCAACATCAGTGTTGTACATATATCTTTATCAGAGCACAGGGCTTTTTGTAAAGAAAGTGTGGTTTTATAATATGGTCTTCTCGGAGTGAACGGTTAACTTAGTTTGGTGGAGAAAGTTTGGCGCTATAATCTGATGGCCTGAGAGACGAGTTTTGTTTGAGATAAGTGACACGAGTCCCGTATAATCATTTTACTATCACAAACTATCTGTACTTTATATACTGGATACAAATAAAAAGGGATATGGGGGAAATTATGAAATTTTGAATTATGTTATTTTTTATCATTGCATAAAACGTCGATACAGAAATAACTGAAGCATTAAATGATAGAGAGTAAAATTATTTAGATTTTTTATGTATCAATTATGTGGACAATTTATCTATATATTGGTAAACACAATGTGATTTTCACAGCTTTTCTGGTAAGATTTTTGTCATAAAACGACCCGTTAAATGTAACAGCGACATTATTTGAAATTCTCTTAATTTCTAAACACCTTAATTAAAAGTATGAATTAAAATTGTTTCTCGTTTCACAAATTCAATTTTAGCCATTTGTTTCAGATAATCTTTGACAGTCTTTCAACATATGTACATTTCTCAAAACCAATGAAACATATATTTTTTTACATTATAACACATAATCATTTTACAGAAAAATCGTAATCCTTCATTTTAATTTATTAAATGAACATTGTAGACATGTTTCCTTTCTTTTGCATATGTTAGTTGCGATTTCAATGATCAAGTTCAAGTCCCTTAACATATCTGTATTCCATGCTTTAAAGCATTTTATTTAGATTCATTGTGTTTTGATGATATTTTGATGACAGCAGTAGAAGTTAGCCTTCTAGGAGGAATAAATTCAACAAGATGCCTCAATATAAACAATGTGTAGCTTCTATTGCTGTCAGTCACATTGAGGGAACCAGATGTAGGCAGGATAAGATAATTGTAGTGAGCACCAACAGACCACACCGAAGGGATTGGCTATCAGCTACAAACTCGTAACTTCAAACTTATTTACCAATAAACACTTAGCCAGTTAACTGCTTTAAAGTAAACTGTCTCAACAATTTGTTTATCCAACACCAAAGGGTAAAATGTTATACATGTATATTAAGGTTATCCCGTGGAAACATGGAAACGGTAGCTTCGTCACCTTGGATGGGATAGATCCAGTGAGTACTATAGTTTCCTTTAAACTCTCCACCAAATACTCTCCATGGAGTATACGAGAGAACCTCCATCGTAACTTTGAATGATGAGACCCGGCACATAACCTCGCTGGACAGCATTGTTGTTTTGTATCCAAGTCATATTAATTATTCTATAAACTGATTGATGCATGTTATCTCTTGTCTAAACGTCAAAGGGAGAATGCTTGAACCAATGGCAGTGGAATTAGAAGGGTAAGTATGACGGAGTTAGCCGTGACTTATCTCTACTTCGTGTTCCGTATGACGAGCTGGCTGGTGAGCAAGTCAAGCCTTATCTGTGCAGTGTATTTCACGTCACACCAAGACGGTTCTAGTCAAGCCTTATCTGTGCAGTGTATTTCACGTCACACCATGACGGTTCTAGTCCTGCCTGCACTCCTCAGCAGCATCTCGGCCAGGCATCTTGTGCGAGTCTCTCAGGGCATCGCTTCTTTCTTATCGTCCCTGGCTGGTGTGGCGCCACCATCAACAGAACAGCTCGGTAATTGGAGACCATCCTTGTTTTCGTCTCGCTCTCACCCTTTGAAGAGAATAGCATTCTCTTCTCTGCAGAATAGAGACACTGTAGATATCAACTTTACAATGTCCTGTTCCATTTTTGTTCACAAAGGTTTTCCAAAGAAGGTGCAAGAGTTAGATTATGACGTAATGGAAATATATTCTGAAAAAGTGCGTATTTGTTAAGAGCTACAGTCCAAGAGGTTGCTGTTTAAGTTCTCCCTTCGCTAATATAGTCATGCATTTCACGGGCTTGCCCTTTGGAAAAGTTATCGTTATTAAATTGCAGGAGTTCGATTTTGATGTACGTATACTTACTCTCCAAAACGGCTGTAAATGAATATATTTTACTCTAAAGCAATTAACCAGGTTCAATGAAAGTAGAAACTAGCTTTATGTGCTATTGAAACAGTTACATCGGGTTACTTGTGATAGTTAGATTGATATGACTTTCAAACACCAATGGCAAATTGGGTTAAATCAGATAAGAAATAAAGTACAGCAATACTGCTTCTTCTTGAAATTACATCATAAATGAAAATGAAGAAACATAAGTATATTACGACCTCTGCTTGCTGCAAAAACGACATTTGGACATAGACTCAGGGGTCCTGGTCAACTTCAGAGTCTATGTCGAAAGGTCGCATATACAGACAACGTTTGACTTAGTCCTCATCAACCAAATGTCAAAAATGCCAATACAAATAGGATTTAAAGTGATTTTCATTATGTATATATTATTGGCAACAATTAACTTTATGATATATCATGCTTTTATCAGAACCAGTTCAATACATCAAAATATAATTTAAGCATTTATGTATCCATTATATTACGAATTGGCAACTTTTTGCTATCTCTGGTATCTGATTCAGTTTTGAAATAACCTGACGATAGAGACAAGAGAACTAACTTTCTGATGTTTTTCTTCTTGGGAGAAACAGTTGTTTGTTATTCATAGCGCTGGAAGTACTGCTAAGCTCTCATATCTTGTTTGTTTCTCCTGAAATGAAAAATCTGAATGTTTCTTAATCCTGTTTAAGTTTACAAACATTGATAATTTTAAAGACGGTTGGGTTATGGTCACTAAACGTTCCTTATCTAAGAACATGCTCCATAGAAGCCTGTGAACGCCTGTGAGTGTATGAGGACGCCCAGCCTGCCCGTGCGTCAATAAGACAATCAAATAGAGACGGGGCTTTGTCTATTGTACATCTGAACTGCACTCCTATCTTGGGATTGATGCTCCATATTCAAATCACAAACAGGCATCTGAGTTCACTTTGTTTTGCGAGACCTGTCAATAACCGCAGTCTGATTGTGAATTTTATAACTCAATCGCATTCGAACATCCAGACATGAATTCAATTGCTGCTTGGCGACTACTCTGAGTTGGGAAAGGCTTTTAGAACCAGGCGATAGGAGAGAAGAGTAAGAAATATACAATGCTTTATCACTTAGATATATAAGTTTGCGGTGTATTTGACGTTTTGCTAACTGCAGGCTCTACGATCGACATCTGAAAAATCAAAATAAGGTGCACCTCTGTTACCATGTCTCAAATTAGTTTCAGGATAATTGTTATGCCAAAAGGCTTTATTTATAAACAAAGGACGTTTTTATGCATCAAGGTTTATGAGAGTTAATTTAAATGATTTGAGCTTTTTATGCTTTGTTGTCAATTAAGTAGGTTTAGAAGAAAGCGGCGACAGATGAGTTGATGCAAAGATGGGGCGGGTGATGTCGAGAATGCATTAGGCCTGCTTCTCTAGGTGACCTTTTCTTGCAGTTGAAATTGATTGGCTTTGAGTAATTTTACATCGTTTTTCGATTAGCAAGCAGGTGGTATGATGGTTAAATTAGGTCCCTGTGCGGCCGGTTTCATATGAATGAGCTCCTAGCGAGATAGCCAGTCATAATGGAGTTCTGACAGGTTGTCTTATATCAACTACCTGCTGGACCGACTCACTCAAACTCCCGCCAAAACCTTTACAAGACGACATATAACATGACAAATCCTAAAAAAAAACATCCTTGGGTTTACATTGTTAGTAAACTATAATCACAAGAAGACTCAACACAATGTAAAATATCTAGAAATAGGCTGCAAAAATGGAAATTGTATAACATTAGGTTATATTTTAAAGATAAAATGTCAATTGTCGGTTATGACAAGTTTTAAAACGACAGTGAGAGCTTAAGAAGAAAAAGACTGGTTGCCTCTCTCCAACCTTCATGGCCATTGTTCTCAACCAAACAAAATAGATGTTTGTAAATGTGAACTATCTACCTTATTCACTTAGGCGTAATAATTACTCGCTAGTGTAGAATACAACTTGGGTTGACATGTGAAGTAGATTTCAAATGCAGTTCAAGTCTTCATTACAAGCTCTGGGTACCAATCGGGGAATCAAGCAGTAGGCTAGAGACAAGCAGAAGTCTTGGGCTTGTTTACTGTGAGCAAGAAGAAATGTTTTGTGTGGATCTGGTCGGCTAGATCCTCGTGAGAATCCAGATGATTGTAGCAGACATCGCTGCTCCCTCGCCGGCCACCAATCAAACCTCTGATGGAACCCCGCTGTAATCCGATTTCTTTGATAGGAATCGATGATATTAGTAAATATGTTTGTACAAAATCTTTACATGTTGAGGACACTCGATATTCGATGATAATTTCCAAAGTTTAATCGTTGTTAATCAGCAGTATCAAAGTTGTCATTTACTTCTAGTGCTTTTTACTTTTCCTGCGTTCTATATCTGCATCTTATAGAAGGTCTTATAGAAGGCTTGTTTACATGAATCTTAGGTTTAAATCGATTTTCCTAATGATGTGTTTAAAACACGACCTGGAAATGTTTTGAGGGAAGGGATAGTTTTGAGGAAAGGGATTGTTTTGAGGGGAGATATAGTTTTGAGGAAAGGGAAAGATTTAAGGGGAGAGATGGTTTTGAGGGAAGGGATGGTATTAGCTTCTATCTTAACCTGAATGTGAATTAAGTTTAAATACTTGATACAATAGTTATGTTTACCTTTTAATTTCAAAATATTCTAATATTCTAATTAGAACACAGTATAACTATCTATCATAAACGATTTTAAATACCTAACTTATTGTGTTAGGTGTAGATAGAAAGCATGTAAACAAGGTGTAACAATTTGAAATTATTAATTTTGATGAGATAAAACGATGTAACTATCGATTTGTACAAAGTGTATCATATGTTTATAGAGAAACATTATTATACGTATCGTTGAGTATAACAATACTTATTTTGTAGAAACTCACAGTTTGGAATGGTCTCACCAGAGTAACTCACCCCCACATTAGATCAAGAGCACATGATCAACCTCACATTTTGGAAGGGTCTCACCAGAATAACTTACCCCCACATTAGATCAAGAGCACATGATCAGCCTCACATTTTGGAAGGGTCTCACCAGAGTAACTCACCCCCACATTAGATCAAGAGCACATGATCAGCCTCACATTTTGGAAGGGTCTAACCAGAATAACTTACCCCCACATTAGATCAAGAGCACATGATCAGCCTCACATTTTGGAAGGGTCTAACTAGAGTAACTTACCCCCACATTAGATCAAGAGCACATGATCAACCTCACATTTTGGAAGGGTCTAACCAGAGTAACTCACCCCCACATTAGATCAAGAGCACCTGATCAGCCTCACATTTTGGAAGGGTCTAACCAGAGTAACTCACCCCACAGTATATCAAGCAGGTTACTTAACTGTCTCGTCCGGCCTTTCCTACCAAAGTAGAAATCCGTTGTCTTGGTGTCCTGTTAACGATGTCCGTCTAAGAGTTGACCGCTGCCGACTGGAATGGACCCTTCAGGCTTTAATACGCCTCTCCATGGAAAGACAGAGTCGATAATGGCCTAACCACATTTAGGGTTAAAAGCGCTTGCAAGCGGTTATTGTTGCTTTAGAGCCACTGCAAGCTGTAATTGGTGGATAAAGCTTCGTGCTTTCAGAGACACCTTTATAAAATACTTGAGTGTCCGTTCATTTCGGCAAATCGTATTACTCGTGGAAGCGGATTGATTTACGTCCAAAAACGTATGCTTTCTTTAAGTCAGGAATATTAAGATGAATTACTCTTTCAAAAACAGGATTCGTACGATTTTATTTGGGTTTTGTTAACTGTAAAGCATTGACTTTACAATACGTACAAAAATAATGTGTCACCACTGACTAAGCAATACGTACACGCATCAGGTGCATCATCGACTGAACAATACATACACGCATCAGGTGCATCATCGACTGAACAATACATACACGCATCAGGTGCATCACCGACTAACAATACGTACACGCATCAGGTGCATCACTGACTGAACAATACATACACGCATCAGGTGCATCACTGACTGAACAATACGTACACGCATCAGGTGCATCACCGACTAACAATACGTACACGCATCAGGTGCATCACTGACTGAACAATACGTACACGCATCAGGTGCATCACCGACTAACAATACGTACACGCATCAGGTGCATCACTGACTGAACAATACATACACGCATCAGGTGCATCACTGACTGAACAATACGTACACGCATCAGGTGCATCACCGACTAACAATACGTACACGCATCAGGTGCATCACTGACTGAACAATACGTACACGCATCAGGTGCATCACCGACTAACAATACGTACACGCATCAGGTGCATCACTGACTGAACAATACGTACACGCATCAGGTGCATCACCGACCACACAATACGTACAAGCATCAGGTGCATCACCGACCACACAATACGTACAAGCATCAGGTACATCACTGACTGAACAATACGTAAAAGCATCAGCATCACTGACTGAACAATACGTACACGCATCAGGTGCATCACTGACTGAACAATACATACACGCATCAGGTGCATAACTGACTGAACAATACGTACACGCATCAGGTGCATCACCGACTTACAATACGTACACGCATCAGGTGCATCACTGACTGAACAATACGTACACGCATCAGGTGCATCACTGACTGAACAATACATACACGCATCAGGTGCATCACTGACTGAACAATACGTACACGCATCAGGTGCATCACTGACTGAACAATACGTACACGCATCAGGTGCATCACCGACCAAACAATACGTACACATATCAGGTGCATCACTGACTGAACAATACGTAAAAGCATCAGCATCACTGACATTATAAGTTGTTTGCTTCTCACGAGGGTAATATGGTCTGATGTACCATCTTTGTAGAAATGTTGCCCGAGCCGCAAGGCGAGGGCTGACATTTCTACAAAGATGGTACATCAGACCGTATTACCCGAGGGAGAAGCATACAACGTATTTATCTTACCGTCATGTCAGAAGAAATATTATTTTAGTTTGACTGCCGTTAGCCTAACGGATGAGCCATCACCGCATGAACGGCCTTGACCCTAAATGTAAACAAAATGGCGTCGTCCAACCCGACTGCAATGTTATGAATCGTGTTACGTAAAACTATTACACTAAACATGCTGAAAAACTATTTGATTTTAATCCTATAGCATGTGCAAGTAATGCAATGCAGAATTTGGTTCCAAACAAAACTTAGAATGTCGAGAAAACAAATCTATAATTAATAATAACGAAAACAGCTGATCGAACGTATGTAAACTCTGGACACCGCGTGCGTCATTTGGTAACGTCATCTTAACCCTATGCGACACCTCTTCTCGGAGAGGAGCTGTTGCTGTGGCAGCGGGGTACATGAAATTTGTACACCGTGACTGGTGAGACTCGCGGTGTACATAAGATAAAACGAGTCGATCGTCAGCCAATCAAAAACGAGTATTATACTGTAAGGTAAGATAATACAATACGTACAATCATAATGTGTCATCACTGACTTAACAATACGAACAAGCATCAGGTGTCATCTATTGACTATACAATAAGTACGATCATGAGGTGTGACCCCCGACCTTAAGATACATACGAGCACCACCTGTCATCACTCACCTTATAAAACGTATAGCCATGACATGTAAACCCTGACGTGTTCAGACAAATCAATGTTTAGCGACTATTTATGCTTACGTTATATAACAAATACCTAAAGAAGTTCTGCTACAGTTCTCCCTCGTCTCACATCAATGAAACATCAACGTGCTCATTCTACTGGATTGATATCTGACTTAAATGAGATTGTCCTCGGTAATGTCTCTTACCATATTACCCTTTTTTCGAATCAATAGGAAGTGGATAGTTTGAAGGGACATTTATAAAAAAATCTGCTGTCCGATTCTCTATCCAGACGTCCTTAAAATTGTTCACAAATAACTAACAACACATAACTCATCCTAATATAAATACAACAACATTTCCTTTAAGAGGACATGATAGAACAATACTTGCTTGATGAAAACAATGGCGACTCATTCCACCGCATGGAATCAAATGATTTTGTTTACCTTCTGTATGATCAAGGTTAAGTTAGTTTAAGATCAGTTAAGTAGGACCAATAGTTTTTTTCATTAAACAACTGACTGACGCTTTTAACTTTATTTTTGTTTCGCATCATAGACATGTTCAGCTTAAATGAGTCTATATATGGTATTTTACATAAACGATTGTTTCATTGATTGATTGATCTAATAATTTAATGCACATTTCTGTTTAACCCTTTACCTTGTCTCTAGTTGATTTCTAGTACATTTATATGTGTGCATTTTACCGCATATTTCCTTTGAATTTACCCTTGTTATTTATTTTTTTACGTCACTTACTTTCTTTTCATATTTACATCAGAACGTTAAGCTTCTCCGTATATCGGGACACTGCGCATAAGGTAGACCATTGGCTACAGCAAGTTGTAGATTTCGTCTCTTGCTAGAAAGTACGTGTTATAATTGTACGAAGACTGATGGCAGGCCTACAGGGTGTCTCTCCCTCGCTAGGTGAGTAGCAACAGTAACTCATCTTGTATCTGTCCTTTCTCTAACAAACTTCAACACTTCTCTTGTCTCATCGCAATGTCTCCCGATATACGACGGCGCTTTTGCTTCTGTTCCCACTGTTCCTCAGCTCCTATGGTGTTGTTGTGTAAGATGTGACTTGTACCTCACTTGTCCCTTCCCCTGTCTCTCAGAGTGTTACTCTCTCGTCTTCTTGCAGGGGAGGCCTCAGGCAACAACATGGAGAAGAGGTTCCTGCGCTTCGGCCGCACCCTGGCAGGGGACAGCTTCCTCAGGTTCGGCAGGCAGTTCTACAGGATAGGAAAAGATGGCGATGAGAAACAAAAACGGTTTTTGAGATTCGGAAGATCAGACGCTGATGATCTGAACGACTTTATCCGAGAATCTATTATGCGAGGAGAAATAGGAGAGTCCCCGAACAAGAGGAGGAAGCGCTCAGTAGACGCTGCCCCAGAAGCTAAAGCCGTGGCAGAGTCAGATAACAAAGACATTGAAAAACGTGATGCTGATGATGATGATGAAGTAGAAAAAAGGTTTATGCGTTTCGGAAGGGCTTCTGAGGACGACAAACGCTTCATGAGGTTTGGTAAATCTGGTGAGACAGACAAACGCTTCATGAGGTTTGGTAAATCTGCTGAGGCAGACAAACGCTTCATGAGGTTTGGCAGAGACGGTGAAGAAGAAAAGCGTTTCATGAGATTCGGCAAGAGTGGAGATGAAGAAAAAAGATTTATGAGGTTTGGGAAGAGCGGGGATGAAGAGAAACGTTTCATGCGATTTGGAAAGAGTGGAGATGAAGAGAAGCGGTTTATGCGTTTCGGACGCGACAATGAGAAGCGGTTTATGCGGTTCGGCAGGAGCGGAGATGACGAGAGCGAGTTTGAGGAAGGTGATGATGACTTGGACGCCGAGAAGCGCTTCATGAGGTTCGGCCGAGATGGGGAGGAGGAGAAACGCTTCATGAGGTTCGGCAAGAGTGGAGATGCCGAAAAGCGCTTTATGAGGTTTGGCAAACGATTCATGCGTTTCGGTCGTGACGGAGAAGATGAAAAGAGGTTTATGAGGTTCGGCAAGCGATTCATGAGGTTCGGTAAACGTGACTCTGACGAGGCAACAGCTGACAAAGCTGCTGCAGCTGAAAGTTAAAACAGCTGCATCAACCACAGACTCTAACACTGTTCCATGATATACAACATTTCGGGCAAGTCTATACTTTCTTTACTAATTTAGCGGGCGGTCCGTGGTCCCGTGTCACGGATGGTCGATGTTTTTACATTCACCTCCTCTGGAAGAATCAAGTTTAGTCAAATTCTGCATCTGGTCATGTAACACGTAGACTGCGCAGCTGAGAGTTGGGTGTCCTGTGTCCATTCATTCTTATATGACATTGATCTGTAAATAAATCCCTCCAAACTTGATTACACATTTACTTCTCTGTTTGACATTGCATTTAAAGGAGTTATCTAAGTATCACTGAATGTACATTACCTTATACATGATACATGATTGATTACAAAATCATTCAATATGATTCCTGTCAAGTCGGAGACAAGGGAAGTTACTATTCTGACCAAATTGGTTAAAAAACAATATCGGTAATTCAATAATGCAGCGTTTAGCTAATATATTGCTATTAATATTCTCTAACATACTGTAGGATAATCCAATTATACAACCAAAGTATTACAGGGTAAGCGGGATTATATGTAGCGTTCATTCTGTCCGTCTGTTCTTCTGTCCTTCCGTCTGTCCGTCCATCCATTAGTGTTCGAATAATATCTTCTAAACTTGAAAATTACTATTTACCAAACTTTCCATACATGTCAATCATGATCCCAAGATATGCTTTTTAAGGGTAAAAGCAGTGACATAACAATAGTCTCAATCATATATCCTGGACTCTTCATGAAAGCTACATCAACCTTGATACACAGGTCAACCAAATGTTATAAAACCGTAAACCTATGAATTTGATTTTCTAAATGGCTAACACAGTCACTTCAAGGAATTTCATTTCTCTGAGCCATATCCTATATGATATACATGTATGCTAGCTTGATACACGGGAACATTAAAAGACAAGAAACGCAGATATTTAACTGTAAGAGATATGATTAAAAAAAGAATTGATCAGCAATAAAACACTAGGTTTTATCAGTGAAATAAACTCTCTATCAGGCAACAGTGACGTTATATTATATAGTCGCTTGTCAGGTGACGGAACTGCTTTCAGCTATGTTGACACATTTTGCCTAACTTTCTAATTTTAAAGCAATGGTTATTACATATTTCATTAAAAATCATATAATGAATAGAATACTTAATGTAATTTTCAAAATACCAGGTTTATTTTTAATCTCGTGACAAGGGAAAAGTTGATATTTCACTCGTGTACCCATGACCCTTGATGAAATAAAACCTGGTATTTGGAAAACTACATTAAGTATCCTCTATGTATCTTAAACGAGATTTTAGTGTGTGTATTATTGAACAATAACTTGAAAAGTTGAAAATACTTCAGCTGAGCTTGGATCGCTTCTCCACTTGTTTACTGTTGGGAACATGAACAATCCAGGACGATTTCACTTTTCTCCAGGCGTGTGTTGGACAGAACTGCCATTTAGTAAAGTACCGGTCTCTAGTGAACGAACTGATGCTTATCCTAAATTTATTTTCGAATCTTCGAATGATCATTACCTTGTACTTTATCTATTTGCGCTTTTACGGATATATATTTATTGCATTTCTTTGCTTTAAGACTTTGAAACAAGCAATCATTTGCTTGATTTGTCAAATTGATATCAACAGTAAATTGGCATGGCATTTGGAACACTCTTCCTAAATCTCATAATCATAGAGCCTGTTGACACTATGCAATCAGGCCTTTGAATGCAGATAGTTTGTCGAAATAGTTTAGTTCGTCTTGACACCGAAAGGACACTATCAGCATAGACTTCGTCATGCAAGTAATCTTGAACTTTAAGCTCTGTTATTCAGCCTACTCTTTGTTTACAGGAGATATATGGAAACCTATTACGGAATGTCAGTTGGTGCAGTGACAATATACCGCTTCCCTAGATTTTGGCAATATACCAGTCTTCTAGCTTTTAGTAAAATACATTATTCTAATTAAACAACATTATCTAGTAAATATAAAATGGCTGCCTGTCTTTCTTCGACGAATACCATGGGAATAAAGTTAAGTAAGACAGAAAAGAAGGTAGTTAAAGAAAATCAACTTTTATCATCGACAAATTGAAATGAAAATGACACGGTATGTGTCAGGGGAGAAGGTGTTTCCATTCATGATAGCATGACATAATTGTGTCTTTATGTTGACTGTGACCTCTGTGCTTTACGCCACAAGAATGTTGGTACCAGAATACCTACATGCAGGTACAAAATAACGTTTACAAGTCAGTTGATTTTATCATATATTTACTTTTAAGTTTTTATAGTCGTAATCCAAAATTGACAAGTACAGGAGCTTTATCATTAGTCAAAGAAAATTTCTAAATGCTTTAAGAATAGTTTTTACAAAAATGTCTTTAATGAAAATATTTTTTCGAAAAATATTCTATTTAACATAACTGTTCAAAGACATTATCACAAGAATTATTCTATGTTAAAATGAATAACCCTTATTCTTCACACATTTACAACATTTTAAACATAGTTGAGTTCATGTTGGTTTAAAATGCATCACATTCCTTTTAAATATTAAATAATGGAAAAGTAACTGTGGTGTAAACTTTCTTGTGTACCTCAGTGTAGTAACCTCATATCAATGTTCAAATGCGGTCACGTCTCATCACCATGTTAGCCTGACAGCTTCTCACTCCAAATGACATTAATTATAACGAATGTTAACCACTTAACCAATTTGACAACTACAGAACATGTATTTGTAATTCTTCACTTGTACAACAATGCATTCCTTAAAATTCGTGTCGCATATTTCAAAGTCATCCACATAGTTATTGTCGTTAATGGAGTTAGAAGAATACACACCATGAAAAGCATTTAACGGTACAAACCATAGCAAGTTCTCGACCAGATTGTATCACACAAAATGTCAAACTTTGTATTAAAACATTTCTTTGTGAGCGCTTTAGTATACATATTGTCAAAATATTATACGAACTATATTCAAGGATATCTTGTAGACTGCTTTTAAAGTTACCTAACTGTCTACATAATCTAGGACCTACCCATCTTCTGTGTATAGATTAAAACGCCAGTCATGGACAAGGCTTATCAAACCCTTGCTGTCAACCCTTGACCGACGCTCTTTTTGTATCTGTGTTGGTTGACCTCGATTATTCAAGTTTGTGAAATCTTTTCAAACAAATGTTATTTCGGTGTATTTACTTGGACTGATTGATTAAACGTGAAATTAAGTAACATATACCGTTCTGTATGTTACAGGCGCTACACTCGCTTTAAGAATTTTTCGTCGATATACTGTGACAAAATGTTTTTTCAGTCCGATGTAGTATTGCAAAGAGCTCTTTGATTGGACTACTTTCCTTTATTGTAAGCTAGAGAACAAACACAGTCAAATCAAGTGTTGGCAGCAAGTAAGTTTGGAAACTGTCTTTTTAAACTTCGTGAGGAAGATGGGACATACAGCGAACAGTAGGAATTGTCGACATTAGTATCTCATATGTTCCTTTGTCTTTCTTAAACAGTTGTTGAATTTGATCATTCCTCACTTTCTACACCTTTTTTTAAAAGAAACTAGCATACCTTTTTAATGTTTAATGTAAAGGTCTACTATACGTTTAAGTTACATTTTTTAAAACATATTTTTTTGAGAAATATGTCCAAGCAAATATTGAAATAAACTGTAATTTCGTAAAGTTTTCATCGGCAATGTCTTAATTGGTCTTATCATAGTTTCATTCTATCGTATGATGAAAGTCGATATACGGGACATTGGATCGTATGATGAAAGTCGATATATGGTACATTATTTCGTATGATGAAAGTCGATATATGGTACATTATTTCGTATGACGAGAGTCGATATATGGTACATTATTTCGTATGACGAGAGTCGATATATGGTACATTTTTTCGTATGATGAAAGTCGATATATGGTACATTATTTCGTATGATGAAAGTCGATATATGGTACATTATTTCGTATGATGAGAGTCGATATATGGTACATTTTTTCGTATGATGAAAGTCGATTTATGGTACATTATTTTGTATGATGAGAGTCGATATATGGTACATTTTTTCGTATGATGAAATTCGATATATGGTACATTTTTTCGTATGATGAGAGTCGAAATATGGTACATTTTTTCGTATGATGAGAGTCGATATATGGTACATTTTTTCGTATGATGAAAGTCGATATATGGTACATTTTTTCGTATGATGAGAGTCAATATATGGTACATTATTTTGTATGAGAGTCGTTGACTGGAACACTATATTGTATTGATTGTGTTGTATTGTATTGTATTGACCAGGGTCGATAAATGGTTTACACGTGGTGATCTCATTTCGATCTCTCCTCGTCGTCAACACAATAAAGTCCTTAGTTCCTATATCGGCTTCTCATTATTAAGGAAGAAGGAAGAAGTATCGTTACCTATCAGATCGCGATTCCAACTTCCTGAATATTAATTTGCAACATGTTATCATATCTAAATATTCCCAAAGCGTAGGAATTGATTTGAATATGGTTCACATGTTCAGTAGTACATTTTGCCTTGCCGAAATTATAATTAAGATATTTACGAAAAAAATATTCTTTAGAAAATAGTTTGAAACATTTGAGTGATTTTGAAAAAATAATTATAAGGAAAAGTGATGCATTTTATCAACGTTTATATACGTTTCTTGAATAAAAACAACATACAGGAACATATAAAGTAGAGTGAAACGCTGAACATGCAGAAATATTTTGCTTGGAATGATGACCATATGTAAAAGAGAGTTGAGTTGAGCTGAGATATTAATATATGTATGTTTATCATATTGTATATTGATTATGGTACAACCACTTGATGTTAGATTAAACACAGTGTGGATACTCCATCACAAATGTATCAAACAACATAGTTTAGAGGCTATGGTAAAATTACCTGTACGTTAAAACAAAGGCAGCGAGGTTATGATAGAAGTGTCCGTGTATCAGTCAGAACAGGTGGGCTGAGAGACAAATGTCTGTTTGTTAACATTTGCAGCTGCATACCATAAGTTTGATCACCTGCTTGTGATCTTAGTGAAAATATCATATAAAATAGCTCCAGGACCACTTACAGAAGGTCATCAATTTTCCATGTATAAAATAATCATTCCTTAATCATATTTTGGGATCGTTTTGTCACTGGAGTGGAATGTCGATATTTGGCATTGTTAAATAGACAGATGGGGACATATTTGTAATATTCGGATTTTCATAAATTTCGATTAAAATCATCCATGTAATCTTTGTAGGAAAAAAAATCAGCACAGTTACGTTGCATTAGCGCAAAGGAACACATATGTATAAGGTTTACAGTTGTTGATCACTTATGAAGGAAATCAGTGTTTTCGAAATTGTGACCCCTGGTCACTTCAATGACCTGCCAAATTTGTTACAGCTATACGCTGGGTATAACTTATGCAGTGGAATTTCATCATTATCGGTTTCGTTTTTACAATGATATGATGTCTCAAAGACGTATAAATTACATGATATTTGCACTAGAATACGAAGGTAAGTGAACAAACTTAAGATACGCATCTGTAGAGCAGTTGGCTTATGATAGAGACGTATAATTGCTTAAATAAAACGACCTTGGGCTATGCTGGAAAAGTCTTTACCTAAAGAGCAGTTGGGCTATGAAAGAAAAGTATTTGTTATTATTGAGCGTAGTTGGGCTATGAAAGAAATGAATGTCTGTTAGCATAAAGAGCAGTTGGGCTATGCTAGAATGGTCTGTTTCTTAAAGACCCATATTCAAACTGCAATATTTTAAAAGTATGTTTACTGTATTCGTGGTATTTAAAGCAATATTTTGCGACAAACCATAAGATCGGACCAAAATTCATTAAATAGGAGACAGTTTACCAAAATGACCGAAACATAAGTCCCTGCATGTCGACATAAAGGCGAATCAAGTGTGGCCATCTCACAATTTCCGGTTCCTAAATATACGCTTGAGAGCCGTCCTTGTATCGCACGACTAGATTTTTTTTTCTTTTTCTCGGAATCAGACACTAGTTGCCGCCCAAGTTGATACTAATTGCGATAACTGAGACGGAGTTTAAACCTAACTAAATAATGATGATGTCACCGAAAGCGAGTTCGTTAAAAGCTATGGCACTTTTGCAGTGGGTACTGTACTTTGGACGTCGAAATCAGTATTTTATTGTTAATAAAACATGTAAACATTATATCAAACTTTCGACAAAAGATTTTTCTACCGAATGATATATTTCTTTTCTCAATAGCTAAATTTCATCACGAACCGCATGCAAATATGACAATGGGATTTTAACCTATAAGAGCAGTTGAGCTATGAAAGAGTCGCCTGTAGAATAAAGCAAACAAACATTCCTGTCTACGTTAGTTTCCTCACCGATTTTCGCGATGTTACATTGGCTGATGCGAGAAAGAATCCACTGATCTCACATTCTAAGTGAATTATTCATGGCATTGTCCATCACCCGAGAAAATGCTATTGGGTGAGAAAAAAGGAAGGACCCAACAGTCGCGTCCCCATGGGCGCGTGCAGAAGTTGGTTGTAGTTAATTGTGATAACATCCCGCACATAAGGATATATGACAGCTGCTATATGTATAGCCAAATGGTGTGGGCATTGATATTTTATTAATGGCGGCTTAAAAGATTATATTATATGCTTCTTTCACACTTATCTTGTTAATGTAAATGTACATACGCCAGAAATGTTTGTATCCATAATGTATTATTCATATTCTTGCTTTAGGGATATAGTGTTATATGCTTCAAATTGAGGCAGGTTGCCATATCGGCATATGGAAAGCTGTAGATCATCGGAGTTGCACTTCAGGTGGATTATGGCCAAACTCATTCTAATTTCCATAAGAAATCTGATAAAGACGACCTTTGTGACCAAATCAGGACTTGTAAGTTGAAAACTGACAGTGGGAGCGCTGTTATAACCAAGTAGGTATAATATTCATGTTTCCCTTTCATCGATACCGGTAGCTGAGGAGTAACCCATGAGTGCTTACTGAAGGATTAAGTCACCAAGTGCATTATACATCGTGCACCTTGAAAAATAACGTCAAACTACCTGCCACATCCTTATGCAGAAAACCTTGCAACCCGTCTGCTGATATCACGTCTTATAATAGTCGATTAGTGTGATTTAGGGTTTAACGTCGCTTTCAAGAGTAATTCACTTATATCACGGCTGTTAGTGTTATTGCGGACGGAAGCCCGCAACACTATTGTGGCTATTCATTGCGGTGAAACCTGCGAGCATCGGCTGGAACTAGCGAACCAATGGTGGTAGTGCGCTGAAATTCACTGAAGCATTGCACCCAAACCTACTGCGTGTAGAACAGTTTTCTGCCGTAGAATATTTTTTACTGCAAATAGTTGCCGAGTCTGTGGCGGGATTCCTTACCCGAACGTTAACTAACCTGATCCGAAGCCGAACGCGCTAACCACTGCGCTCTCCCGCCTGATCCAGAATTTGATAAGTTTGATGACCCTTTCGTGTATTTCGTCATTGCCTTCACTGATGATGTAACACATTCTCAAGGTACCATTCGATAACAATAGCGATAATAAGAACAAATAGTGTGCTGATACCTCGAAATATAAAATAAAAGCTATGTTTAAACGAGAATTAAAATATATAGAAATGTTAGCGAACGACGAATCTACAATATTTCAATAATAAATTATTGTCGGTTAATTAAACTAAAATATTAATCAATAGATATAACAAACACCTCGAAAATAAAGTCAATAAACAAATGGAGCAACAGTAAACAGGATTAAGAGATGGAGAGTTGTGTGGGTAATTGTCAGGCCTGAGACAATAAGCCAATTGTTGTATTGTATCGCAGACCTGCAGATCGACAAAACCAACTCAATAAATACCATTATAACAATACTGCGATGAATTACAGTAGAAAGTGGGTATATTAATCAGGAAATATTAAAGAGACACATCGCGTCTCCAGTGTGTGATATTTTGCAACACTTCACTATTGTTACATCAAGGTGGGCGGGAAGGGAAGGACTTGTCGCTGTCCGATCACATAATCAGAAGGCAAAGATACGCAGCTACGTAAGTAGGCTGTGGGCCTTGTGTTACAGATAATGACACTTAATGAACTACTTACATCACAAGTTCTCATATTGGAAAACAACATGGTCTGCAACTTTCCTCTCCCCGTCCATGCTATGCGAGAAGCAAGAGGAAGTCCCGCGCCATGCAGGCGGTTCGTTACAGCGCAGGGTCGACCTAACATGGACAGACAATCACCCCGGGATGGCTGGGGAACAGGGGTTAGCAGGGGTTAACACGGGCCACCGGGGTAGCAGCGCTCATTTCACACGACTCTGCGTTTATGCCGTACTTATTTGATAAGAGCGAGAGGTTATGATATTGTTTTCCGGACAAGTGTAAATGCCATCAAAGTAATGTAATTGAAGACAAAATAGGGCCCCACACTGGAGCGTGCGGGCATCAAGGCTAGCTTTATTAGTTGCCGCTCCTCTTAGTGGCAGCACTGGGGAATACTAAACATTTTAAAGAACGTGCTAGTATTTTTGAAATGAGCAGTCCCAGTGAATGTTGTATTCTGTCGGGACTCCATTAGTAATGTTATTGTGAATCTCGTTTACCAAAGTCACATAAAAACGCCGTCTTAAAATGAGAAGGTGTCGAACTAATCTCTTCCATTGCTAATTAACGATTTATGTCTTTGTCAGAGAATATTAGGAACTTTCGAAATGTCTTATTGCAAATGCAAAGTGAGAGTAATATATGATTATAATTCAATTGACTCAAATGCGTAAGATATGCAATTCCAAGGACATTATCATTTAGGCTTTGCCGTCAAAACTACTGCTGCCTAAATGATGGCGTAACAGATTTGTTAATATTGCGTATGGTTAATGGTTATTCAGTTGTCGAACGTAAAGCACGATTCTTTGCTTAGACGTCAATAGTATTTATGTTACGATCATTATTTCAGAACATATAGTTACAAAACAGATCAATAGAAAAAGATTAGTGTTCTGTGGGTTTATGTAGTAGAAACTCTCATACCTTAAGTTATTATACGGGGTTATTATGTAACATACCACGGGAGGTTTACCAATTTATATCATAGAAATATCATCACTGCCAAAAATTATATGCATGTCACACAATAAAGATATCAATGTCAGTAAACGAACATTTCTTTTCTCTGTGTAACTGTCTCACAGAACAGTGCCTAAGTTTCTGAGTAAAAATGAGTTATACATTGACGTAGAAAGCATGTACGGGGATAATCAAGCAAATCGAATATTGAGGAGGTTAAAAAAATTTGCCTACGACAAACGAAGATCTATGTGAAAGAAATGGTTTAGCAGATCACATAACAGGACTAGGGCACATCACAAATCGATACGCTGAAGAGGTAGTGCTGAGGTGCATCATGACCAAATGGAGAAGCAGGAATCATTTTTGCAAAAACGATAAATGTATTGTTTTGAAGGTGACTGAACATTTTACAATTATTCCCAACGTTTGTTATGTCATTTCTTCCTATATATATATGGCCATCGGATTCAAATATCGGGACTCCCGAGGCTCTAGTGATTCCATAGGTGTCACTCCGTGCTTGGGTCTAATATCAACATGATCTTATTGGTGCTGACGAGAACCTATGTGGTACGTGATCCGCGAGGGAGTCCCCCGTGAGCCATGTCAATACCGTCAGCACATTTACACAGCAATCTGGCATTACTTTGTTGATCAACTCTTGTACTGACGCTGACGTCATTCAAATAATTAACATAGACAGTCTGATTCTGATATAAGAACATCCTAGGTTTGTATTCTAGTTGTAATTATGCACAAATCAAAACATAAAATCAGCAAAATGAAGATATTTCTCTATTTCTAGTCTCATGACATCCAGATTGTAGCGAGAATGAAATCAACATGCCATGAGTCGCTTGGTCGGCATTCCTCTGTGGATCTCTATCTAAGACAAGGCAGACATGACGAGAAGGTTCTTTGGATGAACATGGGCTGAGCAGTTTACTCATTCCCTTCTCTCTTCCTTAACGGACATAGACAACAGATGCTCCGTCCTCCATCTTACGTTTTTACTGAAGCAGCTATCATGGTTGATGTATGAGTCAATTTCCTTCCGTCACATGACTCGTCCAGCCAGGGAGGTACACCTTGTAGTAGACAATGTATAATAGATGCTAAAGCTCTTATGTAATCGCTTCGCCTTTCTCTCAGCACGTCTTCATCCACACGCTTGCTGAGCAGTCAGTTTGTCAGAAGACGTAGTAAGCTTCTACACATGTGGATCCCTAAATATAAACCACAGATTCATAACAAGATTGAACAAAACGATCATAAGTCTTTAAGTGTTGAAACATATTCTGGTATTTTCTCATAACAGGCTTCGTAGTCGAGTGTCTGGTCTTTCTTCATACAGGGTAAGAGGTCAAATCTCACAGTCATACAATAAGGCATGAAAAGTTTACCTGCTGCTGCAAATTTACTTCTAGGACAGATATATACAACAATATAGTAGGACATTTTTATTTTAATGTTTAATAGAATTTAAATAATGGAATAATTTTGCCATTTAATTATGCATTTATTTGCTTGAGTTACCAATTCTTTAAGCATCATTACTAATTATTAAAACACGAAAAAGGAATGTTATTGTTTATTTGAATAATGTTAGGCTTACGAGAACAGAAGTGTTTATGTAAAAAGAATTGTCCTCGGAGAATAAATCTTCCGTTATGTTATGCATTCTCTGCCCACAGAGGCAGCTCAGTCATACCCGAGTTAGCACTGAGCTGCCTCTGTGGGGAGAGAATGTATGCTATGTTACTTTCCGTCTTATTGTACTGCCTTCAAAGTATTTATAAGTATACCCTATGCCGGAAGATAAGAAGCAATGCCTAGTATATAAATATAAGTTCCAAGCCCAAAACACGAAACTGAAATTGTAATGATTTTCAATATTTGATGAAATATGTATCATAATGGCACGTAAATGGACCTGCGACATTGTGACGTGAATAATAAAACTTGACTACAGTACATTACAGAATTATGTTCGACGTCCAATGTTCCAAGATGTTGAAAATACCACAAGAGCCAGCTACTCCATATACATATACATCTGATATTTGTTTCAATTACCAAGTGTCATTGAAAAAGGTTTTATTACTTTGTTTTAGAAAGACACAGTTTTTATTGCAAACAATATGCGATTCTATGGAAACAGTAAAACAAATCTTAAAAGGAACATCTACAAATCTTGAATGTTTTAGATTCAAAATTTGCTTTGCCCAAGCTTTTCGTTTATAGAAACATATACTGCCTCGTGTTTCAAAATACTTTACTTTCCGTTTGATGTTAAAAGTCAAATAATTGTTCGTAAAATATGAGTTTCTGCTCACGAAACTAAAATGTTCATTTTGGAGATAAACCTTCTGTTATATTTTGTTTTTCGAAGGTAGATTCAACGACTAGAAAATCAATAAGTACAAGAATATCTAATGTCACGGTAGAATTCGTAGTATATACCACGACAAACAGACACAAAAGAAAGGTGAAATCCCTAAAGACAAATCTACTCATGATAATTGTTCGACAAATTATCTTTATCTAACTGTGCCCGCGGCTTTTGTTTTCTGCCCTGAAATCCTGCTTGGAGTAGAAGAGAATAGTTGGATAGTCAGCACAAGAAGACAGTGAGAAGAGGGCCGAGAGCAGGAGACGCGTCATTAGAGTACTGCCTCCTTGTAACCCACAACCAGTCGCCATGTTGGGACAAGCTCATCTTCTCTTGTTGCAATTATTTAACTCAATTCTATAAGGTGTAAAACAAGAAAAAGACGCAGGAATGTAGTTTTTGTGATATCTTAGCATGCTATGCAAGAACAAGAGACACAGAGTCTACGATATGGCGTGCTAAGGTCAAGATAAAAGAATTATTCCAGCTAAATTTCGGTTCTAACATTCGTTTGCCGATACATGTACACATATGGTGCATTAAGTTGACATTTCAAGACTTTGGGCCACTAGTGTTTTGAATACAACTAGACCTGAAGTAAAACAAGGTGTTTTGTTGGTTTATTTCTCTCATATGCATGCTTTAAATATATCAGGATTGTATTGTGACTGTGTGGAATATTTGTCATATACTTTTTTTTACTATGCATATATTTGCATTTTGTTATAAAAGAAACGTAATTTCAAGGGAACATAAAATGTCTTATCCGTCATTTTTACTTAACTAACAATATTTCTGTTACAAAAGTACCATGAAACGGGGCAGTAAATAAACGAATAATAATCGCGGAAAGCGTGTTTCTTGTTCCAGACTTTAAGCCCTGTTCGCATGCACCCATATACATACTATGTAAAGTTACACATGTATGCAAACTTTACACACCTAGGAAAATCGTGTCACGCACACGTGAGTAATTTTGTACAAGGAGTATATTTTTGTCTAGAGAGAAGGTGGTGCAAATGTAATTTTACATATGTGCAGATCTACACTGTGTGTAAAAAGTGTCATGCGAGCGCATAGCAATTTTACTCACATGTGTAAGTACGCTAAAATCTGATATCAGTTTTATTCAAATTAACCCCAAAAACGGAGAAAGCACACAATGCTGACTATTCAGTTCATTTTCAGACTTATAAGACCTACATAAGTAAACACACGCTAGATTATCGAACAGTAGTAGATTTTACATAGAGTACATTCAATTACATTCAAATTTGTCAGATTCACCGTTCTTTTATATATCCAATATATCTTATCTATGAGATGAGATTTTATATGTCTTATTGATGAGATGATTTGTTGATTGTAAGAGGATATATAAATAGCTTTCGTGTTGTATGCATTGTTCAAACATTCTAAAATGAAACATTTATATCAAATGGATGGTCAAGTCCTCAAAGAAATAATGTTACCGAGGAGATTTGTTTTCTAAAAAAAGGATCAGCATAATATATGTCTTGTGAAGAAGAAACAAAAACTCATCCTTTAGCAACAGATACTTTAGTTACTGTTCAGATAAACTTGATGCCAAAATCGCAATTTCAAAATTTTTTGGTTGGATTTTCTGTATTTACTTTTGAAATTGATAAAATAAATTATAAAACGATGTCGATATAATGTATTCAATTTGATATTAATTCTTTGATGCATCAATGTTATAGGAGGGTTTTAAACAAGCAAAATTCCAAATCAATGGACTTTCACAAACATGAAATGATAATGTTATCAAATTATAAATCAAGGCAACTTTTCTTCCGGGGAAATCATGTAATTATGTCTTGTCATATCAATCACCAATGGTTTAAATTATCTTGCGATCTGGCTCTGTTGGACATTGGTTCACCTCTGTATATACTCAATGACTCAAACAAAAAGTTTTTTTTAAACCTGGAGAGGATGTTTGAATACTGTTAATGTAAATTGAACTTCAAGAGACATGATTGAATGAACATAAGCACTTCTATGAAATCAGGAAGTACCATATATTAGAATATGGTTTAAACATATTTTCATTTCAAAAAATGAAATATGGATTGGTCAACAAGCCACAAGGCTTATTTGAATACCGTTCCTAAATACAAGACCTAAGTGGACATAATATCCAATGCAATCAGAAAAATATAATTGATGTAACCATCATTATAGTAAAATCACGCAACTTAACACAGTACTGTGAAAGACTTCATCATCAAATATAAAAAAATGAAAACATATTACAAATATACAACGTATTTTGAATGGAACATTCTATTATAACATGACGCTTCAAGTGTATAATATCTAGTGTAGTCAACCTTGGACATTGTTGTTGTAATCCTTCAGCGTTTTGAAGGTTTGTCATACATGTATCTACTTATGACAGGACATCTATACAATTTCCATATTTTTATGTATGTTATGGATACCAACTACTATTCCCAAACTCATTTTGATATTGAATATTGTTTCAATCATTTAATTTTTCACAAAATTAGCCTTTATGCACCCTTGCTAAAAACTCATGCGAACGCATAGCAAATTTGCTATTACTTACATGTGTAAATTTACATATATGTAATATTGCACACATGTGCAAAAGGTGTGCATGCGAACAAAGCAAATATTGTTGGGGTATCTGATAATCATACGTCTTTTGGCAGCCAAACAATCGTTATCTTGATAAACGCACTGAATGTCCGTGCAGAAAGGTGTGTGTACAAACTGTTGTGAGTAACACGCGTGTGTGTGTGATTCATCAGTATACGGTAGATGGTCTAGATGGTCTAGAGGCTGGGTGAGAGCAGAGCAGCAGAGAGCTTGGAGATGCTTGTAGAGGAGTTAGAGTGCAGGGATTATTGCCATCTCATCCACGACATCAATTGACGGCGATGTTGAGAACCTGCTCATTTAGAGATTTCCGATAAAAGCTAATGGCGAACATTTAAGTCAATTTAGGCAGCGTTTCTATCAGTAATAGTGATAAGGTTAAATTATTTGGCACTTGCTGTCATTATCTGACTTGTGACGGAAAGTAATCGGACGAAATGATGGTATTAATGAATGGTACTACGGTCTCCGTGCATTAAGTGGAGGACAATTTATAAAGATCAAATATACATTTTTCTTTAGAGATGATGTTGTTTACCTTAATAATGAATACCATATATTTCATATACACTAAACATTCAATTAGTATAAAATGTATTTCCAGATCACAGATTTGCCATCAACAAACGCTTCCTGCGATACGGACGGAACTTCGGCGAGCCGTTTCTCCGGTTTGGGCGCAGCGGGTCTGATGATGATGACTTCACAAAGAGACTCAGTTCCCTCCAAGACAAAGCCTTCCTTAGGTTTGGTCGTTCAGGGCTCGACGATGAGGACCTCATGGGTATATTCATCCGTGGACCTAGCAACTACAAGGGCTGGCAGTATCGCCGGAAGCGCGCCACAGCCGAAGTGGCTGATGACGATCCTAACACACGACACCGCCGCGCTGTTGAAATTGCGTCCGCTGCTCAGGCGGACAGAGACAGCATGTCGTACATGGCCGCTAAACGCCAGACCAACTTCCCAAGATTTGGTCGTACTGCTGCCGAGGCCGTCATGAAGGAAGAAAAGGAAGATTTCGAGAAGCGACCGGACAGATTGAGTCGGAGCGGATGGCTGCATTTTGGGAAGCGGATACTCCCACTCTAGCCGGTGGGAAGTATCAACCGTCACTGCCTTTCACCCAGTGTGTACGCCAGGAGTTCCAACCTACTGGCAGTGCCACAACATAACTAACTGCTGACACTATATCTGGCGAAGCTGTTCATTGACTTTATACCGGGCAAACTGCTGATTGACATTATACAGGGCTAAACTGCTGATTGACTTTATACAGGGCTAAACTGCTGAATTACGTTATACCTGATAAAACTGCTGATTAACTTTATACCGTGCCAAGTTGCTGGTTGACTTTATACCGGGCCAAATTGTTGTTGGCGTTATATCGGGTTAAACGGTTGATTGACTTTATTCCGGGCAAAACTGCTGATTGACTTAATACTTGACCAAACTGCTGATTGACTTAATACTTGATCAAACTGCTGATTGACTCTTTACAGGGCAAAACTGCTGATTGACTTAATACCGTGCCAAACGGAAATTTTACTTATCATTTCCCATCTCTATCTGTTTTGTTGTTGAGCTAAAACTGAAAATCCTTGCACTATGCCAAAGTGGTAAACGATGTAATGTTATAAAAATACTTTAAACGTGCGACATGGCAGGCGACTGATTTACTGTAATTAAAGCATTGTTTAAGATAATTATTGGCAGATAAAGAATGGAGTTTATGATTTGAAAAAAAGTCCACTGTGGTAAATGAAGTATTAACCTCAAAATGAGTTCATGTCTAAGATGAGACCCTAGTCCACATGCCGTTCTCTTGCTTCGCCAATTTCAAAGTTATATTACCATTTGCTTATCAACCGTGAAATCGCTACACTGTTTACTGGAGACAAGACTTATGTGAGTGTTGTTAATGTTGTTGAGTTGTACTGGCCTCAACAACAGCATGTCATTGGCTGGGGCGGAGACTGGAGACTCATTTTCCTCCGCACTCCCCTTGAATAAAATAGCATATTAAGTAGTTTTTTTCTGTCATGTTTGTTTACACCCTCTAACGCGAAAAACAAAACCAATTTCAATGATTTCAAATTTTATCCTATTAAACACCATTGTTGCTTTGACGGCAGCATCTCCTTTGTCGGCATGTGTTTGATATCGTTAATACTTAATTAATTTGTCCAATGAAGAAAGATGTCAACAGTTCGGTTCGGTGCGTTGCTCTCAAGAAAGTTTCATCATATTGTAAGGGATGCCAAACTAGGGTAAGAAATACCTGTTGATGTAGCAACAAGACAGCGAGGCCACCAGCCTGGGTGCAGCAGCAAGACAGCGCGACAACCAGCCTGGGTGCAGCAACAAGACAGCGAGACCACCAGCCTGGGTGCAGCAACAAAACAGCGCGACCATCAGCCTGGGTGCAGCAAAAAGACAGCGAGACCACCAGCCTGGGTGCAGCAACAAGACAGCGCGACAACCAGCCTGGGTGCAGCAACAAGACAGCGAGACCATCAGCCTGGGTGCAGCAACAAGACAGCGAGACCACCAGCCTGGGTGCAGCAGCAAGACAGCGAGACCACCAGCCTGAGTGCAGCAGCAAGACAGCGCGACAACCAGCCTGGGTGCAGCAGCAAGACAGCGAGACGACCAGCCTGGGTGCAGCAGCAAGACAGCGAGACCACCAGCTTGGGTGCAGCAGCAAGACAGTGAGACCACCAGCCTGGGTGCAGCAGCAAGACAACGAGACCACCAGCCTGGGTGCAGCAACAAGACAGCGAGACGACCAGCCTGGGTGCAGCAGCAAGACAGCGAGACCACCAGCCTGGGTGCAGCAGCAAGACAACGAGACCACCAGCCTGGGTGCAGCAGCAAGACAGCGAGACAACCAGCCTGGGTGCAGCAGCAAGACAGCGAGACCACCAGCCTGGGTGCAGTAGCAAGACAACGAGACCACCAGCCTGGGTGCAGCAGCAAGACAGCGAGACCACCAGCCTGGGTGCAGCAGCAAGACAGCGAGACCACCAGCCTGGGTGCAGCAGCAAGACAGCGAGACCACCAGCCTGGGTGCAGCAGCAAGACAACGAGACCACCAGCCTGGGTGCAGCAGCAAGACAGCGAGACCACCAGCCTGGGTGCAGCAGCAAGACAGCGAGACCACCAGCCTGGGTGCAGCAACAAGACAGCGAGACCACCAGCCTGGGTGCAGCAGCAAGACAGCGAGACCACCAGCCTGGGTGCAGCAGCAAGACAGCGAGATCGCAAGCCTGGGTGCAGCAGGGGACAGAGACCAGTGTACAGTGTTGTACTCCCACCTTCCTCATCACCTCACTTTACAACATCATTTACCACAAACGGCTAATACGATTATCTCCGATTCTCAAAGATATGTAGGCTTGGTCTCATTGAATAGGAGATATTTTGAGGGTAATATAAAGAAAATTTAAAGGGATACATTTTCCATTGGTAACATTAAAGGGGCAGTAGCACGTTTGTAGGGGGAATATAAGGTAATGTCAGGAAAATGAAAATTAATGGTTCAAATTGAAAGACAATGCATTTAAACTAAATGGAGTAGTAATAATTCAAATAAATAATGTAAAGTTTAGCCAAGCGATTCCTTTTTCTTGCACAAAATGAATTAAAGGTGTTCACACAAAATGGCCGCCCATGGATTTTTGGTAATTCTTCATACTTTGTCCTCTGACAATGGATTATTGGTTCGTGTTATAACATTTTTGACACTTTCACAATAATACATTTAGCATTATCGTACAATTATCAGTGAAAATTTAAAAATATAAAATTATCAAAAAAACGTGCTACTACCCCTTTAACAGTGACTTCACAATAAAATTCATACAAATTAAAAATTCATTCTTTCAAAACTATTTACGATCACATTATCTTCTACCTCACTCAAAGGAATTTCCAGAAAAGTCAAGTTTTACTAATCAACCTGCATTAGTACCCGATGTTCGATCACAATCCCGACATATTATACATTTATATCGTCATTCAAATCAACCGATAAGCATTTAAGTGATAATTTTCAGTAACAGTATGATCTTCAATAAAATGACACCATCGCGGCTTTCATCGTACCGCCGTAATCAGTACGTCCGCTTTAGGGAACGTCTATCAAACGTATATCAAATAAATAATGAATTAATTATAAAGCAACTTCTTCAAGTTCTAACTTCATTATTTTATTCCAATTTATTTTGAATATTTCATTAAAAAATTTTTTAAAAAGAGAATACATTTTCATCAGTCTGTGGCTTAGGATTTCTTGCTTCACCTTAAAAACCACAAATGTCTCAAAATTTCAATGGTATTACAGAGAAAATTTACATGTTTATAGGCAACGAGTAAGCCAAGAGAAGAACACTAGATATAGGTATGTTTCCCTATTCTGTTAACTACAAAATGGCGTCTAAGTCAGTGTTATGAATTCCTGCCATTTGCAAGAATTCTTGCTTGACATCCCTTTGAAAAGGAACTGTTAAACTCATGGATTCCCTAAAATGCAATTCTTCCCCAATCTTTATGCAATGCACTGGCCAGTCGTCTTTGTGTCTCGGAAGTATGATGACGTTGATGTACACGTTTATTTAATTCATACCGTTGATTGTTTTTTTTGGCTTGAAATGTAGTGTTTGAGAAGTCATAAACAACTTCTTTACTTTAAAGGGCAGGTTAATGAGCCATCTAACGTTCTGCAAGTGAATTCAAGTTACCATACTCGAAACACTCCCTATGTCGGTAAATAATCTGATGCAAGTGACGTTCATGGACGTTCATTCATCAAATTCTTCAGATCCACTAATTAACCACATTTTTGTGTGCTAAATATTATCTCACACAACCACTGTCTTAACCGATTCTGTTGACTTGTGGCATAAACTATGGGCAAAATTTCCTTTTTCAAACTGTAAACAACTCAGAGTCACGTTATTTTTTAATGTTGTTATTGACAAATTTGTGTGTTTTAGTAAAGTTTTAAGTCTCCTAAGGTTTCTTAGGTTCAAGATCTTAATTGTAAAACGCCTCTTAATAAGTCTGAGTTCTTTGAAGCCATAAAAACAGGGGCGATAACTGGCCTTCATGGTCGAATACCCCCTTTATGGAAACGCTTTTGTACAGTTTGATGGACTTTTAAACCCAAATCAGGGATGTTATGAATAATCTGTATCCATGTTGCAAGAGAATGAAGAAAAACCCGGATGTAGAGATTTGGGGTTTTGGTGGCAACTCTTTGATGCACATATCTTTAGCTCTTTTGACCGGAAGTGGCCTGTAGGAACGAACCAATAATGCGCAATAGGACGATGATGACTATTCTGATGCCAGACTAGTGTGAATCATGAAACTTCGATTTCAATTTCACGCTCGACGCTCGAAAAATGGTAATCTTTGTTCCATTTAAAATTGAATTACAAAATTTCAATAAATGAGTGCCTTTGGTTGGTTAAAGGTACCACATGATCTAGCGTTTACTCTTATGTGAATTCTGCTTTAGATATTTTCTAAATAATGATTTCCCAAAAAAGTCTTAAAATGATTCTCAAATGAACTGTGTACTAAAGTCGTAAATCATCATATAACAAGGACGTTTTGGAAGGAAATATCACATTTATATTTTTTTATTTGTTTTTACACTCGACAAAAAATTCGCAAAATCACCTTTACGTTATTTTTTTGGGAGAGTATATTATAAATTACAACCAACAAAACCAAACAAGTTCTCAGTATATCAGTATGTGTCATTAGCTGTCTGCTTTAGTTTACTTTCATGGTGGAATGGAATGGTAAATGTTGAATATTTGGACCCTTTTTATTACTTAGCCGAATGAGAAAATTTCAATTGTTATGAAAAAAGGGGAAAATCATCAATCCTATTGCCGCATCCCAATCCCGATTCCCGCATTTACCGCGATACGATGGCGTCCGCTTTCTTGGCTAAATATCTTCCAGGTTCAAAGGTGAATGGTTCTTGAAAAATCAGTACACGTGACAAATAAGTGGAAATATTCTTAAGTGACTTTTTGGTATGTTGAAGGGTCATATAAAGATATTGATAAGTTTGTCAAGCTACGCATGACAATGAGATCGCAGGCTATCACAAGGATGAGATTGTCTTTTTAATTAACACCAGGCTCACGGTAACGTTGCATGTGTATCCAGATGTGGACAAAATCATTAGATATAAAATTCATATTATATGATGATCTAAAATCGCCTATATATACAAGTATTAAGATATCAAGATTCCATACCCATTAACAAGATATATGACGTGTTACGCTAAAACACGATTAATAAGTTTGACATATTTGACTGGACCAAGGCACTCTCTGCCACTGTGTCAGGGCGTGTGTGAAGAGCACGTCACTTTGAACAGTTGAACTCCTTTTCAACACGGTGTTTCAAATCAGCTCTAATCGATGGTATGAGTTTTCTTGCCTTCCTTTAAAACTAAGGTTGAATCTTTGGCGAATCAACTACATAGTGCAGTTAACCGACAGAAATTTCATCTGTGCATCACTTTAGATCATGACTAGTGAGCAATAGAACAACGAAATTGCAGACGTAATTGACGTCATGTAAATTTATAGCTTTAAATTTTAGTTGTGTTTCTCGGAGTTTCCAGACAAAGAAAAAACCTGAGCCTTGTCAACTAGAACCACCTTAGCCTTGTCAACTAGAACCACCTTAGCCTTGTCAACTAGAACCACTTAGAGCCTTGTCAACTAAGAACCACCTGAGCATGTCCGCTAAGAACCACCTGAGCATGTCCGCTCAGAACCACCTGAGCATGTCCGCTAAGAACCACCTGAGCATGTCCGCTAAGAACCACCTGAGCATGTCCGCTCAGAACCACCTGAGCATGTTCGCTAAGAACCACCTGAGCATGTCCGCTAAGAACCACTTGAGCATGTCCGTTAAGAACTACCTCAGCCTTGTCAACTAGAACCACCTTAGCCTTGTCAACTAGAACCACTTAGAGCCTTGTCAACTAAGAACCACCTGAGCATGTCCGCTAAGAACCACCTGAGCATGTCCGCTCAGAACCACCTGAGCATGTCCGCTAAGAACCACCTGAGCATGTCCGCTAAGAACCACCTGAGCATGTCCGCTCAGAACCACCTGAGCATGTTCGCTAAGAACCACCTGAGCATGTCCGCTCAGAACCACCTGAGCATGTTCGCTAAGAACCACCTGAGCATGTCCGCTCAGAACCACCTGAGCATGTTCGCTAAGAACCACCTGAGCATGTCCGCTAAGAACCACTTGAGCATGTCCGTTAAGAACTACCTGAGCATGTCCGCTCAGAACCACCTCAGCCTTGTCAACTAAGAACCACCTGAGCATGTTCGCTAAGAACCACCCGAGACTTGTCAACCAATTACAAACTGAGCCGTGTCAATCGTTTTCACATGAGCCTTTCAATCAAAGACCTCATTAGCCTTGCCAATCAAGTACCACATTAGCCTTGTCAATCAAGTACCACATTAGCCTTGTCAATCACGTATAGCATTAACCTTGTCAATCTAGTGACACATTAACCCTGTCAATCAAGGATCTTATCAGCGTTGTCTTGTATGAACAGTTGTATTACCTTGGCCTTGTCAACTATATTACTGCCGGAAATGCTGGAAAATGTTTTTTGACCAGTAAAATTCCTCTTTAAAATTTTCGACAATCCAAACTATATATCTAGACAGGTAATCATGATGTATTATACATTTCAACAAAAGATCGTTTCATTTTCAGTGAAGTAACATAAACTCCAAAACATTTCTTTAGCCTTTAAAGTATAACTTTCATTTGAAAGTAAAATATTCCTGTCAACATCTGAGCCTTTCCAACAAAATACCAACTGAGCCATGCCAACCATTTATTATACCAGCCTTTCCAACAAAATACCAACTGAGCCATGCCAACCATTTATTATACCAGCCTTTCCAACAAAATACCAACTGAGCCATGCCAACCATTTATTATACCAGCCTTACCAACAAAACACCAACTGAGCCATGCCAACCATTTATTATACCAGCCTTACCAACAAAACACCAACTGAGCCATGCCAACCATTTATTATACCAGCCTTACCAACAAAATACCAACTGAGCCATGCCAACCATTTATTATACCAGCCTTACCAACAAAATACCAACTGAGCCATGCCAACCATGTATTATCCAAACCTTGGTAACATAATACCAACTGAGCAATGCCAACCATTTATTATACAAGCCTTACCAACAAAATACCAATTGAGCAATGCCAACCATTTATTATACCAGCCTTACCAACAAAACACCAACTGAGCCATGCCAACCATTTATTATACCAGCCTTACCAACAAAATACCAACTGAGCCATGCCAACCATTTATTATACCAGCCTTACCAACAAAATACCAACTGAGCCATGCCAACCATGTATTATCCAAACCTTGGTAACATAATACCAACTGAGCAATGCCAACCATTTATTATACAAGCCTTACCAACAAAATACCAATTGAGCAATGCCAACCATTTATTATACCAGCCTTACCAACAAAACACCAACTGAGCAATGTCAATCATGTATTATCCAAACCTTGCCAACCAAATAGAAATTGAGCCATGTCAACCATGTGTAATCAAAACCTTGACAACCAAGTACAATCGACATCATACATGTTACATTCGAAAAGACAATCAAACATGGTTTTGACGAGCGAGCATATTACATTTTACTGACGTTTCTTACAGTTTTATCCCGGAAAAGGGTTATTTGTTCTGAGGGTCGTAACATCAGCTAAATCTTATTGATTTCTTATTATTTAGGTAAACCAGTTGAGATAAAATTTAGAATCGAAAAAGAAATGAGATGGGATTTATTCACAAATTAACTGTACACATTTCAGTTGACTCATCATTTGTAAGATTATCAATTACAAATATTTCCAGTTTTATTTGTTGTATTCTCAAACTGATAAGAAGTTTTACACCATCGATCAAATATAAGGGTTTATGATTTTTTTTCAAAAATTGATTAATAATTGTTCCAAAATTAATTTCACAAACCAACAATGTGAAAATCTTTTTAATGCTTTTTAAATGGTAGGGGTTGTCATAGTGTAAATTCTTTCCCTCGTGCCTACAGAGGTATCTTTAACCACATACCAATTTTTTTATTCAAGGAACTTCAAATATGTGTGATTGTAAACTTGGCAGAATTAAATACATCATGTGTCTATTTGATTATAAGTAGATTTAAACAAACGGTGGTGTGTCCTTATTTTTGCCTGGGGTTTACACCAATTAAGATTATGAAGGTAATATATTGAATACATTTCCTTTTCCAGGCCTCCATCGTAACTGAGTAATTCAGTAAAACAGCTAGTGGTAAGATGGTATGAAGCCTTCTCTATATGGGAAGGTTACCGGAAAAGAGAGCTCGTGATCGATCACCGTGTAGGTGGTATGGGATCTTAAAGAATATGTTGCTTCATATAATTCTTAAGTTTTTGTTACGCCATTTTTGTGTTACAACAGTTGATAAACAGCTCTTCTTTGCATGCAAAGTCTCTGATTGCCATATTTTCTTCTATAAATTCATTAAAAGCACTGATACCAAAAGGCAACAAGAAGATACCACATGGTCAGAGTTATTATTTATGCTGTATACCTCCTTATGTTTCAAGTTGTCTAGTGGCCGCGTAGGAAAGATTTTATGTTCGCTTATTCGAGCGTGGATTGAACCTTTAAACAGCCACTAACCTCGACTTTATGACTTCTCGATTTTCGTTAAAAGATTTTTCAACAAAATAAAAACTGGACATGATTTTTGTTATTTTGTCCAATAAACACCTTCGATTAGTCTTTTGATAAGATAATTACCGTCTGTGAAAAACCCACCTGGTGCTTGGGTCCATAAAACTCGCGCGGGTGTGACGTAATAAACAGACTGTACAGAATGGCGCATCATTATTTCAACTGAAATACCGCCTAAATAATTGTTTAATTACCATTGATGTGGATATCTTTTTTACACCAAATGCTTAGTAGTGTTACATCGTCTAATGATTATTTCTGACTGAGTGGAAAACATTTTCTGAAAATTTTAATTATTGTTTTTTTCTTTCTGTGGTATTGTTACGATAGATGTATAGATAGAGGCTGATTCTGTTTATGACGTCACAGAGAGGGGGTGTGACCAGTGACGGGCAGTCATGCATTCACTGGTTTGTGGCCAGATAGGTCTGAGCGGTCCATCAAAAATGGCATTCAAAAAGGTGTCCGGAAAAAAAGTCCTCGGAAAAAAAGTACCGGAAAAAAGTCCTAAATTCAACTAGGAAAAAAGTCCTCCGGAAAAAAAGTCCTATTATAGATTATAGATAACAAACTGGATTTGCGACTGCACTTCCAAACAATCTTGGACTTTCGAGTTGCATGTTTGGTGTACATGCAGCCATCTAACACCAGCTTTAACCCACCCTTGTTTGTCTGAATTATTTCCATGATGTAATGGTTAATTTTGACTTTCATGGATGCATCTATATAGCATCAGTTGGAAGCCAGTTTTTTCATTTACAATAACCAGACAAAGGTTGAGTTCATTCACTCAGAAAAAATCACATGAGACTCACATCACATATACTCTTGATTGGTGCTTAATTAATCCCTGATTAATCCTTATTTAATATAACAGGTGATTCAATAGATTGAGATAAACTCACATTTTCTTAATTCTTAATTAATCCAAAATGCCTCTTAAAGTAAAGTCTTAATTAATTAATCAATATTTAGATATCACAACATCCTTCTTGATACCTCAAGTACAAACAATTCATGTTTTCTTAACAATATCTTTGATGTTAATGTCTATTTAACCTGTTTTTATAGTAATAGGACTTTTTTCCGGAGGACTTTTTTACCGGTACTTTTTTTCCTATAATCTTCAAAAACGGCATTCATTACCAAACTGAACATATTTGAGTAGCGACCTTTTACGCACTATACAATATTGTAATCAGACTTTAATATATTCCGAAGGAAATAGTGAAATGTGTTTGTGGTTATGTGAACTTTAAGCGTAATAGCGTTATAAAGTAACCGGTACCTTCTTCCTTAGAAGATATGTTTACCACAGATATGATTTAAAATTCACTAGTCATATATTATTAACCAATTTAAATTTGATTTTTATATATCTGTCACAATGGACAAGCAAGGACAAGCGTACATGAATCATTGTCATCTTAAATAAATGATATCACTAGTTGATTGAACATGAAGATGACATTATTGTACGAGTAAGTGGTCCCTTAATGATAAAAGAACATTACGCGTTTATATTGGTAATATCTCTAATAAAGAGGTTTTAAAATGATTTTTGTGTGAATAGCTGTAAAATGAAAGGTATGAAAATCATACAGTACAAACAAATAACATTTTTACCCAACAGATTCACATTAATTGTTTTTTTAATAACAGGTTTGCAGTTTTGACTAGCATTTTTTGATTTAAATGACAATAAAAGATTTTCATTTTAGCATTTAGGTTTAGAACTGTTAATCAGGATGATATGCTGATCTTAAGAAAACCAATTGACAAAACAACATGAAAGTTGTAGAAATAACTCGGTATTTGGAAGTGAAGATGTGAAGGATTTTGTGTCAAAATCTTGCACATGGCACATACACACGTTTTATAGATCTGTGGATAGAGGTAGGTAAATTAGGTAGATGAAATTAAGGGCGAAGTTTGGGCCAAAGATGACCTACATGCGCCCGGCACAAGGAGAGATTATTGAGAGTTAAAAACGTTTAAAAGTTAAAATTGAGCATAAAATGTTATATGAGATCATATTTGCCAGTGACAAAATTTAAAACTGATCTTTGGACTTCACCAAACATCAAATTTTCACCAAGAATAGATCTCAGTGAGAAATTATTTGATTTGGACATAACAACCTCTCTGAGTTCTTCACGATGATTTGTATGCCCCTCACATTCAACAAGATAATGAAGGACAGTCTCTGGACAATTATTAAAACAATGAACACTTGAAGGAGATGAATCATCGACTAAAAAGTGCTTGTAAGCATTTAGTCCACCATGGCCAAGTCTTAAACGAGTGAGAATCACTTCGTCTCTCCGGTTTTGTCGACGAATCTTAGCGTGCTTAACCACTTTAGGGCATGAGCTGTGCATATGTCTGGCAGTGTTGCCCCTATCTCAGTGGATAGAGCACTGGTCTTTCATTGCCTCCCTTGGATTGCAGGGTATTGTGAGTTCATTAAGTTGACTTTGTGTGTTAAAACTTTGCATATGTGTCGTTCATAACACCTGCGTCTCTCCGATAATACATTTATTGGGAGTTAGGTGGTTTTGGTTCATTTAGTGCACCGAAAATCTTCATCATGGAAGAGAGTGAAAATGTCAATAAGCAAGATGGCGACCATGTGAGCGGGTATACTTATTTTCTGTAAAGGAAATATGTCAAAGATGCGACAATTAGAATAGAAACTGGCTTCGACAAGGTAACTGCTTCAGATATTATTGATCACTTGGAGAATGACTTTGGTAAAAATTCTGTTTTTGCTTGTGTGCCACGTGGTGGTTTGTGTGAAGTAACACTTTGCGACACAGATACAGCTGGACTAGCTGCTGATGGACTCGAGATTAAAGGGAACCATTTCAACAGCAGAGTTGTTTCAGATAAGTCTGTTGTAGTGTCTTTCATTCATCTGACCCCCTATGTGGAGGATCAGCAGATAATTGACTTTTTGGAAAAACATAACATTACCATTCTGTCTCCCGTCAAACGTCACTTCATAAAACATCCCAAAAGGAAAATATCTAATGGCACACGATATGTAAGAGTTCAGTTTCCACCGAATCTGAAATCTTTGTCATACAGTGTGAGGTTCGAGACATGTGACGGTTTTCAGCCCTTTAGAGTGCTGCATAATGGTCAAGTCAAGACTTGTAATCAGTGTCTAGATACAGATCATACCTTAGCTGAATGTCCTGAGGTTCAGTGTAACATTTGTAAAATGTATGGACATATCAACAGAGACTGGCAGGCTAGGAAGTGCCTTCAGTGCAAACAAAAGAAAACGAATTGAATTTGCAAATTGAAGGATCATTCTAAGGAATTAGATGGAGAAAATCAGTTTAAAGGTTTCCGACTGGAAGGGCCAGGGGGTGATGCAGGAACTGAAGATCGGTCATACTCACAAGCTGACACAAAAGGTGAGCATGTTTCTGTTTTGAGTGAAAGTGAGAACAAACTGAATAGAATTGAAAATACTGGGAATGAAAAGGTTGAGAGTGATGTTTGAAAGGGTGATCCGTCTGATTGTGAGGAATTGTATGAATGTGATGATGGTGTGATTAACAGTGAGGATGGGGTGATGGAAAGTGATGATGAGTGGTTGGGAAGCGATGATTTAAGTGAAGGGAGAAGTGAGAATGGAGGAGAAAAACAGATTGAAAAGGACAAGAGAGAATTAAACAAGGGTGTGAAAAAGATTCTAAGAAAGAAAGTTCGTAGGAGAAGGCTCGTTACAAAAGTCGAAGCTTCGAAAGTAAAGCATCTCGTTGATGAAAGGAAAAGAAAGACTGATGGACAATGTGTTGATGGACGAATGAGCAAGAAACTGAATGTTAATGAACGGAGTGTGAATGTAATAATGAAAGGTGAGGGAGATGATAACCAAGCATGATGGATAATTTAGTGAACATGTATCTGCTGCTTGTTTCTTTCTTTTTCATGCTCATCACGTCCTGGAATGTCAATGGTCTTCGAGACAGGAAAATGGAGCAAGTTTTTGCACAAGTAAAAGACACTCATTCTTCCCTTTGTTTCCTTCAGGAAACGTTCTGGGATGATAATTTTATAGAAACATACAGACATTTATGTGATGGGAAGATCCTATTTAATAACAATGTGCTAGACAAAAGAAAAGGTGTTGCTGTGCTTGTTTCAAAACAATTTCCTTTTGATATAAAATACCATAGCTTTGATTGTGAAGGTAGAATTTTAAAGGTTATATGTGAAATTGCAGGTGATGAATATTCTTTTGTTAATATATATGCCCCTAATGAATATAGACAACGAATGGTCTTTCTTGATGATCTTGATAAATATATCCCAAAGAAAAGAGTTATAGTCACTGGTGACTTTAATGAAATATTAGACAAGTTTGAAGACAAGGCAAGTCATATGACTACATTTAATAAATGCAGTAGCCAAAGATTACATGAGTTCCTTTCAAAGCATAGTCTGTGTGACATTTGGCGATATAAAAACCCAGATAAAAAACAGTACACCAGACAACAGTTGGTAAATGGTATAATGAAACAGTCTAGAATTGATCTAGTGCTGGTTTCTCGGGATATTATTCTTGAAAATGTAGGTGATCAGCTATCTGATGAAGAAAAGATATTTCTTGATAATGATATAACAGCTGATGATCTTACAAATGCACTAAACGGGATGAAAAGAAATAAGACCCCAGGAAACGATGGGCTTACAGTAGAATTCTACACGAAATTTTGGCCAGTTATTAAGCCTCTGTTCTTTCAAGTTATGCAGAGTATAATTGAACAAAATGAAATGTCTCGCACGATGAAACGTGGTGTCATAAGTCTCTTTTATAAGAACAAAGGGGATAAAACGGATATCCGCAATTTTAGACCTATATCTCTCTTAAATGTGGATGCTAAGATCATATCAAGAGCTCTCGCCATGAAATTGAAGCAGGTTATAGCAACAGTTATCTCCCCTGAACAAACATGTTCAATACCTGGGAGAGACATAGCCGACAACATTTTATCTCTAAGAGATGTAATTGACCTAGAAAATGTTGATAAACATTTTGTTATTTCATTAGACATGGAAAAGGCTTTTGACCGAGTGGCGCATGATTTTATGTTTAAGACATTAGAAAAGATGAATTTTGGACCTAAGTTTTTATCTGTTTTGAAAATCCTTTACACAGATCTGAAAAGCTGTGTCAAGGTAAATGGTCATTTAACACCCTATTTTGCTATTGAACAATCTGTTAGACAAGGTGACCCTTTGAGCAGTATGCTCTATGTCATTGTGAGTCAACCACTAAATGCATTGATAAAGAATGATGCTTATATACATGGTATTTCTATCTCACGAACAGTATCATCACTGCTGTATCAACAGGCTGACGATGCAACAGTGACTGTATCTGATCCACCTTCTGTAATGTCCACTTTTAGAACAGTAAATAGATTTTGTAATGCAACTGGAGGCAAAGTAAACATGGGTAAATCGCAAGTTTTATGTGTTGAAGGTGCCATACCTTCAGATATAGATTAATCCCTAGCGGTTGAGGTGAAGACTGATTGTATCAAAATGCTAGGCATTTTCTTAGGTCCAGACAAAGCTGTATGTGAACATAAAAATTGGACTACCAAGCTCTCAAAACTTAAAAGGTTGCTTTGTTTATGGTCGCAAAGAAAGCTTTCCTTACATGGAAAATCTGTTATTATTAATACTTTAATTTTGTCCAAATTGTGGTATTTAATTTATGTACAGCCTGTGTCTGAGTGGGCTTTGGATCAATTGTCGAAATTAATTGAAGATTTTCTATGGTATGGGAAAAACCCATTAGTTAAAAAATCCACATGTTTGGGTAAATATTGTAAAGGTGGTCTGAATATACCAATCATCAGAGATAAAGTCTTTGCATTTAGACTTAAGCTTGTTAAAAAGTTGTTTGATGCAAACGTTAAGGCCCTGTGGAAGGACACATGCATCATGTTTTTAAATCAGTATGCCACCATGCAACTGGGACCTAGAATATTTAGCATTGTTTATACCAAACACCACCTGACCCACATAAACCAGTTTTATGCTGAGGTTTTGCGTGCCTGGGACGAGATCACGTGCGGCAGGAGGTTGCTTGCTTCTGCACGTGCTGATGTCATGAATCAACCACTGTTTTACAACCCAAACATTGTTTACAATGGAAAAGTCATTTGTTTTGATTTTTGGGTAGAGTCAGGCATTACTTCAGTAGCAGATATCTCTTTTGAAGTCATTCCCGGATTTTTGTCAGGAAATGCTATTGTAGAAATACTGCAAGATAAGTTGCCTGATTTATCTTTTAGTTACATTTTATCATCTTACAATATTGTTATCAATGCATGACCAGATACCTGGAGAAATGTCATTTGTTATGGTAAATGTGAATCAGAAGATGCCATTAGTGGTTTATCCTTCATATATAATGAAAAGTGCATATCTGAAAAGGATCTCTCTGTCAAGTCTGCTTATGAAATCATATCTTCTCAACACTTTGTGGAGCCAACATCACACGCATATTGGGACCAATATGCAATTGACATTGAATGGCCAAAAGTATGGAAGCTAGTTGATTTTAATGATAAATCTTCGGATCAAATTGATAATGATTTTAGAGTTTTCCACAATCATTGTACCTAAGGTGATAATGGTAACGATCGTTACCAACATCCCAAGATGGCGGAAGGTAAGATCGCCTCGCGAGTATTTCACAAGAAATAACAGTTTTCTATGTATTTATGATCGAACTCTTTAAGCATAAATACGGACTTTAATGGTGTAAAAAGATTTAATGCTCTTAATTTTCATATCGACATCCATTTCTTGAGAATTAAGCAATTCTAAAATCCGACGGGGATGCTGGTAACTTCAGTTCGAGATGTTGGTAACGTATCTTGTTCTAAATTTAATGATGTTGGTAACGCCTAAACATAAAGTTCTTAAGTTCTTCATATGAAGGTTAAATATAAATTTTTGCTTTAATTATTAGCAATAGACAGTTGGCCTATACAACAAAACACCAAACAGTATTTTTTCTTCCCTTCCACAGATGTATACTGCTGCTACATTTGCAAATTTAGATCTTCAGAGCCAGGGAACATTCTTAATCATGAGTTTTCCACACATGATGCCAAAGCGCAGTTTTCACTAAGAAAATGTGTTTTTGATGAAAAATCTGGGAAATTTTGATTTAAATCTGTTCACTTTGGAATTTCGCTTGGTTAAATATCTGCAAAGAGAAACAAAAAAAGTGTATTTTAAGAGGTCAAGCGAGTCAACAGAGTAGAAAACAAGTAGAAACGTGCAAACGGAAACAACATTTTCTGAAATCTATAATCTTATTCCTTTTGTGATTCAGAAACTTGAAACTGCAGGCAGATTGACTGACTTCATCAGAATACTGAAGGCAGTTAGTGATGGTACCCTCATGGACAACATTTTGTTTACAATACTTACTTCTTGATATTGGTTAATTCCTCGACAATAACTCTGTTTCTGCAATGATATACTCAAACCAATCTTTGCAATTTTGGTCAACAGTAAGAAACCTTTTCCGAGGTAAAGGAGTTAATTTTTTTAGGGGTTACAAGGCCCTGGGTCAAGGAACTGATGTCAAACCTGAGAAATGCAAAATAAATTTCATTGTACCCTCTGATCAAGTTTTAGGAAAGGAAATAGCAAAGTTTACAAGTGATGCTAAAGAACCGGGAACTCTGACGAGTTCGTTGCATGGTTTTTCCAAAGAGCATAAAGGTACAGATGTAAAGATTTCAATTGATGGCCTTTTAATCCATACAAACAAAATCAATTAAATTAAATTCAGAAATTAGGAACAACTCGAAAAACAAACTTTATTGTCATTTTAATTAACAGCAAATCTATCAAATCATAATCAAACAATACTATCAAAAAACATAGAGATAGTGTTATCCCAAGAAAACAAGTAGGGCAAACTGACCGAGTTTCGGACGGTGTTCCGATCCAAATATTTTCGTATTGTAAATTATCATTGGAAGAAAACAATTTTAAGCCATTTATGTCATTGGGAATGAAATTTTGTATTGCATTACGATTTATTTTTGTAGAAATATTTGTAGATTAACTGAAATTAACGGTTTTGATTGTGTATATCAACTCGCCCGGGGTTCTGACATGTGAATGTTTATATGCTAATATTGTGGAACGTGCAATTACATCAGTTTTAATATAGCTTCTCATTTTATTGTAATAATGTGACATTTAACGACTACAGTGTCTCATAGGCCATATTATGGCCGGGTACTTTTTAAAATATATGTATGTTTTTTTTATGTATTGTAACTTATTTTAAAGTACGTGACACTTTAATAAAAAAAATTCTTCTTCTTCTGACAGTCTTGACCTAACCTCGGACAGTACCACTCAATGTTCTCGCATAGGGCAAACTGACCGAGGTTCGGGCAGTGTTCCAATCCAAATATTTTCAACGATTGCGCTGTCAAATATTATCTGAAGAACATTAGTTTAAGCAAACTTTGTTATTAACAAAAGTCATAATTAAATGTTTATTATAAAAAATTTAAAATTTGATTGTAAATTACCTGAACATAACGGTTTTAGTTATGTATAGCAACTCGCCCGAGGTTCGGACAGTTGTGCCCTATCTTCGGACAGTACCACCCTATTTTCTCGTTATACATCACAGCTTTAATATATGCCTCAAAAAGGTTAATTTTATCACCCAACACACATTAATTCGTTTATTTACAATGATAAACCGGTATTTTCTAATTTGATTCAATATTTTGATAATACACGGCTTCCTATCCGAAGATAACTTCTCGGCAACTCCCGAATGCGCCGCTAGAATCTGATGACGTCACAGTGGCATTTGCAAGCATTGACGCAAAAACACTGTACAGGCTAAACAAAATGAGTAAATAATTTTGTAACATGTGTTGGTTGAATGTTTCTCTATTTTTCCTTAGCAATTGTTAGATACTTTATATGTTTTTCAATTCTCTATAAAGAAAATTTATAAGTGTCCGAACCATGGTCAAAACTGTCCGAACCAAGGTCATTTTCATATATTTCGAAAATCCCGATATTTACTTCTAAATTAACTTTTTAATTGCAAATATTTATCGGAGTTTGATTAAATAGTAGTTTCTCTTTTAAAACAAATACAGCATATTATCTATTGGCGCTTCCTACATTTCCCTGAAATTTGTGCAAACATTTACATGAAAACAAATATTTCGCCATTTTCCTCCATGAACCGGTTTATTGCCCCTGTCCGAAAAAGTAAGTTGGGAAATAGGTACGATAATAAAATGTTTATCAAGAGAAATATATCTAAGACAGATTGCAAAGAAACATTTTGAAACAAATGACATGTAGATATTGCACGTATAACTGCGTCAGTTTCTGATCAAAAGTGTCCGAAGTTCGGGCGACTTCGGGTGGTGTCCGAACCTCGGTCAGTTTGCCCCAAATAACCACAAACAAGCATATACTTATCCATACCCTCAAGGAACGAGCTCTACATGTATAAACGATTTTAGAATTGAAAATAAGTATTCGTTGGAATTTCATGACATTTTGATAAATTATGACACATTTCTCAGAACAAATATTATATATTATATGGTTGAATTACTAGTGTCTTCTTTTTCTTTGGTTGAAATGCCTGCAGTTGGACAAGTCCAAAACATGTATTGATCAACAATAAATAGACATAGTCAGTGTATCCCCTCAAATCCCTTAATGTGTTGAAATCGGAATTTGTTGTACCGTTATTACAACAAACATAACAATAGAAGCTAAATAATGTTCGTCGTTACCAGCATCTGTCAATTCTCGTTACCAACATCTTGTGAACATCTCGAACTGAAGTTACCAGCATCCCCGTCGGATTTTAGAATTGCTTATTTCTCAAGAAATGGATGTCGATATGAAAATTAAGAGCATTAAATCTTTTTACACCCTTACAGTCCGTATTTATGCTCAAAGAGTTCGATCATAAACACATAGAAAACTGTTATTTCTTGTGAAATACTCGCGAGGCGATCTTACCTTCCGCCATCTTGGAATGTTGTTAACGATCGTTACCAGTATCACCTTAGGTACAGTGACAATGTTCTTTTTACAAATGAAAAACTGTACAACTTTGGTATCATTGAGAGTAATATATGTTTTGTTTGTAATAATGAGGTTGAGAATATGTATCACATGTTTGTGTTCTGTGATGAACTTTATGACACAATCAATATATTTAGAAACATTTTCACTGATATGTATCGTGATACAGGATACTCTTTCAATGAACTCACAACATGGCTGTTATTTGGTTATGTAGAAAAACAGAGAAGCGCTGTAAACCATACGCTGAATTTACTTCTTACACTTTATAGAATTTCAATTGTTAAGAGGAGGAAGATTGTTTCCCTTGGTAAACAAAAATTGGATTTGGTGAAGTTGTTTAAAAGCATTTCAACCTATTGCTAAACAAGTATACAGCTGACAATCGCCAACATATCTTTATCAACAGATACATACTGCCAGTTGATTTTATGGTGATCAAGGATAATGAAATTGTCCTCAACTACCCGCTTGCATAGATATATCACAATTGCAGTGTTAAGTCGAATAGCAAACCCAAACTGTGATATTTCTTTTACTTTGCTATTCTCTTCATTATGAACATGTAATGTAGCTTTTCTTGAATAAAATTTTATTAAAGAAAAAAAAAGAGCACTGCTCTCGTAAAGCAGGGGTCGTGAGTTCGATCCTCACTGGGGGCTGTTTCATAAAGAATATTTTTTTACATGATTTGCAAAAAAACATATGCTGCTTGGTTTCTTAACTCCTTGGAATAAACTAATCAACCAATTGACAAAACAACATGAAAGTTGTAGAAATAACTCGGTATTTGGAAGTGAAAATGTGAAGGATTTTGTGTCAAAATTTTGCACAGAGCACATACACGCCTCTATAGCTCAGTGGATAGAGCACTGGTCTTGTAAACCAGGGGTCGTGAGTTCGATCCTCACTGGAGGCTGAGTTTTTATTTATGTAATTTACGTCTTTGAGAGTGAATGTATTACTTACATACTTGCTATACATATCGTCACGTATTAGTCACTTGCCAATAAAAACAGGTTCTTAGCCACATTTATTTCATAACTTTGAACCAGTCTGGCCCTCCCCAACATGTGGCCGTTATTCGATTGGCCGAGTGGTTTAATACCAAACAAACAAGATTTAATCCTAATCAAAGTAGGTAATGAACAGCAGCCCCGGTGGCACAATCGGTTAGCGCGCCGTACTTATAGTCAGTACCTTCCCCACTGTCAGTAGTGGGATGAGGAATGCGGAGGTTGTGAGGGAGCGCCACCTAGTGGATTGCCGAGAGAAGTCGTGTGTTTCTGCTCTCTCTTGTTGTTGGATTATTATCGGATTTTACACTGAATTTACCTTTCATGGACGTGTGTTTTCATTTGTGAAAGATGTGACACTATATTTGGAGACAAAGTGTTTCGGAAATCTACTTACTGAAGTAGATTTCGTGTGACTGTGTGTTTGTGTTATGTTGAATCCCGAATCCAAGATGGCGGACAAGAGGTCTTACAAGAAGGAATGTACTGTCGAGGTTAACGTTGGAGACAGGAAAGTGGTAACTGGTACGTTGCTTATCAATGCCTTACTCCGTGTTGTGTCTGACATTTATGCTGTTGTTCCTAAGGGCGCCGATTCGTATGATGTGACTTTACCAAATGTTGACGACGCGAGGCTACTTGTAGAACAAGAACACATTGAAATTCTCAATCACAAAGTGAAGTGTAGACTGCTTGTCTCCGAGACTGTTGTAGTGTCATTTATGCACTTACCACCGTACATTGAGGACAGTGCTATTGAGAAGTTTTTAACTTCTAAGGGAGTCACCCTACAGAGTGATATCAAACACAAATTGATTAAAGGGACAGATATATCAGACGGAACAAGATTTGTGAGAGTGAAGTTTCCAGACACCTTGAAGTCCCTACCCTATTCTGTGGGTTTTCAAACATGTGAAGGATTCAAATACTACCGTATTATCCATAATAATCAGGTGAAAGTTTGTTTCAAGTGCAACGACACGGACCATGAAATGCGACAGTGCCCCCGTACTAAGTGTTTTAACTGTCAGGAATTCGGCCATATGGCTAAAGATTGTGAGAACACGGTTTGTGATTTATGTGGGATGAATGAGGACAGGTGTGACTGTGACATTCAGGAATCAAAAGACGAGGAATTTGAAAAAGCATGGACTGAGTATGAGGCCGACTTCCCCTCTTTAAAGAAGTCACTGGTTGAAGACACTGTAGAGGACGAGGCAAGCGAGAGCCAGGAGTTGGGAGAAGACGAGAAGCCAGAGGATCCCGAGACTCCCGTGCATGAGACACTATCTGACGAGGCAGGACAACAACAAACGCTTTGCTGGACTGTAGCACAAAGCAAGTGGGCCAGGAGACGCCAGCCCAAAGTTTCAGAGACTGCACTTAAAGTGAATGTGCTGAAGAACAGAATTCGGGAAAATAGGAGAAATCAACTGAAGAAGAAGAAAGAGGAGAAGATTAACGTAAACAGAGACTTAACGGACAAATAAATTTGATGTGTTTACTCCCACTAATATACCTCTACATGCTAATATGTTCATGGAACGTTAACGGACTTAGAGACATCAACAAACTGGAATGTGTTTTTCAAACAGCAATGGATTGTAGTGCTCAAATAATATTTCTACAGGAAACATTCTGGGACGATGAATTCATTACTAACTTTAAACACAAATGGCCCGGTAAGATTTTTTATAATAATTGTTATGATAAACACAGAAAAGGTGTAGCCATATTATTTTCTCCTAACTTCCCTTTTGAACCTGTATTTGAAAAATGTGATAATTATGGTAGATTACTTAAAGTTACATTTAATATTTATGATATTATCTATTCATGTATTAATGTTTATGCACCAAATGTTGTTTCTGAAAGAATAATGTTTTACAAGGAATTTGTGACATATCTAACAGGAGACCATATCATTGGCCCTGGTGACTTTAATGAATTATTGGATGTTTTTCTCGATAGAAATGTCAATCTTAAAACATTTAGTTATAACAGCAGTAATAAATTATGTAAAATTATTAATGATTACAATTTCTGTGATATTTGGAGGTACAGAAATCCCGACAGGAGGGAATTTACTAGAAAACAAATTGTAGAAGGAGTGTGTAAACAAAGTCGAATTGACTTCATTCTAATTTCAAAATCACTAATTCCGTTTGCTACACATGCCTATATTCAGTATTCATCACTAAGCGACCACTCCATTAATTTTGTAAAATTTGACTTTTCTAAAGTAGAACGTGGACCTGGCATGTGGGTCATAAACAATCAAATCCTGTCAGATCCTGTATATTCAAATATCATGAAAGATTTAATCAATGACAGTTTATCATGCCCATTGTATTTATCGGAACCACTGTTATGGTGGGATAACATAAAATATAAGCTTAAAAAATCTAGTATTTATTTCTCTTGTAAAAAGAGAAAAGCAGAAAAAGCACAGCACTTTGATTTACAGCGTAGGTTAAGATTAGAATATGATAAACTTTCCAGAAATCCATCACGAGATATATCCCTCATTCAAAATTTAGAAGCTGAATTAACAATTTTTGAAAAAAGTAAATGTGATGGTGCAATCTTAAGATCTAAAGCCCAATGGGCCTTAGAATCAGATAAGCATACTTCCTTCTTTTTGAATTTGGAGAAGGCGAAACAAGAATCAAATTGTATTAAAGAACTTATTACAGATAAAGGTATTACAAATAAAACTGAAGATATTTTAGATCACGCCTTCAAATTTTATTCCGATTTATATAAAGCAGAAGATTTAGATATCAATAAGCAAAATGAATTATTACTTTTATTAAAAGATGTCCTCTCAGAGGAAGATAAGATTGTGCTGGATGAAAACATCAGTGAAGACGAGCTTACAACAGCTCTGCACGCAATGAAGCGTCGTAAAAGTCCAGGCAATGACGGACTCACTGTCGAATTTTATGTACATTTTTGGGATGTTTTAAAACCTATTTTTGTTCATATTGTAAATAATGTTTTTGTTGAACAGCAATTATCACGTTCAATGAAAAAAGGTGTAATAAGTTTATTTTATAAAAAGAGAGGAGACAAAAAGGACATTAAAGATGCTGTATCATACTTGCAAGCGGTTCAGGATGAAACTTAGCTATTGAGAAATGAAATACATCACTTTGTAGAAAAATCTTTCGTTGAAATTTTGATATCATATTTAGATCGTTTAATCAACAATAACATACTTATTTCGAAGCTTCAAGCACAGTGCCCCTCCTAGAAAGGGCATGTCATTTAGCGAACCCGCTTTCGGTGACGTAATCATTATGCTTGTAGGATTTACACCGTGTCTCAACTACGGTAATTGCGTTCGATGGGTATCAATAATACCTAATTTGGAGAAAAAGAATATAAAATCTAGTTGAGCGCGACAAAGACGGTTTTCAAGCGTACAATTAGAAACCGGAAGTTGTGAAATGGCCACACTTGATTCGCCCTTATGTCGACTGCCGTTTCGGTATTTTTTGGAAGATTATCTCCTATTTGATGAATTTTGGTCCGATTTTCTCAAGGTTGGTCGCTGAATTTTTCTAAAATTACAACGTATACATTAAAAATACTTTTAAAATATTGCAAATATGATAAAGCATCTTTAAAAACTTTAGACCTATTTCACTTTTAAATGTTGATTGCAAATTAATTTCAAAAGTCCTCGCTTCACGCTTGAAGCATGTTATGGAAGCAATCATCTCCTCTGATCAAACTTGTGGTATTCCTGGACGTGATATTGCTGACAATATTCATTCTTTAAGGGATGTAATTGATTTGTCTGATGATTTGGATGAAGCTTATATAATATCAATTGATCAAGAAAAGGCCTTTGATCGAGTTTCTCAACCCTTTATTATAAAGGTCCTTGAGAAATTGAATTTTGGTGATTATTTTATCTCATGGATTCGAATACTGTATTCAGGTTTACTTAGTATAGTTATTGTTGTGTGCGGTACAATGGCGACATGGAAGAAATTGGCTCTCACAAATTGATTCAAATACTAAGAAACCCCTCGGAAATTACACACATGTACTAGTATATGGTCTACATAAGCTATCCAGGAATACCTTGAAAACTTATTCCAAGCTTTGGTGAGCTCAGATACGAAAATCTAGACAGCCAGGTAAATGACAACAATGAAAATGGCCGACACCCGCTTTGATGTATACGACTGGGAGTGACTGTCTACCTGATGCAAAGGGACACGGTGAAAGTAAGTGAAGTTCTCAAATCAACGAACGCTATTATTTACGGAATATCAACCATGGATGGACAATTCACACAGCAAAACTTCAATGCACCATTTAATACAGGTGTTCAGTCAGGTGTTTCAGGTGAAAATTTGACCTACTTACCTGGACAGGTAACGCACGCACAGCACACAGGTATGTCAACATATCAACCGTCTGACCCGATGCATATAGGGGCGCTTCTCTCACAGATGAACACTAAATTGGATGATGTTAATGTGAAACTTCAAAGACTTGATGCTCTTGAGACTAAGTTGAGTGTAGTGGAAACGTTGCTTAGCAACTTTGATATTCAAATAAAAACTGTTAGCTCGAAACAAGTTGAACTTGAAGAGAAGATAACAAGGGGTATGTCAGAAATAAACAGAAGGATAGATGCAGCTGAATATGGCGTGGGAGACGCATCAGAACACCTCTGGTATCTGGAAAAACAGGTTCAGGAACAACACAAAACCATTTTGGAATTGCAGTCAAGATCGATGAGAGATAACCTATTATTTGTCGGTGTCCCGGAAATTGATAAGGAAACTCCTATGAAAACAGAAGAAGCTGTAAAGGACCTATTGGAAGAGAAGTTAAGCTTCACAGCGACGGAGATTGAGCAGATGAAACTGGGTAGAATCCACAGAATCAGAAACAGCAGAAATAGAACTCCCAGGACAATTGTAGTACAATTTACAAATCATAAAGACAGAACTGAAGTACAGAGGAGAAGTAAAAAGTTGAAAGGTTCAAACACATATATCAATGAACAATTCCCCCAAGAAATAGCAGACGACAGGAGGAGGCTTTACCCGATTATGAAGGAGGCTAGAGCAGCTGGTAAGGAGTGCAGACTTATATACAACCGTCTCTACATAGACAGACAACTGTACACGCCACCTCCAGAACCACAGCAGGACAACGCAAGGGATGAACTGAGTATCCTTTCATGGAACTGTAATGGTTTAACGCCGGGTAAACTGGTGTCAGAGGATTTCATAAATACAGTACGTCATCATGACGTCATAGGTTTGTGCGAGACATGGACAGACGAGGATTGTTGTATTGACATTGATCAGTACCATGCTTTCAGGTTTCATAGAAAGTTCATCCATAAAAGGGCCAAACGCAATAGCGGAGGAACTGTTATTTACGTCAAAGACAGAATTAAAAATGGCGTGACAATTGTCAGGAACATTTATGATACCATTATATGTTTGCAATTTGACTCTAATTACTTTGGTACAGAAAACAATATGTTTTTATGTTTTGTTTACATCTGGCCAGAAGGGTCAACTGCTTACACGGTACATAATGTTAATCTATTTGATGAATTGCTTGGTGTTTTTAATGATTATAACAATTGTGGTGACATCTTTTTTACAGGTGATTTCAATGCACGGGTAGGTAATCAAGCAGACTTTGTTGTGAATGACAGTGTGGATATAAACGTGGACAGGACAACATACATACCAGATGAACACTCTGTCAGAAACTCACGCGACACCACAGTAAATGGATTTGGAACTCAGCTTTTGGATATTTGCAAGGCGTCAGGTTTGCGTATAGGTAATGGTAGACTAACTGGCGATGTTGATGGTTCATGCACGTTTTACAACAGGAATGGCAGCTCAGTTATTGACTATCTTCTACTTAATGAATCTGGGATGGAACGAGTCAGGAATTTCACTGTTCATAACTTCAATTTATACAGTGATCATGCACCCCTTAGCTTCACTGTGACAGGAATCCGTACAAAAGGAAAACTGAATAAAAGCAATGAAGGACAGCGGACTATATACTTTAAATGGAAGGATGAATACAGGGAACCGTTCAGACAAGCAGTGAGGGAGGAGTTACCTAACCTGTTTCAAGCTGCCACATGTCAAGATGTAGACACAGCAGCAGAGGCCTATAGTTCTATCATTAATAAGTGTGCCGAACCTTTGACAAAGGGAGTTTATACTACTAGAAACTATCCTCTGAATAATTCAAATGGCGCCAAATGGTTCAGTAAGGAGTGTAGGTTAGCAAAAAATCACTATCTACAAGCTTTGGATGCATTTAGTTACAATCCTTCAAGAGAAAACAGGGTGAAACTATGTGATAAGAAGAAATATTATAAGCGTGTATTACGTAATGCCAGAAGAAAACATAAACAGAAAGTGAGTAAAGAAATAGAGAAACTTAAGATGACAAATCCAAAAGAATTCTGGAAATACTTCAAACGGAAAAAAGGTACAGATGTACATGAGCTGAGCATTGATGATTTCCGATTGCACTTTGAAAATCTTAGTGTTAATGCAACGATAGATTGTAACAACGTCAATAACTTACTAGAGGGTGAACCTATATTTGATGAACTTGATAGTGAGATAACAATTGAGGAGATACAATGTTCTATTAAGAAACTTAAGCCAAAGAAATCATACTCAAGTGATAATTTATTAAATGAATACTTCATTAACGCTGACGATATATTGTTGGACACTATGAAAATCCTATTCAACAACGTTTTGGATACGGGTCGTTTTCCTGAAATATGGAATGAGGGAGTTATAGTGCCTATCTACAAAAAAGGGGGGAAATCGGAAACAAGCAACTATCGAGGAATCACATTGAATAGCTGTTTCTCAAAGATATTCACCTCTGTGTTAAATGCAAGACTATCAAGGTGGGCGGATACAAACAATTCAATATCGGACGCTCAACTAGCCTATAGATCTGGATATTCAACTATTGATGCTTTGTTTATGTTGAACACGGTAGTAACAAAGTATTTAAATGATAACAAGAGACTCTATGCTTCATTCGTCGACCTATCTAAGGCATTTGATACCATACAAAGAAACTCGCTGTTGTTCAAGTTACATAGACTTGGTATTCGTTGAAAGATGCTAGCAGTTATCAAATCGATGTACAGTCAGGTGAAAGCTTGTGTAAAAGTAAATGGAGAACTTTCAGCATTGTTCAAATGTGACATTGGTATAAAACAGGGCGAGGTTCTGTCACCTATTCTCTTCTCGCTGTATATAGAAGATCTGGAATCAGCCTTGCAGGAAGGTATGGATAACGGTCTGCTGTTAGAGTACATTCAGATCATGATAATCCTATTCGCGGATGACATGGTCCTACTCGCTGAAACACCCGAAGGTCTTCAAACATCGCTGGACATACTGTTTGAATATTGTAATACTTGGGGTCTAAGTGTCAACGTAAAGAAAACCAAAATTCTTACTTTCGGAAAGGTGGAAAGTTAAAAAGTGCCGAAGCATGGACATACGGTGAGAGTGAACTTGAAGTGGTGGATCACTTTACCTATCTAGGAAACGTCATTAATTATAATGGCTCTCTAACTCTATCGACAAAGACTTTGGCAGGTAAAGGACTAAAAGCGATGAATGTGCTGGTACAAATTCTAAAAAATCTTGATTTCACTCCTAAAACGAAATGTCAGTTGTTTGACGCCTTTGTTTCATCTACAATGAATTATGGATGTGAAATTTGGGGTTATATTCAAGCCAGGGAAATAGAGCGAATACATCTTAAATTTCTGAAAAGGATTCTAAATGTGCATCAAAAAACCTGTACTGCTGCTGTGTATGGAGAACTCGGCAGGTATCCCCTCTATATAAACAGATACGTCCGTGTTATTTCATATTAGTTCAAGCTACAGAACTCTACTAATTGTATCCTAAAGACACTATATGATCTCACCTCCAGGGAAAGTAACAATCACAAAAATACTTGGACGGCGAACGTCAAGAAATTACTACATGAAAATGGGTTTTCATACGTCTGGGACGACCCTAACTGTGTTGACCACAAAGGCTTTTTGGCTACTTTTAAGAAACGATTGGTGGATATTTTCATTCAAAAATGGAGAAGTGATATTGGAAAAAGTAACAAGATGTCTTTTTATAAATTACTCAAAACTGATCTACAATATGAACCATATCTAGATATAGTTTGTTCAAGACCCTACAAGTCATCCATCTGTAAATTAAGAACATCGAGCCATCGACTACAAATTGAAATCGGCAGATATAAAAATACACCAAGGTGCGAAAGATTCTGCGAATACTGTTTAAATGTCCTCAAAGTACATGAAGTCGAGGATGAATATCACTTCCTGTTGAAGTGTCCCTTATATCACAATGAGCGTATCACGTTTATCAAGCCCTACTACTGGAGACGTCCAAGTGTCTACAAAGTTATTGAATTATTAACATACTCTAATAAAACACATGTTATCAACATCAGTAAATATATAAGCAATTGTAATATAAAAAGAAAGAACCACTTGTACATTTCTTCCCCATAGCCATGTACCCACACCCTAATTGAATTTGTAACACCGATGAGGGGTCTGAAAGGCCCAAGTCGACAATAAAGAATATCTGTCTGTCTGTCTGTCTGTTAAAATTAATGGACATCTTACGCCTTATTTCCCTGTAACAAGGTCGGTCCGTCAAGGTGACCCACTTAGCAGCTTACTTTTTGTTATTGACAGTCAATCACTTAATCAGCTTATCAAAGCTAACCCAGCCATTACTCCAATTTCTATTGATGTCAATCACAAATCATTGTTATATCAACATGCTGATGATGCTACGGTGACTGTCAGCAATCAACAATCAATTACTGCCACCTTTGATTCATTAGATTATTATTGCTCAGCCACCGGAGCTAAAATTAATTTAACAAAGTCTGAAGTGTTGGTCTTGGGGAAATCTAATCAAATCTCTGTTTCTAATTTTGACTTTCCGATACCAGTAAAATATGATTGTTTAAAAATTCTTGGGATTTATCTGGGTCCTGATAAAGCCGCTTGTGAAAGCAAAAATTGGAAATCTAAATTAAGTAAAATTAAATCTCTGCTTGGATTATGGTCGCAGAGACAACTGACACTTCAAGGCAAATCAATTGTTGTAAATATTTTCATGTTATCAAAATTGTGGTATAGTGTATATGTTTTACCTGTTCCAGAATGGTTTATAAAGGATTTTGAGACTTGTATTTCCAACTTTATCTGGTCAGGTAACACAGTACTCATAAAACGCACAACAACAATAGGACACTTCATAAAAGGTGGTTTATCTCTTCCTAGTTTGAAATTCAAAATACATTCTTTTCGCTTAAAAGTTGTAAATAAACTGTTTGATTCTAATTATGTAGCACTATGGAAACATTCTGCTATGTTGTTTTTTCAAAAATATTCAAATATTGGACTCAGAGAGAATATTTTCTCCATTGTTTATAATGAGGTCAACCTCAAAGAGATAAACCCTTTCTATGCAGAAGTTCTACGTGCATGGGACGAAATCACGTGCTCTCAACGCGAGCTCGTGACAAATCCCGAGCTCATTATGCATCAACCTTTGTTCCACAATCCACACGTGCAGTATCAAGGGAAGGTGCTTTATTTCAAATTCTTCATTGATAGTGGTATCACCACATTGTCAGATATTTGCTATGAAGTTGTACCAGGATTTTTAAAGGCTTCTGCCATTTCAGAAATTATTTATAATCATGAATTTGATGTTTCTCTTTCCTACATTAAGAGTGCATATTTCATTATTTTAAAATCGCTCCCATGCGACTGGTTTCAATATATTTGCTCACATTCAATAATTACTAAAGCTTTAAAAGAAGTTTCCATTATCACAGATAATGATATCATACATTCCCATAAATTAAATGTAAAATTCTGCTATTCAATTTTTGTCTCCAAATATTTTATTCAACCAACTTCAATTGACTTTTGGGATAATTATGCTCTAGACATTAATTGGTCTAAAGTTTGGAAATCTGTTTTTCTTAATGATAAATCAGCTGAGCAAAGAAACCTTGATTTTAAAATTTGCCATAATATTGTTTATACCAATCATAAAATGTATAAATATGGTAAATCTGACACTGATTTGTGTCCAGTATGTACAGCTGAAGAAGAAAATATGTTTCACATGTTCGTGTTTTGTGATGAGCTGTATGACACCATCAATATTTTTCGGGATATTTTCACGAATGTATTTCGTGACAAAGGATACTCCTTTAACAATTTAGTATCTTGGCTCATGTTTGGATTTCAATCCACCCAAGCACATGAAAGCTATGATTTTATAAATATTCTTTTATCAATCTACAGATTGTGTGTTTATAAAAGAAGAGCTATTTCCTCATTACAAAATAAATCACTTAATTTGGTAAATTTTTTCAAAAACAGTGTAAAACATTATTTCAAACTGCTTTGGTTTCATTATCGCAAAAATAATCAATCTACGTTATTCATTTATAAATATGTAGTTCCTTTAAACATCATTTCAATTGGCAATAATGAGGAAGCAGGGATCGTGAGTTCGATCCTCACTGGGGGCTGTTTCATAAAGAATATTTTTTTACATGATTTGCAAAAAAACATATGCTGCTTGGTTTCTTAACTCCTTGGAATAAACTAATCAACCAATTGACAAAACAACATGAAAGTTGTAGAAATAACTCGGTATTTGGAAGTGAAGATGTGAAGGATTTTGTGTCAAAATTTTGCACAGAGCACATACACGGTTCTATAGCTCAGTGGATAGAGCACTGGTCTTGTAAACCAGGGGTCGTGAGTTCGATCCTCGCTGGAGGCTGAGTTTTTATTTATGTAATTTACGTCTTTGAGAGTGAATGTATTACTTACATACTTGCTATACATATCGTCACGTATTAGTCACTTGCCAATAAAAACAGGTTCTTAGCAACATTTATTTCATAACTTTGAACCAGTCTGGCCCTCCCCAACATGTGGCCGTTATTCGATTGGCCGAGTCGTTTAATACCAAACAAACAAGATTTAATCCTAATCAAAGTAGGTAATGAAAAGCAGCCCCGGTGGCACAATCGGTTAGCGCGCCGTACTTATAGTCAGTACCTTCCCCACTGTCAGTAGTGGGATGAGGAATGCGGAGGTTGTGAGTTCGAGCCTCACCCGGGGCAGGCTGTAACTTTTTCTAATTTGTTTTGATTTTGGTTGATTCCCTGGATCCTTTGATACAAACGTGTACACGAAACTGTTTTAAATAGCAAAGTAAACATGTCTGTAATAGTTGTCACCAGCACAAGCTGACACGTCGACAAGGAAATATCATGTGATACTGACAAAGTTCTATTAACGATTGGCCATCGGCCGTCTTAAATGCCATACTTTTGGCCTGTAGGACATCTGCCTCCATAGCTCAGTGGTTAGAGCACTGGTCTTGTAAACCAGGGGTCGTGAGTTCGATCCTCACTGGGGGCTGTCATATTTTTTTACCATACCTTGTTTTTGCCCACTGCCGTTAGTTCAAGGTATATTACCTTAATGCTGCGCTGTTGACTAGCGCGCCTCCATTGCTCAGTGGTTAGAGCACTGCTCTCGTAAAGCAGGGGTCGTGAGTTCGATCCTCACTGGGGGCTGTTTCATAAAGAATATTTTTTTACATGATTTGCAAAAAAACATATGCTGCTTGGTTTCTTAACTCCTTGGAATAAACTAATCAACCAATTGACAAAACAACATGAAAGTTGTAGAAATAACTCGGTATTTGGAAGTGAAGATGTGAAGGATTTTGTGTCCAAATTTTGCACAGAGCACATACACGCCTCTATAGCTCAGTGGATAGAGCACTGGTCTTGTAAACCAGGGGTCGTGAGTTCGATCCTCACTGGAGGCTGAGTTTTTATTTATGTAATTTACGTCTTTGAGAGTGAATGTATTACTTACATACTTGCTATACATATCGTCACGTATTAGTCACTTGCCAATAAAAACAGGTTCTTAGCCACATTTATTTCATAACTTTGAACCAGTCTGGCCCTCCCCAACATGTGGCCGTTATTCGATTGGCCGAGTGGTTTAATACCAAACAAACAAGATTTAATCCTAATCAAAGTAGGTAATGAACAGCAGCCCCGGTGGCACAATCGGTTAGCGCGCCGTACTTATAGTCAGTACCTTCCCCACTGTCAGTAGTGGGATGAGGAATGCGGAGGTTGTGAGTTCGAGCCTCACCCGGAGCAGGCTGTAACTTTTTCTAATTTGTTTTGATTTTGGTTGATTCCCTGGATCCTTTGATACAAACGTGTACACGAAACTGTTTTAAATAGCAAAGTAAACATGTCTGTAATGTTTACTTTGCTATTTAAAACAGTTTCGTGTACACGTTTGTATCAAAGGATCCAGGGAATCAACCAAAATCAAAACAAATTAGAAAAAGTTACAGCCTGTAAACATGTCTGTAACCACTTGCAGTTCGGCTCGCCAACTGTGAACACCTCTCCAGCGCTCCAGTCCTTGCAGCTCTTCCAGCCCCGAGGTTATTCCCAACTTGCCGTGGACGTCCTACTGAGGACTTCCTTCTTCACCTTAAGGTAGGGGACTTTATTTTCCCCCTCTAAATCATCTTAAATCACTATCTTCATATCCCCAAATAATGGCATCGCCACAACTCATCAACCTGACTCGCCTGGCAGGCATCCAACTTTCGAATGTTAAAAACCAAAAACCAAACAATTCCAAATTGGCCTCAAAAACCAAATCACCTGCCCAAGAAGACCTGCCAGAAATGTCTACAAATAAAATACCAAATAATTCATCTCCAAATTCTCATATAAATCCTCTAAACCCCCCAAACATAAACTCTCTCGAGGATTTTCCATCCTCTCCCCCAACCACGCCAACCAATCCGGTAGGGCAATCTACTATCAAAACACCCCAAACAGTAATTAAGCGCAAGCGCGCAGCTAATCCCCAAACTCCAACTCATCAATCTCAACCTAAAACTAAGTTCACCCCCCAAGCCACCAATCAAATTAAATCTCCCCAATCTCAATCACCCAAAACAAACAGCCTCTTAACACCAATTACACTGCTCATCTTCGCTGTGGACAAAGGGACCGTTCTGTGCAAGGACCTATCTTTAAACAGAATTGGAACCTTCTTCCGTTCGCACGGAGTGAGTTTCACCAAATGTAAACCCTTGGGCAAGGGCTTCCAATTCACCTTTACAAATCACCTTTCGGCCGAGGCAGCAAAAAAATTCTCCAAAATTCTCTCTTTTAACGTAGACTTCCAAATTCCCTACTGGGTGTCCCAATCACGGGGGACTATTCTCTTCCCTCCCTATGAGGATGAAGAGGCTATAGAATTCTACCGTCAAGAGGCAAATAAACTAAATAATCAACCACACATTGCTGTGGCCAAACGCAATTTCACCAAATCCTCTGACGGTCACATCATACCACTTAAATCCGTGCTTTTGACCTTCGATACGCCCAACCTACCCACACACATCACTTTCGGCGCACACACCAGATCCGTACGGCCCGCAGCCAGAAAGGTCCTCCAGTGCACAAAATGCCACAAATTCAACCACACAGCGGCACAGTGCCGGGGAGTCCTGAGGTGTGCTACATGCGCGCAGATTGAGTGTGACAGCTTCCACTGTTCACCTCATTGCTTCACCTGCGACGCGGATGGACATACCTCAACTTCCCTAAACTGTCCCCAAAAACTCCATAAACATAAAGCTAGGAATCCCAAACTTCACCCCAACTACAATCCCCGCACTAGGCGGGATAATCCACCAATAACTAGGGCCAATAAACCTAAAACTCCCCAGCCCACAGGATCACTCGCTCCTACCCACCCCTGGGGTGATCCTAACCAACCGCCACCATCCCGCCAAAACCTCCGCCACCAACCCGACCCTGCTCAATCTCCACCTTCCTCTCCCGAAGCTACCCAGGCCAAACGCTCTCACTCCTCAGTAATAGAGGAGGACCCCACCTCTCCCACCCAGCAAGAGGAGTCCATGGACTCCTCCATCTCTTCCACCCCCTCCAGCCACCCCGTATCCACTCCGGCCACCCCCTCCACCACCCGTAGGAACGCCAACCCCATATCACCATCCCAGGCACAAACCACCCCCCACACCCAGCCCATACCCACGCCCAAGACTAGGTCCAAGTCCCAACCCATGTCCCAGAAGGTCCTCTTCGGCTCTTCCTCCCAACCCACTACCCAACCCATCTTCACCTTTACCGCCAATACCCAGCCAAAAACCCCTTCCCAAACCCAGCCCCCAAACACCCCTAAAATTAAAACTAAAACCACACCTAAATTCACCCAGCCTCGCGTGCCTACCGGCAAAACAAACCCCAACAGCCCGCGCAATTTCTCCAGCAACGACCTTACCGAAGGTGTTGCCCTCTTTCTCGCGGCAATTTTCACCAAACCTAATGCCTCGCTAAGGCAAATCCATCAACTCGCGGTAAAATCTAAATTAACCAAACTCGGCTTTAATACATTTAACACCCGCGTCCAGCGCATCCTCGCCGATGCCTAAACCAAAGCGCGCCATTTTTTTCTTACAACTAATTAAGCAATCCACTATGCAGCTAAATCCATATATTTTTCTTCTAATAGCCTTTTCCACTAGTATGCAAATTCTACAGTGGAACGCTCGTAGCCTTTCGGCTCATGGCCACGAGCTTAAAGCTTTAATTAAACTTAAAAAACTTAATCCTCATATAATTACAATTCAGGAAACCCATTTTGGCCCTAGATCAAACTTTAATATTCCTGGATATAAAACGCTAAGGCATGACCGGCCCAAAGACAATCCCGGTCGCTCCTCTGGAGGCCTAGCCATATTTATCCAGGAACATCTAAACTTCTCTTCCTCACCCATTAATACTCCAAACTTAGAGGCACATGCCATAAAAATAACTCATAATACCAAATCACTAAATATAATTAACTCTTATCATAGGGTCTCTAAACCTTTTCAAGGAGAAGATCTTATGATCTTACAAAATTCTGCCCCAAGTCGCTCAATCATATTGGGCGATTTTAATTGCCACCATGCCCTCTGGGCATGTAATGATAAGGAGGACACCAACGGCAAACTACTTGCTGATTGGGTCATAAAAAACCAATATGTAACCCTCAATACAAACATCCCAACTAGGTACGATAGTCAGCATGACTCCATGTCTGCTATCGATTTAACCATCACTACCCCGGACATCGCTAATAATACCGAGTGGCAGGTATATGATGATCCGTGGGGAAGTGACCATTTCCCTATTCTTACTACTATTAAAAAATTTTTACCTCTTAATAATTCAAACGCTGAAAATTGCCCCCAAAACCCTCAATTCTTTTACAACAAGGCTGACTGGGATAAATTCCAAAATCTTTGTGAACAATTAGACCCAGCAGACCTTGAAAATAAAGACCCCGAAATCTTTTCAAATAACTTAACCTATTCTATCGTCAATGCTGCAAAACAATCAATCCCCTTTTCTAAACCTAAAATTCATAAACCGTCAGTCCCTTGGTGGACGGACGATATTAAAAAAGCGCGTAAACAACGCAAAACTGCTTTTAACAAAGCAAAACGCGACATTTCACACCTTCCACAAGCTAAAATAATTAAAAATCAAGTAAATACATTAATTAAAAACACTAAAAAACAACACTGGGAAAATTTTTGCGAGAGCTTGAACGATAAGACCAATTCCAAACAAGTTTGGAACAAGCTTCGAGCCATTCGTGGCGGCAAACGCAAATCTAAACTCCCAACCATAAATAACCACACACAACCTAAAAACAAAGCAAACACACTTGCAGCACATTTTGCAACTGCAAGTAGCAATAAAAATAACTCACCTAAATTCCAAATAAATAAAAATAAAACTCCCACAATACAAAAACAACCCACAAACAACCAACCCATAAACCAACCATTCACCATGGAGGAGCTTCAATTTGTCCTAAATAATAGGAAAAAAGGGACGGCCCCCGGGCTAGACCTCACTTCCTACCAGCTAATTAAGAAGCTTCCTCCCTCCACCATCAACACATTATTAAAACTATATAATACCATTTGGCATGTAGGCAAGCTTCCCTCCAACTGGAAGGAAGCATTAATAATCCCTATACCTAAACCAAATAAACCCCTCGGGGATCCCAACTCCTATAGGCCAATTTCATTAACCTCTAACCTATGTAAGGTAATGGAGGCGATGGTAAAAAATCGTCTTCAAAACCACCTAAAATCTCATCCATTAAATAACGACCAGAGTGGCTTCACTCCTGGTCGCTCAACCCTAAATAATCTTGCTCGTCTCGAGCAAGAAATCAAGCTAGGGCAACTTAATAATCATTACACTTTGGCAATATTCCTGGATTTCTCCAAAGCTTTCGATATGGTCTGGCATAACGGCCTGATGCAAAAACTTATAAATAAAGGCCTTTCGGGCAACATAATTAATTACATCCAGGATTTTCTTCACAATAGGCAAATAACTGTCGGGGTCGAAAATGAAAAATCTGATAACTTTCTTTTGGAAAACGGCACCCCACAAGGCAGCATTCTCAGCCCCACCTTATTCAACATTATGGTTGACGACCTTTTCGAAGGTGTCTCCCATAAAATAAATACTTCCAAATTTGCAGACGACGGTGCCCTTTGGGTCCGTTGTAATAACCCATCTAAAGCAATTAAACTACTCCAGTCCGCATTAAATAAAGTCGACCAATGGGCCGACAAATGGGGCTTCAAACTCAACGCGGAAAAAACCACTGGAGTAGTCTTCAAAAACAAAAACATGCGCCCAATCCAACCAAATTTATACCTAAAAAATAATAAAATCAACTTCCAAAAACAAACTAAATTTCTAGGGCTAATCTTCGACCAACATCTCACTTGGGATGCACACGTCGAGGATCTAAAATCTAGATGCTCTAAGGATCTTAATGTCCTCAGAGCTATCTCCGGCACAGGCTGGGGAGCAAATAGGGAAACCCTCCTAAAACTATATATTTCTCTAATTAGGTCCAAATTGGACTATGGCGCACCAATATACAACACTCTAAATAAAAAAAACAACACAATACTAAACCGCATTCAATACCAATGCCTAAAAACAGTCACAGCTACACAACAAGGGACCTCTTTGGAAGCCTTACAAGCCCTAACTGGTGAAATTCCCCTCGAACTGAGACGGGACCAACTCACTCTAAACTTCTGGGCCGCTTCCTCTCAGGACCCGCTAATACATACATTATTACAAACTAAACTGACACAAAGAAAACTCGCTATACTAAGGCTAAAAACACCACTTGCAGCACCACTCTCACACCGCATCAACACACTAATACAACAGGCCAATATGCAACACATAAAACTCCCCACAGACAACACAGTGCACCACCACATTCCACCTTTACCCACACCCAGCATTAACCTCCACCTCACCAAAATCACCAGCAAACAACATCCACTTCAAGCAAAACACACCGCACTACAATACATACAGGACAACTGGCACGATTGGTGCCACATATACACCGATGGGTCTAAGGACCCGGAGGCACGCACCACAGGCATGGGCATCCACATAAACCAACCACATAAAAACACAACATCCCATAGGCTGCCAAATGACCAATCGATCTTCACTGCGGAGCTCTTGGCCATAGCTACAGCCTTAGTACACCCCACAACCAAAACAGCAAATAAAATACTCATCCTCTCAGACTCTCTCAGCAGTCTAGAGGCACTAAAAAACAAAAACACTAAAAACCGCCCTGGCTTAATATCCAAAATCCTACACACAATAAACTCTTTAAATAAACAAGGTAAGGCCATTAAACTCCTCTGGATCCCTGCACATGTTGGCATTCTCGGAAACGAAAGTGCTGACAGAGCAGCCAAGGAGGGCTTAAAACTAAATAATCCTCTTCCCTTCCACCACTCTAAACAGGAGGCCAAAAGCCTTGCTAAAAAACACATTAAAGCCGTATGGCAAAAACAATTCAATCAATCTTCATCTAATACACATCTCAAACAAATAATCACCAAACCACTAACTAAACAAAAACTTTATTCCAAAAACAAAAACATTGATAGGGCTATCTTTAAACTCCAAACTAAAGCAACTAAACTTAACACTAAACTATATCAATTTAAATTCACATCATCCCCGGCATGCCCTCACTGCCCACAAGCAGAGAGTATACAACATATACTCACCGAGTGTCCACACTACACGTCACATCGGGCAAAACTAAATAAAGTCCTACGGGACAACAATATAGAAACAAACAACATATACCAGCTATTAAACCCATTAAATAAACCAAATATACTCAATGCATTAGGCACATACCTAAAAGATACGGGCCTCTTGGCCCGTATCTAAACTAAATACAACATAATTACACTCCCCTCCCCCCCTTCACCTTCCTCCTATATTATATTCCCATTCCAAATTTCAAAATTTCAAAATTCTACCCCAGCCCAAATTTAGATCACGGCTTCAAAATTACTGTCCCAACTCTTTCGCTCCCCTTTTGAAACTTTAGTAAAGGCTGCGGCCAGAGTGCGAAAACAGCCCCGCTGAAAGCGCTCTTTAAATCTAAATTCAAAGAAGAATGTCTGTAATAGTTGTCACCAGCACAAGCTGACACGTCGACAAGGAAATATTATGTGATACTGACTAAGTTCTATTAACGATTGGCCATCGGCCGTCTTAAATGCCATACTTTTGGCCTGTAGGACATCTGCCTTCATAGTTCAGTGGATAGAGCACTGGTCTTGTAAACCAGGGGTCGTGAGTTCGATCCTCACTGGAGTCTGAGTTTTTGTTTATGTAATTTACGTCTTTGAGAGTGAATGTATTACTTACATACTTGCTATACATATCGTCACGTATTAGTCACTTGCCAATAAACACAGGTTCTTAGCCACATTTATTTCATAACTTTGAACCAGTCTGGCCCTCCCCAACATGTGGCCGTTATTCGATTGGCCGAGTGGTTTAATACCAAACAAACAAGATTTAATCCTAATCAAAGTAGGTAATGAACAGCAGCCCCGGTGGCACAATCGGTTAGCGCGCCGTACTTATAGTCAGTACCTTCCCCACTGTCAGTAGTGGGATGAGGAATGCGGAGGTTGTGAGTTCGAGCCTCACCCGGAGCAGACTGTAACTTTTTCTAATTTGTTTTGATTTTGGTTGATTCCCTGGATCCTTTGATACAAACGTGTACACGAAACTGTTTTAAATAGCAAAGTAAACATGTCTGTAATAGTTGTCACCAGCACAAGCTGACACGTCGACAAGGAAATATTATGTGATACTGACTAAGTTCTATTAACGATTGGCCATCGGCCGTCTTAAATGCCATACTTTTGGCCTGTAGGACATCTGCCTCCATAGCTCAGTGGTTAGAGCACTGGTCTTGTAAACCAGGGGTCGTGAGTTCGATCCTCACTGGGGGCTGTCATATTTTTTTACCATACCTTGTTTTTGCCCACTGCCGTTAGTTCAAGGTATATTACCTTAATGCTGCGCTGTTGACTAGCGCGCCTCCATAGCTCAGTGGTTAGAGCACTGCTCTCGTAAACCAGGGGTCGTGAGTTCGATCCTCACTGGGGGCTGTTTCATAAAGAATATTTTTTTACATGATTTGCAAAAAAACATATGCTGCTTGGTTTCTTAACTCCTTGGAATAAACTAATCAACCAATTGACAAAACAACATGAAAGTTGTAGAAATAACTCGGTATTTGGAAGTGAAGATGTGAAGGATTTTGTGTCAAAATTTTGCACAGAGCACATACACGCCTCTATAGCTCAGTGGATAGAGCACTGGTCTTGTAAACCAGGGGTCGTGAGTTCGATCCTCACTGGAGGCTGAGTTTTTATTTATGTAATTTACGTCTTTGAGAGTGAATGTATTACTTACATACTTGCTATACATATCGTCACGTATTAGTCACTTGCCAATAAAAACAGGTTCTTAGCCACATTTATTTCATAACTTTGAACCAGTCTGGCCCTCCCCAACATGTGGCCGTTATTCGATTGGCCGAGTGGTTTAATACCAAACAAACAAGATTTAATCCTAATCAAAGTAGGTAATGAACAGCAGCCCCGGTGGCACAATCGGTTAGCGCGCCGTACTTATAGTCAGTACCTTCCCCACTGTCAGTAGTGGGATGAGGAATGCGGAGGTTGTGAGTTCGAGCCTCACCCGGGGCAGGCTGTAACTTTTTCTAATTTGTTTTGATTTTGGTTGATTCCCTGGATCCTTTGATACAAACGTGTACACGAAACTGTTTTAAATAGCAAAGTAAACATGTCTGTAATAGTTGTCACCAGCACAAGCTGACACGTCGACAAGGAAATATCATGTGATACTGACCAAGTTCTATTAACGATTGGCCATCGGCCGTCTTAAATGCCATACTTTTGGCCTGTAGGACATCTGCCTCCATAGCTCAGTGGTTAGAGCACTGGTCTTGTAAACCAGGGGTCGTGAGTTCGATCCTCACTGGGGGCTGTCATATTTTTTTACCATACCTTGTTTTTGCCCACTGCCGTTAGTTCAAGGTATATTACCTTAATGCTGCGCTGTTGACTAGCGCGCCTCCATAGCTCAGTGGTTAGAGCACTGCTCTCGTAAAGCAGGGGTCGTGAGTTCGATCCTCACTGGGGGCTGTTTCATAAAGAATATTTTTTTACATGATTTGCAAAAAAACATATGCTGCTTGGTTTCTTAACTCCTTGGAATAAACTAATCAACCAATTGACAAAACAACATGAAAGTTGTAGAAATAACTCGGTATTTGGAAGTGAAGATGTGAAGGATTTTGTGTCAAAATTTTGCACAGAGCACATACACGCCTCTATAGCTCAGTGGATAGAGCACTGGTCTTGTAAACCAGGGGTCGTGAGTTCGATCCTCACTGGAGGCTGAGTTTTTATTTATGTAATTTACGTCTTTGAGAGTGAATGTATTACTTACATACTTGCTATACATATCGTCACGTATTAGTCACTTGCCAATAAAAACAGGTTCTTAGCCACATTTATTTCATAACTTTGAACCAGTCTGGCCCTCCCCAACATGTGGCCGTTATTCGATTGGCCGAGTGGTTTAATACCAAACAAACAAGATTTAATCCTAATCAAAGTAGGTAATGAACAGCAGCCCCGGTGGCACAATCGGTTAGCGCGCCGTACTTATAGTCAGTACCTTCCCCACTGTCAGTAGTGGGATGAGGAATGCGGAGGTTGTGAGTTCGAGCCTCACCCGGGGCAGGCTGTAACTTTTTCTAATTTGTTTTGATTTTGGTTGATTCCCTGGATCCTTTGATACAAACGTGTACACGAAACTGTTTTAAATAGCAAAGTAAACATGTCTGTAATAGTTGTCACCAGCACAAGCTGACACGTCGACAAGGAAATATTATGTGATACTGACTAAGTTCTATTAACGATTGGCCATCGGCCGTCTTAAATGCCATACTTTTGGCCTGTAGGACATCTGCCTCCATAGCTCAGTGGTTAGAGCACTGGTCTTGTAAACCAGGGGTCGTGAGTTCGATCCTCACTGGGGGCTGTCATATTTTTTTACCATACCTTGTTTTTGCCCACTGCCGTTAGTTCAAGGTATATTACCTTAATGCTGCGCTGTTGACTAGCGCGCCTCCATAGCTCAGTGGTTAGAGCACTGCTCTCGTAAAGCAGGGGTCGTGAGTTCGATCCTCACTGGGGGCTGTTTCATAAAGAATATTTTTTTACATGATTTGCAAAAAAACATATGCTGCTTGGTTTCTTAACTCCTTGGAATAAACTAATCAACCAATTGACAAAACAACATGAAAGTTGTAGAAATAACTCGGTATTTGGAAGTGAAGATGTGAAGGATTTTGTGTCAAAATTTTGCACAGAGCACATACACGCCTCTATAGCTCAGTGGATAGAGCACTGGTCTTGTAAACCAGGGGTCGTGAGTTCGATCCTCACTGGAGGCTGAGTTTTTATTTATGTAATTTACGTCTTTGAGAGTGAATGTATTACTTACATACTTGCTATACATATCGTCACGTATTAGTCACTTGCCAATAAAAACAGGTTCTTAGCCACATTTATTTCATAACTTTGAACCAGTCTGGCCCTCCCCAACATGTGGCCGTTATTCGATTGGCCGAGTGGTTTAATACCAAACAAACAAGATTTAATCCTAATCAAAGTAGGTAATGAACAGCAGCCCCGGTGGCACAATCGGTTAGCGCGCCGTACTTATAGTCAGTACCTTCCCCACTGTCAGTAGTGGGATGAGGAATGCGGAGGTTGTGAGTTCGAGCCTCACCCGGGGCAGGCTGTAACTTTTTCTAATTTGTTTTGATTTTGGTTGATTCCCTGGATCCTTTGATACAAACGTGTACACGAAACTGTTTTAAATAGCAAAGTAAACATGTCTGTAATAGTTGTCACCAGCACAAGCTGACACGTCGACAAGGAAATATCATGTGATACTGACCAAGTTCTATTAACGATTGGCCATCGGCCGTCTTAAATGCCATACTTTTGGCCTGTAGGACATCTGCCTCCATAGCTCAGTGGTTAGAGCACTGGTCTTGTAAACCAGGGGTCGTGAGTTCGATCCTCACTGGGGGCTGTCATATTTTTTTACCATACCTTGTTTTTGCCCACTGCCGTTAGTTCAAGGTATATTACCTTAATGCTGCGCTGTTGACTAGCGCGCCTCCATAGCTCAGTGGTTAGAGCACTGCTCTCGTAAAGCAGGGGTCGTGAGTTCGATCCTCACTGGGGGCTGTTTCATAAAGAATATTTTTTTACATGATTTGCAAAAAAACATATGCTGCTTGGTTTCTTAACTCCTTGGAATAAACTAATCAACCAATTGACAAAACAACATGAAAGTTGTAGAAATAACTCGGTATTTGGAAGTGAAGATGTGAAGGATTTTGTGTCAAAATTTTGCACAGAGCACATACACGCCTCTATAGCTCAGTGGATAGAGCACTGGTCTTGTAAACCAGGGGTCGTGAGTTCGATCCTCACTGGAGGCTGAGTTTTTATTTATGTAATTTACGTCTTTGAGAGTGAATGTATTACTTACATACTTGCTATACATATCGTCACGTATTAGTCACTTGCCAATAAAAACAGGTTCTTAGCCACATTTATTTCATAACTTTGAACCAGTCTGGCCCTCCCCAACATGTGGCCGTTATTCGATTGGCCGAGTGGTTTAATACCAAACAAACAAGATTTAATCCTAATCAAAGTAGGTAATGAACAGCAGCCCCGGTGGCACAATCGGTTAGCGCGCCGTACTTATAGTCAGTACCTTCCCCACTGTCAGTAGTGGGATGAGGAATGCGGAGGTTGTGAGTTCGAGCCTCACCCGGGGCAGGCTGTAACTTTTTCTAATTTGTTTTGATTTTGGTTGATTCCCTGGATCCTTTGATACAAACGTGTACATGAAACTGTTTTAAATAGCAAAGTAAACATGTCTGTAATAGTTGTCACCAGCACAAGCTGACACGTCGACAAGGAAATATCATGTGATACTGACCAAGTTCTATTAACGATTGGCCATCGGCCGTCTTAAATGCCATACTTTTGGCCTGTAGGACATCTGCCTCCATAGCTCAGTGGTTAGAGCACTGGTCTTGTAAACCAGGGGTCGTGAGTTCGATCCTCACTGGGGGCTGTCATATTTTTTTACCATACCTTGTTTTTGCCCACTGCCGTTAGTTCAAGGTATATTACCTTAATGCTGCGCTGTTGACTAGCGCGCCTCCATAGCTCAGTGGTTAGAGCACTGCTCTCGTAAAGCAGGGGTCGTGAGTTCGATCCTCACTGGCGGCTGTTTCATAAAGAATACTTTTTTACATGATTTGCAAAAAAACATATGCTGCTTGGTTTCTTAACTCCTTGGAATAAACTAATCAACCAATTGACAAAACAACATGAAAGTTGTAGAAATAACTCGGTATTTGGAAGTGAAGATGTGAAGGATTTTGTGTCAAAATTTTGCACAGAGCACATACACGCCTCTATAGCTCAGTGGATAGAGCACTGGTCTTGTAAACCAGGGGTCGTGAGTTCGATCCCCACTGGAGGCTGAGTTTTTATTTATGTAATTTACGTCTTTGAGAGTGAATGTATTACTTACATACTTGCTATACATATCGTCACGTATTAGTCACTTGCCAATAAACACAGGTTCTTAGCCACATTTATTTCATAACTTTGAACCAGTCTGGCCCTCCCCAACATGTGGCCGTTATTCGATTGGCCGAGTGGTTTAATACCAAACAAACAAGATTTAATCCTAATCAAAGTAGGTAATGAACAGCAGCCCCGGTGGCACAATCGGTTAGCGCGCCGTACTTATAGTCAGTACCTTCCCCACTGTCAGTAGTGGGATGAGGAATGCGGAGGTTGTGAGTTCGAGCCTCACCCGGAGCAGGCTGTAACTTTTTCTAATTTGTTTTGATTTTGGTTGATTCCCTGGATCCTTTGATACAAACGTGTACACGAAACTGATTTAAATAGCAAAGTAAACATGTCTGTAATAGTTGTCACCAGCACAAGCTGACACGTCGACAAGGAAATATCATGTGATACTGACCAAGTTCTATTAACGATTGGCCATCGGCCGTCTTAAATGCCATACTTTTGGCCTGTAGGACATCTGCCTCCATAGCTCAGTGGTTAGAGCACTGGTCTTGTAAACCAGGGGTCGTGAGTTCGATCCTCACTGGGGGCTGTCATATTTTTTTACCATACCTTGTTTTTGCCCACTGCCGTTAGTTCAAGGTATATTACCTTAATGCTGCGCTGTTAACTAGCGCGCCTCCATAGCTCAGTGGTTAGAGCACTGCTCTCGTAAAGCAGGGGTCGTGAATTCGATCCTCACTGGCGGCTGTTTCATAAAGAATACTTTTTTACATGATTTGCAAAAAAACATATGCTGCTTGGTTTCTTAACTCCTTGGAATAAACTAATCAACCAATTGACAAAACAACATGAAAGTTGTAGAAATAACTCGGTATTTGGAAGTGAAGATGTGAAGGATTTTGTGTCAAAATTTTGCACAGAGCACATACACGCCTCTATAGCTCAGTGGATAGAGCACTGGTCTTGTAAACCAGGGGTCGTGAGTTCGATCCTCACTGGAGGCTGAGTTTTTATTTATGTAATTTACGTCTTTGAGAGTGAATGTATTACTTACATACTTGCTATACATATCGTCACGTATTAGTCACTTGCCAATAAACACAGGTTCTTAGCCACATTTATTTCATAACATTGAACCAGTCTGGCCCTTCCCAACATGTGGCCGTTATTCGATTAGCCGAGTGGTTTAATACCAAACAAACAAGATTTAATCCTAATCAAAGTAGGTAATGAACAGCAGCCCCGGTGGCACAATCGGTTAGCGCGCCGTACTTATAGTCAGTACCTTCCCCACTGTCAGTAGTGGGATGAGGAATGCGGAGGTTGTGAGTTCGAGCCTCACCCGGGGCAGGCTGTAACTTTTTCTAATTTGTTTGATTTTGGTTGATTCCCTGGATCCTCTGATACAAACGTGTACACGAAACTGTTTTAAATAGCAAAGTAAACATGTCTGTAATAGTTGTCACCAGCACAAGCTGACACGTCGACAAGGAAATATCATGTGATACTGACAAAGTTCTATTAACGATTGGCCATCGGCCGTCTTAAATGCCATACTTTTGGCCTGTAGGACATCTGCCTCCATAGCTCAGTGGTTAGAGCACTGGTCTTGTAAACCAGGGGTCGTGAGTTCGATCCTCACTGGGGGCTGTCATATTTTTTTACCATACCTTGTTTTTGCCCACTGCCGTTAGTTCAAGGTATATTACCTTAATGCTGCGCTGTTGACTAGCGCGCCTCCATAGCTCAGTGGTTAGAGCACTGCTCTCGTAAAGCAGGGGTCGTGAGTTCGATCCTCACTGGGGGCTGTTTCATAAAGAATACTTTTTTACATGATTTGCAAAAAAACATATGCTGCTTGGTTTCTTAACTCCTTGGAATAAACTAATCAACCAAATGACAAAACAACATGAAAGTTGTAGAAATAACTCGGTATTTGGATGTGAAGGATTTTGTGTCAAAATTTTGCACAGAGCACATACACGCCTCTATAGCTCAGTGGATAGAGCACTGGTCTTGTAAACCAGGGGTCGTGAGTTCGATCCTCACTGGAGGCTGAGTTTTTATTTATGTAATTTACGTCTTTGAGAGTGAATGTATTACTTACATACTTGCTATACATATCGTCACGTATTAGTCACTTGCCAATAAAAACAGGTTCTTAGCCACATTTATTTCATAACTTTGAACCAGTCTGGCCCTCCCCAACATGTGGCCGTTATTCGATTGGCCGAGTGGTTTAATACCAAACAAACAAGATTTAATCCTAATCAAAGTAGGTAATGAACAGCAGCCCCGGTGGCACAATCGGTTAGCGCGCCGTACTTATAGTCAGTACCTTCCCCACTGTCAGTAGTGGGATGAGGAATGCGGAGGTTGTGAGTTCGAGCCTCACCCGGGGCAGGCTGTAACTTTTTCTAATTTGTTTTGATTTTGGTTGATTCCCTGGATCCTCTGATACAAACGTGTACACGAAACTGTTTTAAATAGCAAAGTAAACATGTCTGTAATAGTTGTCACCAGCACAAGCTGACACGTCGACAAGGAAATATCATGTGATACTGACAAAGTTCTATTAACGATTGGCCATCGGCCGTCTTAAATGCCATACTTTTGGCCTGTAGGACATCTGCCTCCATAGCTCAGTGGTTAGAGCACTGGTCTTGTAAACCAGGGGTCGTGAGTTCGATCCTCACTGGGGGCTGTCATATTTTTTTACCATACCTTGTTTTTGCCCACTGCCGTTAGTTCAAGGTATATTACCTTAATGCTGCGCTGTTGACTAGCGCGCCTCCATAGCTCAGTGGTTAGAGCACTGCTCTCGTAAAGCAGGGGTCGTGAGTTCGATCCTCACTGGGGGCTGTTTCATAAAGAATACTTTTTTACATGATTTGCAAAAAAACATATGCTGCTTGGTTTCTTAACTCCTTGGAATAAACTAATCAACCAAATGACAAAACAACATGAAAGTTGTAGAAATAACTCGGTATTTGGATGTGAAGGATTTTGTGTCAAAATTTTGCACAGAGCACATACACGCCTCTATAGCTCAGTGGATAGAGCACTGGTCTTGTAAACCAGGGGTCGTGAGTTCGATCCTCACTGGAGGCTGAGTTTTTATTTATGTAATTTACGTCTTTGAGAGTGAATGTATTACTTACATACTTGCTATACATATCGTCACGTATTAGTCACTTGCCAATAAAAACAGGTTCTTAGCCACATTTATTTCATAACTTTGAACCAGTCTGGCCCTCCCCAACATGTGGCCGTTATTCGATTGGCCGAGTGGTTTAATACCAAACAAACAAGATTTAATCCTAATCAAAGTAGGTAATGAACAGCAGCCCCGGTGGCACAATCGGTTAGCGCGCCGTACTTATAGTCAGTACCTTCCCCACTGTCAGTAGTGGGATGAGGAATGCGGAGGTTGTGAGTTCGAGCCTCACCCGGGGCAGGCTGTAACTTTTTCTAATTTGTTTTGATTTTGGTTGATTCCCTGGATCCTCTGATACAAACGTGTACACGAAACTGTTTTAAATAGCAAAGTAAACATGTCTGTAATAGTTGTCACCAGCACAAGCTGACACGTCGACAAGGAAATATCATGTGATACTGACAAAGTTCTATTAACGATTGGCCATCGGCCGTCTTAAATGCCATACTTTTGGCCTGTAGGACATCTGCCTCCATAGCTCAGTGGTTAGAGCACTGGTCTTGTAAACCAGGGGTCGTGAGTTCGATCCTCACTGGGGGCTGTCATATTTTTTTACCATACCTTGTTTTTGCCCACTGCCGTTAGTTCAAGGTATATTACCTTAATGCTGCGCTGTTGACTAGCGCGCCTCCATAGCTCAGTGGTTAGAGCACTGCTCTCGTAAAGCAGGGGTCGTGAGTTCGATCCTCACTGGGGGCTGTTTCATAAAGAATATTTTTTTACATGATTTGCAAAAAAACATATGCTGCTTGGTTTCTTAACTCCTTGGAATAAACTAATCAACCAATTGACAAAACAACATGAAAGTTGTAGAAATAACTCGGTATTTGGAAGTGAAGATGTGAAGGATTTTGTGTCAAAATTTTGCACAGAGCACATACACGCCTCTATAGCTCAGTGGATAGAGCACTGGTCTTGTAAACCAGGGGTCGTGAGTTCGATCCTCACTGGAGGCTGAGTTTTTATTTATGTAATTTACGTCTTTGAGAGTGAATGTATTACTTACATACTTGCTATACATATCGTCACGTATTAGTCACTTGCCAATAAAAACAGGTTCTTAGCCACATTTATTTCATAACTTTGAACCAGTCTGGCCCTCCCCAACATGTGGCCGTTATTCGATTGGCCGAGTGGTTTAATACCAAACAAACAAGATTTAATCCTAATCAAAGTAGGTAATGAACAGCAGCCCCGGTGGCACAATCGGTTAGCGCGCCGTACTTATAGTCAGTACCTTCCCCACTGTCAGTAGTGGGATGAGGAATGCGGAGGTTGTGAGTTCGAGCCTCACCCGGGGCAGGCTGTAACTTTTTCTAATTTGTTTTGATTTTGGTTGATTCCCTGGATCCTCTGATACAAACGTGTACACGAAACTGTTTTAAATAGCAAAGTAAACATGTCTGTAATAGTTGTCACCAGCACAAGCTGACACGTCGACAAGGAAATATCATGTGATACTGACAAAGTTCTATTAACGATTGGCCATCGGCCATCTTAAATGCCATACTTTTGGCCTGTAGGACATCTGCCTCCATAGCTCAGTGGTTAGAGCACTGGTCTTGTAAACCAGGGGTCGTGAGTTCGATCCTCACTGGGGGCTGTCATATTTTTTTACCATACCTTGTTTTTGCTCACTGCCGTTAGTTCAAGGTATATTACCTTAATGCTGCGCTGTTGACTAGCGCGCCTCCATAGCTCAGTGGTTAGAGCACTGCTCTCGTAAAGCAGGGGTCGTGAGTTCGATCCTCACTGGGGGCTGTTTCATAAAGAATACTTTTTTACATGATTTGCAAAAAAACATATGCTGCTTGGTTTCTTAACTCCTTGGAATAAACTAATCAAGCAAATGACAAAACAACATGAAAGTTGTAGAAATAACTCGGTATTTGGAAGTGAAGATGTGAAGGATTTTGTGTCAAAATTTTGCACAGAGCACATACACGCCTCTATAGCTCAGTGGATAGAGCACTGGTCTTGTAAACCAGGGGTCGTGAGTTCGATCCTCACTGGAGGCTGAGTTTTTATTTATGTAATTTACGTCTTTGAGAGTGAATGTATTACTTACATACTTGCTATACATATCGTCACGTATTAGTCACTTGCCAATAAAAACAGGTTCTTAGCCACATTTATTTCATAACTTTGAACCAGTCTGGCCCTCCCCAACATGTGGCCGTTATTCGATTGGCCGAGTGGTTTAATACCAAACAAACAGATTTAATCCTAATCAAAGTAGGTAATGAACAGCAGCCCCGGTGGCACAATCGGTTAGCGCGCCGTACTTATAGTCAGTACCTTCCCCACTGTCAGTAGTGGGATGAGGAATGCGGAGGTTGTGAGTTCGAGCCTCACCCGGGGCAGGCTGTAACTTTTTCTAATTTGTTTTGATTTTGGTTGATTCCCTGGATCCTTTGATACAAACGTGTACACGAAACTGTTTTAAATAGCAAAGTAAACATGTCTGTAATAGTTGTCACCAGCACAAGCTGACACATCGACAAGGAAATATCATGTGATACTGACCAAGTTCTATCGGCCGTCTTAAATGCCATACTTTTGGCCTGTAGGACATCTGCCTCCATAGCTCAGTGGTTAGAGCACTGGTCTTGTAAACCAGGGGTCGTGAGTTCGATCCTCACTGGGGGCTGTCATATTTTTTTACCATACCTTGTTTTTGCCCACTGCCGTTAGTTCAAGGTATATTACCTTAATGCTGCGCTGTTGACTAGCGCGCCTCCATAGCTCAGTGGTTAGAGCACTGCTCTCGTAAAGCAGGGGTCGTGAGTTCGATCCTCACTGGGGGCTGTTTCATAAAGAATACTTTTTTACATGATTTGCAAAAAAACATATGCTGCTTGGTTTCTTAACTCCTTGGAATAAACTAATCAAGCAAATGACAAAACAACATGAAAGTTGTAGAAATAACTCGGTATTTGGAAGTGAAGATGTGAAGGATTTTGTGTCAAAATTTTGCACAGAGCACATACACGCCTCTATAGCTCAGTGGATAGAGCACTGGTCTTGTAAACCAGGGGTCGTGAGTTCGATCCTCACTGGAGGCTGAGTTTTTATTTATGTAATTTACGTCTTTGAGAGTGAATGTATTACTTACATACTTGCTATACATATCGTCACGTATTAGTCACTTGCCAATAAAAACAGGTTCTTAGCCACATTTATTTCATAACTTTGAACCAGTCTGGCCCTCCCCAACATGTGGCCGTTATTCGATTGGCCAAGTGGTTTAATACCAAACAAACAAGATTTAATCCTAATCAAAGTAGGTAATGAACAGCAGCCCCGGTGGCACAATCGGTTAGCGCGCCGTACTTATAGTCAGTACCTTCCCCACTGTCAGTAGTGGGATGAGGAATGCGAAGGTTGTGAGTTCGAGCCTCACCCGGGGCAGGCTGTAACTTTTTCTAATTTGTTTTGATTTTGGTTGATTCCCTGGATCCTCTGATACAAACGTGTACACGAAACTGTTTTAAATAGCAAAGTAAACATGTCTGTAATAGTTGTCACCAGCACAAGCTGACACGTCGACAAGGAAATATCATGTGATACTGACAAAGTTCTATTAACGATTGGCCATCGGCCGTCTTAAATGCCATACTGTTGGCCTGTAGGACATCTGCCTCCATAGCTCAGTGGTTAGAGCACTGGTCTTGTAAACCAGGGGTCGTGAGTTCGATCCTCACTGGGGGCTGTCATATTTTTTTACCATACCTTGTTTTTGCCCACTGCCGTTAGTTCAGGGTTTTTTTTCCTTAATGCTGCGCTGTTGACTAGCGCGCCTCCATAGCTCAGTGGTTAGAGCACTGCTCTCGTAAAGCAGGGGTCGTGAGTTCGATCCTCACTGGGGGCTGTTTCATAAAGAATATTTTTTTACATGATTTGCAAAAAAACATATGCTGCTTGGTTTCTTAACTCCTTGGAATAAACTAATCAACCAAATGACAAAACAACATGAAAGTTGTAGAAATAACTCGGTATTTGGAAGTGAAGATGTGAAGGATTTTGTGTCAAAATTTTGCACAGAGCACATACACGCCTCTATAGCTCAGTGGATAGAGCACTGGTCTTGTAAACCAGGGGTCGTGAGTTCGATCCTCACTGGAGGCTGAGTTTTTATTTATGTAATTTACGTCTTTGAGAGTGAATGTATTACTTACATACTTGCTATACATATCGTCACGTATTAGTCACTTGCCAATAAAAACAGGTTCTTAGCCACATTTGTTTCATAACTTTGAACCAGTCTGGCCCTCCCCAACATGTGGCCGTTATTCGATTGGCCGAGTGGTTTAATACCAAACAAACAAGATTTAATCCTAATCAAAGTAGGTAATGAACAGCAGCCCCGGTGGCACAATCGGTTAGCGCGCCGTACTTATAGTCAGTACCTTCCCCACTGTCAGTAGTGGGATGAGGAATGCGGAGGTTGTGAGTTCGAGCCTCACCCGGGGCAGGCTGTAACTTTTTCTAATTTGTTTTGATTTTGGTTGATTCCCTGGATCCTCTGATACAAACGTGTACACGAAACTGTTTTAAATAGCAAAGTAAACATGTCTGTAATAGTTGTCACCAGCACAAGCTGACACGTCGACAAGGAAATATCATGTGATACTGACAAAGTTCTATTAACGATTGGCCATCGGCCGTCTTAAATGCCATACTTTTGGCCTGTAGGACATCTGCCTCCATAGCTCAGTGGTTAGAGCACTGGTCTTGTAAACCAGGGGTCGTGAGTTCGATCCTCACTGGGGGCTGTCATATTTTTTTACCATACCTTGTTTTTGCCCACTGCCGTTAGTTCAAGGTATATTACCTTAATGCTGCGCTGTTGACTAGCGCGCCTCCATAGCTCAGTGGTTAGAGCACTGCTCTCGTAAAGCAGGGGTCGTGAGTTCGATCCTCACTGGGGGCTGTTTCATAAAGAATATTTTTTTACATGATTTGCAAAAAAACATATGCTGCTTGGTTTCTTAACTCCTTGGAATAAACTAATCAACCAATTGACAAAACAACATGAAAGTTGTAGAAATAACTCGGTATTTGGAAGTGAAGATGTGAAGGATTTTGTGTCAAAATTTTGCACAGAGCACATACACGCCTCTATAGCTCAGTGGATAGAGCACTGGTCTTGTAAACCAGGGGTCGTGAGTTCGATCCTCACTGGAGGCTGAGTTTTTATTTATGTAATTTACGTCTTTGAGAGTGAATGTATTACTTACATACTTGCTATACATATCGTCACGTATTAGTCACTTGCCAATAAAAACAGGTTCTTAGCCACATTTATTTCATAACTTTGAACCAGTCTGGCCCTCCCCAACATGTGGCCGTTATTCGATTGGCCGAGTGGTTTAATACCAAACAAACAAGATTTAATCCTAATCAAAGTAGGTTATGAACAGCAGCCCCGGTGGCACAATCGGTTAGCGCGCCGTACTTATAGTCAGTACCTTCCCCACTGTCAGTAGTGGGATGAGGAATGCGGAGGTTGTGAGTTCGAGCCTCACCCGGGGCAGGCTGTAACTTTTTCTAATTTGTTTTGATTTTGGTTGATTCCCTGGATCCTCTGATACAAACGTGTACACGAAACTGTTTTAAATAGCAAAGTAAACATGTCTGTAATAGTTGTCACCAGCACAAGCTGACACGTCGACAAGGAAATATCATGTGATACTGACAAAGTTCTATTAACGATTGGCCATCGGCCGTCTTAAATGCCATACTTTTGGCCTGTAGGACATCTGCCTCCATAGCTCAGTGGTTAGAGCACTGGTCTTGTAAACCAGGGGTCGTGAGTTCGATCCTCACTGGGGGCTGTCATATTTTTTTACCATACCTTGTTTTTGCCCACTGCCGTTAGTTCAAGGTATATTACCTTAATGCTGCGCTGTTGACTAGCGCGCCTCCATAGCTCAGTGGTTAGAGCACTGCTCTCGTAAAGCAGGGGTCGTGAGTTCGATCCTCACTGGGGGCTGTTTCATAAAGAATACTTTTTTACATGATTTGCAAAAAAACATATGCTGCTTGGTTTCTTAACTCCTTGGAATAAACTAATCAACCAAATGACAAAACAACATGAAAGTTGTAGAAATAACTCGGTATTTGGAAGTGAAGATGTGAAGGATTTTGTGTCAAAATTTTGCACAGAGCACATACACGCCTCTATAGCTCAGTGGATAGAGCACTGGTCTTGTAAACCAGGGGTCGTAAGTTCGATCCTCACTGGAGGCTGAGTTTTTATTTATGTAATTTACGTCTTTGAGAGTGAATGTATTACTTACATACTTGCTATACATATCGTCACGTATTAGTCACTTGCCAATAAAAACAGGTTCTTAGCCACATTTATTTCATAACTTTGAACCAGTCTGGCCCTCCCCAACATGTGGCCGTTATTCGATTGGCCGAGTGGTTTAATACCAAACAAACAGATTTAATCCTAATCAAAGTAGGTAATGAACAGCAGCCCCGGTGGCACAATCGGTTAGCGCGCCGTACTTATAGTCAGTACCTTCCCCACTGTCAGTAGTGGGATGAGGAATGCGGAGGTTGTGAGTTCGAGCCTCACCCGGGGCAGGCTGTAACTTTTTCTAATTTGTTTTGATTTTGGTTGATTCCCTGGATCCTCTGATACAAACGTGTACACGAAACTGTTTTAAATAGCAAAGTAAACATGTCTGTAATAGTTGTCATCAGCACAAGCTGACACGTCGACAAGGAAATATCATGTGATACTGACTAAGTTCTATTAACGATTGGCCATCGGCCGTCTTAAATGCCATACTTTTGGCCTGTAGGACATCTGCCTCCATAGCTCAGTGGTTAGAGCACTGGTCTTGTAAACCAGGGGTCGTGAGTTCGATCCTCACTGGGGGCTGTCATATTTTTTTACCATACCTTGTTTTTGCCCACTGCCGTTAGTTCAAGGTATATTACCTTAATGCTGCGCTGTTGACTAGCGCGCCTCCATAGCTCAGTGGTTAGAGCACTGCTCTCGTAAAGCAGGGGTCGTTAGTTCGATCCTCACTGGGGGCTGTTTCATAAAGAATATTTTTTTACATGATTTGCAAAAAAACATATGCTGCTTGGTTTCTTAACTCCTTGGAATAAACTAATCAACCAAATGACAAAACAACATGAAAGTTGTAGAAATAACTCGGTATTTGGAAGTGAAGATGTGAAGGATTTTGTGTCAAAATTTTGCACAGAGCACATACACGCCTCTATAGCTCAGTGGATAGAGCACTGGTCTTGTAAACCAGGGGTCGTGAGTTCGATCCTCACTGGAGGCTGAGTTTTTATTTATGTAATTTACGTCTTTGAGAGTGAATGTATTACTTACATACTTGCTATACATATCGTCACGTATTAGTCACTTGCCAATAAAAACAGGTTCTTAGCCACATTTATTTCATAACTTTGAACCAGTCTGGCCCTCCCCAACATGTGGCCGTTATTCGATTGGCCGAGTGGTTTAATACCAAACAAACAAGATTTAATCCTAATCAAAGTAGGTAATGAACAGCAGCCCCGGTGGCACAATCGGTTAGCGCGCCGTACTTATAGTCAGTACCTTCCCCACTGTCAGTAGTGGGATGAGGAATGCGGAGGTTGTGAGTTCGAGCCTCACCCGGGGCAGTCTGTAACTTTTTCTAATTTGTTTTGATTTTGGTTGATTCCCTGGATCCTCTGATACAAACGTGTACACGAAACTGTTTTAAATAGCAAAGTAAACATGTCTGTAATAGTTGTCACCAGCACAAGCTGACACGTCGACAAGGAAATATCATGTGATACTGACAAAGTTCTATTAACGATTGGCCATCGGCCGTCTTAAATGCCATACTTTTGGCCTGTAGGACATCTGCCTCCATAGCTCAGTGGTTAGAGCACTGGTCTTGTAAACCAGGGGTCGTGAGTTCGATCCTCACTGGGGGCTGTCATATTTTTTTACCATACCTTGTTTTTGCCCACTGCCGTTAGTTCAAGGTATATTACCTTAATGCTGCGCTGTTGACTAGCGCGCCTCCATAGCTCAGTGGTTAGAGCACTGCTCTCGTAAAGCAGGGGTCGTGAGTTCGATCCTCACTGGGGGCTGTTTCATAAAGAATATTTTTTTACATGATTTGCAAAAAAACATATGCTGCTTGGTTTCTTAACTCCTTGGAATAAACTAATCAACCAAATGACAAAACAACATGAAAGTTGTAGAAATAACTCGGTATTTGGAAGTGAAGATGTGAAGGATTTTGTGTCAAAATTTTGCACAGAGCACATACACGCCTCTATAGCTCAGTGGATAGAGCACTGGTCTTGTAAACCAGGGGTCGTGAGTTCGATCCTCACTGGAGGCTGAGTTTTTATTTATGTAATTTACGTCTTTGAGAGTGAATGTATTACTTACATACTTGCTATACATATCGTCACGTATTAGTCACTTGCCAATAAAAACAGGTTCTTAGCCACATTTATTTCATAACTTTGAACCAGTCTGGCCCTCCCCAACATGTGGCCGTTATTCGATTGGCCGAGTGGTTTAATACCAAACAAACAAGATTTAATCCTAATCAAAGTAGGTAATGAACAGCAGCCCCGGTGGCACAATCGGTTAGCGCGCCGTACTTATAGTCAGTACCTTCCCCACTGTCAGTAGTGGGATGAGGAATGCGGAGGTTGTGGGTTCGAGCCTCACCCGGGGCAGGCTGTAACTTTTTCTAATTTGTTTTGATTTTGGTTGATTCCCTGGATCCTTTGATACAAACGTGTACACGAAACTGTTTTAAATAGCAAAGTAAACATGTCTGTAATAGTTGTCACCAGCACAAGCTGACACGTCGACAAGGAAATATCATGTGATACTGACCAAGTTCTATTAACGATTGGCCATCGGCCGTCTTAAATGCCATACTTTTGGCCTGTAGGACATCTGCCTCCATAGCTCAGTGGTTAGAGCACTGGTCTTGTAAACCAGGGGTCGTGAGTTCGATCCTCACTGGGGGCTGTCATATTTTTTTTACCATACCTTGTTTTTGCCCACTGCCGTTAGTTCAAGGTGGAGCACGGTGGTGTAGTGGTTAGCGTGTCTGCCTCTCACCCAAACGACCCGGGTTCGAATCCCAGTGGAGACACAAAAGATTTGTGACTTGGGTCGAAAGCTGTGTTGTGTCCTTGGGCAGGGCACTTCATCCACATTGCACTCAGTCCACCCAGCTGTAGAATGGGTACCTGGTTATACGGGTGTACTGTCCGAAATGGACTCTCAGCGCAGGCAAGCAGCTTTGAGAAAGTACAATCCGTCAGGGTAATAATGCCGTCGGTGAGCAACTTACAAAGATGGATACTTGACGTTAAACTTATCATTATTATTATTATTATTATTATTAAGGTATATTACCTTAATGCTGCGCTGTTGACTAGCGCGCCTCCATAGCTCAGTGGTTAGAGCACTGCTCTCGTAAAGCAGGGGTCGTGAGTTCGATCCTCACTGGGGGCTGTTTCAAAAAGAATATTTTTTTACATGATTTGCAAAAAAACATATGCTGCTTGGTTTCATAACTCCTTGGAATAAACTAATCAACCAATTGACAAAACAACATGAAAGTTGTAGAAATAAGTCGGTATTTGGAAGTGAAGATGTGAAGGATTTTGTGTCAAAATTTTGCACAGAGCACATACACGCCTCTATAGCTCAGTGGATAGAGCACTGGTCTTGTAAACCAGGGGTCGTGAGTTCGATCCTCACTGGAGGCTGAGTTTTTATTTATGTAATTTACGTCTTTGAGAGTGAATGTATTACTTACATACTTGCTATACATATCGTCACGTATTAGTCACTTGCCAATAAAAACAGGTTCTTAGCCACATTTATTTCATAACTTTGAACCAGTCTGGCCCTCCCCAACATGTGGCCGTTATTCGATTGGCCGAGTGGTTTAATACCAAACAAACAAGATTTAATCCTAATCAAAGTAGGTAATGAACAGCAGCCCCGGTGGCACAATCGGTTAGCGCGCCGTACTTATAGTCAGTACCTTCCCCACTGTCAGTAGTGGGATGAGGAATGCGGAGGTTGTGAGTTCGAGCCTCACCCGGGGCAGGCTGTAACTTTTTCTAATTTGTTTTGATTTTGGTTGATTCCCTGGATCCTCTGATACAAACGTGTACACGAAACTGTTTTAAATAGCAAAGTAAACATGTCTGTAATAGTTGTCACCAGCACAAGCTGACACGTCGACAAGGAAATATCATGTGATACTGACAAAGTTCTATTAACGATTGGCCATCGGCCGTCTTAAATGCCATACTTTTGGCCTGTAGGACATCTGCCTCCATAGCTCAGTGGTTAGAGCACTGGTCTTGTAAACCAGGGGTCGTGAGTTCGATCCTCACTGGGGGCTGTCATATTTTTTTACCATACCTTGTTTTTGCCCACTGCCGTTAGTTCAAGGTATATTACCTTAATGCTGCGCTGTTGACTAGCGCGCCTCCATAGCTCAGTGGTTAGAGCACTGCTCTCGTAAAGCAGGGGTCGTGAGTTCGATCCTCACTGGGGGCTGTTTCATAAAGAATACTTTTTTACATGATTTGCAAAAAAACATATGCTGCTTGGTTTCTTAACTCCTTGGAATAAACTAATCAACCAAATGACAAAACAACATGAAAGTTGTAGAAATAACTCGGTATTTGGAAGTGAAGATGTGAAGGATTTTGTGTCAAAATTTTGCACAGAGCACATACACGCCTCTATAGCTCAGTGGATAGAGCACTGGTCTTGTAAACCAGGGGTCGTAAGTTCGATCCTCACTGGAGGCTGAGTTTTTATTTATGTAATTTACGTCTTTGAGAGTGAATGTATTACTTACATACTTGCTATACATATCGTCACGTATTAGTCACTTGCCAATAAAAACAGGTTCTTAGCCACATTTATTTCATAACTTTGAACCAGTCTGGCCCTCCCCAACATGTGGCCGTTATTCGATTGGCCGAGTGGTTTAATACCAAACAAACAGATTTAATCCTAATCAAAGTAGGTAATGAACAGCAGCCCCGGTGGCACAATCGGTTAGCGCGCCGTACTTATAGTCAGTACCTTCCCCACTGTCAGTAGTGGGATGAGGAATGCGGAGGTTGTGAGTTCGAGCCTCACCCGGGGCAGGCTGTAACTTTTTCTAATTTGTTTTGATTTTGGTTGATTCCCTGGATCCTCTGATACAAACGTGTACACGAAACTGTTTTAAATAGCAAAGTAAACATGTCTGTAATAGTTGTCATCAGCACAAGCTGACACGTCGACAAGGAAATATCATGTGATACTGACTAAGTTCTATTAACGATTGGCCATCGGCCGTCTTAAATGCCATACTTTTGGCCTGTAGGACATCTGCCTCCATAGCTCAGTGGTTAGAGCACTGGTCTTGTAAACCAGGGGTCGTGAGTTCGATCCTCACTGGGGGCTGTCATATTTTTTGTACCATACCTTGTTTTTGCCCACTGCCGTTAGTTCAAGGTGGAGCACGGTGGTGTAGTGGTTAGCGTGTCTGCCTCTCACCCAAACGACCCGGGTTCGAATCCCAGTGGAGACACAAAAGATTTGTGACTTGGGTCGAAAGCTGTGTTGTGTCCTTGGGCAGGGCACTTCATCCACATTGCACTCAGTCCACCCAGCTGTAGAATGGGTACCTGGTTATACGGGTGTACTGTCCGAAATGGACTCTCAGCGCAGGCAAGCAGCTTTGAGAAAGTACAATCCGTCAGGGTAATAATGCCGTCGGTGAGCAACTTACAAAGATGGATACTTGACGTTAAACTTATCATTATTATTATTATTATTATTATTAAGGTATATTACCTTAATGCTGCGCTGTTGACTAGCGCGCCTCCATAGCTCAGTGGTTAGAGCACTGCTCTCGTAAAGCAGGGGTCGTGAGTTCGATCCAAACTGGGGGCTGTTTCATAAAGAATATTTTTTTACATGATTTGCAAAAAAACATAAGGATTGATGTGAAGGATTTTGTGTCAAAATTTTGCACAGAGCACATACACGCCTCTATAGCTCAGTGGATAGAGCACTGGTCTTGTAAACCAGGGGTCGTGAGTTCGATCCTCACTGGAGGCTGAGTTTTTATTTATGTAATTTACGTCTTTGAGAGTGAATGTATTACTTACATACTTGCTATACATATCGTCACGTATAAGTCACTTGCCAATAAAAACAGGTTCTTAGCCACATTTATTTCATAACTTTGAACCAGTCTGGCCCTCCCCAACATGTGGCCGTTATTCGATTGGCCGAGTGGTTTAATACCAAACAAACAAGATTTAATCCTAATCAAAGTAGGTAATGAACAGCAGCCCCAGTGGCACAATCGGTTAGCGCGCCGTACCTTGGCGCCACCTAGTGGATCGTTGAGTGAGGACGTGTTTTTCTTCTCTCCCGACTTGCGATTTTCGACGTTGAATTTGACTTTGAATTGTGATTTCAAGAGCTGGATTTTCCTTATCTGAAGGATGTGATACGTTTGTGATTGAGTATTCTGCTAAATCTGCACTGTAGTGCAGTTTAGTGTGTGACATTCATCTGTGTGTTGACATGTTGAACGAGAATACCAAGATGGCGGACAAGAGGAGGTACAAGAAGGAGTGCACAGTTGAGGTACATGTTGAAGATCGCAAGATAGTTACTGGTACACTACTGATTAATGCTCTACTCCGAGTTGTGTCAGATGTATATGCAGTTGTTCCCAAGAGTGGTGATTGTTATGATGTGACTCTCCCGAGTGTGGACGAAGCTAGGAGACTAGTGGAAAATGACGAGATTGAGATCGAGAAGTGTAAAATTAGATCTAGACTCCTGGTATCAGAAACTGTTGTAGTGTCGTTTATGCACTTGCCACCCTACATAGAAGACTTGGAGATTGAGAGGTTTTTATTATCGAAGGGAGTTACACTTGAAAATCCCATCCAACATCGGATGTTCAAGGGTACAGATGTGTCAGATGGTACAAGATATGTGCGTGTGAAATTTCCCGAGAATCTGAAGTCGTTGCCATATTCTGTTGGTTTTGTCACGTGTGAAGGACGAAAGTACTTTAGGGTTATTCACAATAACCAAGTGAAAGTTTGCTTTAAGTGCGGGGAGACTGACCATGAAGTTAAGAACTGTCCTAACACCAAGTGCTTCAAGTGTCAGGAGTTCGGACACATGGCAAAGGATTGTAAAGGAATGAGATGTGAGGAATGTAGAGAATTCGAGGAAAATTGTAACTGTGACTATCATGAATCGAAGGAGGAAGATTTTCAAAATGCATGGAAAGAATACCAGGCCGACTTTCCTTCTCTGAAGCCTTCAAACTCAGTGCACAATGAACAAGAAATGCGTGATGAACACATTAGTGAGGACAGTGATACACCCTCAGACTACGAGCACGAGAAGAGCGAGGATAGAGAGTGTGGTGAACCCGAGGTGCACGAGGAGAAGGAGACAGGTGTGTCTTTCATCGGGCCTATGACACAAGAAGAGACGTTGAAAAGTGAAGAGAACAACATTGCTCATGGGTGGTCAACTGTTCACAGCAAGGGGCCCAGGAGACGGCAGGCTAAGTTGTCAGAAACTGTTCTTATGAAAAACAAGCTGAAGAATAAGCTTCGAGAGACAAGAAAATCTGAACTGAGGAAGAAGAAAGAAGAAAGAGCCAATGTGAAGCGAGACATTGCTGATAACCTTCTATTTAAGTGATGGATACACGTGTTAACTTTCTTCTTCTCATGATAATCTTATCCTGGAACGTTAATGGACTAAGAGATATATCAAAGATGGATTGTGTTTTTGAAACGGCAAAGGACTCTCGTGCCGACATTATTTTCCTTCAGGAGACATTTTGGAGTGATGATTTTATCAATCAGTATTCACACAAATGGCCCGGTAAGATATTTTTCAACAATTGTTCTGAAGAAAATAGAAAAGGTATTGCTATCTTATTTTCACCATCTTTTCAATATAACACCAATTTTGAAAAATGTGATAGTAATGGACGAATGTTGAAGGTATCATTTACCATTGATAATGAAGTTTTCTCATGTATAAATGTTTATGCTCCCAATACCACTTTGGATAGAATCGATTTTTATGATGAATTTATAACTTACCTTACTGGGGATCATATTATTGCCCCTGGAGATTATAATGAATTGCTTGATGTTTTCCTCGATAAGAATGTAAATATTAAAACTTTTAATTCCAAAAGTAGTTACAAACTTTGTAAAATTGTGGATGATTATAACTTATGTGATATTTGGAGATACAGAAATCCCGACAGGAGGGAATTTACAAGAAAACAAATCGTAAATGGAGTGTGTAAACAAAGTCGAATTGACCTTACTTTAATTTCAAAATCTCTAATTCCGTTTGCTACACATGCCTATATTCAATATTCTTCAATAAGTGATCACTCCATTAATTTTGTGAAATTTGATTTTTCTAAAGTAGAACGTGGACCTGGCATGTGGGTCATCAACAATCAAATCCTGTCAGATTCTGTATATTCAAATATCATCATAGATTTAATCAATGAAAATGTATTATGTCCGATGTATTCATCGGAACCATTGTTATGGTGGGATAATTTAAAATATAAAATTAAAAAGTGTAGTATTTACTTCTCTTGTAAAAGGAGAAAACAAGAAAAATCCAAACATTTCGATTTACAGCGCAGGTTAAGGATAGAATACGATAAGCTTTCTAGAAATCCATCACGTGATATTTCTCTTATTCAAAGTTTAGAAAAAGAATTAGAATCTTTTGAAAAAATTAAATGTGATGGTGCTGTTTTAAAGGGGCAGTAGCACGTTTTTTTATAATTTTATATTTTAAAATTTTCAGTGATAATTGTAAGTTAATGTTAAATGTATTATTTTGACAGTGTCAAAAATGTCATTACACAAGTCAATCATCCATAGTCGGAGGACAAAGTATGACGATTCACATAAAATACATAGGCCGCCATTTTTGTGTGAACACCTTTAATTCATTTTCTGTAAGAAAAAGGAATCGCATGGCTAAACTTTATGTTAATATTTGAATTATTACTGCTCCATTTAGTTTAAATACATTGTCTTTCAATTTGAACCATTAATTTTCATTTTCCTGACATCACCTCATATTCCCCCTAAAAACGTGCTACTGTCCCTTTAAGATCTAAAGCACAATGGGCTTTAGAATCAGATAGAAATACTTCATTCTTTTTAAACTTGGAAAAGGCTAAGCAGGAATCTAACTGCATAAAGGAATTCATTACTGATAAAGGTGTTACTAATAAAACTGAAGAAATTTTAGATCATGCTTTTAAATTTTATTCAAAATTGTATCAAGCAGAAGATTTAGATGTAGCAAAACAAGATGAACTCATTGATTTATTAAAAGATGTCCTCTCAGAGGAAGAAAAGACTGTGTTAGATAATAACATCACTGTAGACGAGCTCACTACAGCTCTTAACGCAATGAAGCGTCGTAAAAGTCCCGGGAATGATGGACTCACAGTCGAATTTTATGTACATTTTTGGGATGTTTTTAAACCAATTTTTGATCACATTGTTAATCATGTTTTTAATGAAAAGCAATTATCACGTTCCATGAAAAAAGGCGTTATCAGTTTATTTTATAAGAAACGGGGAGACAAAAGAGACATTAAAAACTTTAGACCTATTTCACTTTTAAATGTTGACTGTAAATTAATTTCAAAAGTTCTTGCTTCACGTTTGAAGCATGTTTTGGATACGATCATCTCCCCTGAGCAAACTCCCCTGGGCGTGATATTGCTGATAATATTCATTGTTTGAGAGATGTCATTGATATGTCAGAAAATATGGATGAAAGTTATATTATTTCACTTGATCAAGAAAAAGCTTTTGATCGTGTATCTCAGTCCTTTATTATAAAGGTGCTTGAGAAAATGAATTTTGGCGATTATTTTATAACTTGAATAAAAATATTGTATTCTGGCTTACAGAGTAGTGTAAAAATCAATGGTCACTTAACGCCATATTTTCCTGTTACAAGGTCAGTCCGCCAGGGCGACCCTCTTAGCAGTTTACTTTTTGTTATTGTAAGTCAATCACTCAATCAGCTTATCAAAACCAACCATGACATTAATCCAATTGTATTTAATAATAATCACAAATCATTGTTATATCAACATGCAGATGATGCAACTGTAACAGTGTGTAACAAGCAATCTGTAATTGCAACATTTAAATCATTAGATTACTATTGTTCTGCTACAGGAGCAAAAATTAACCTTACTAAATCTGAAGTGTTAGCATTGGGGAGATTAAATCAACACATTGTTTTTAATTTCGACCTTCCAATAACAGTCAAATCTGACTGTCTAAAAATTTTGGGAATATATTTGGGTCCAGATAAATTAGCTTGTGAAAGCAAAAATTGGAAATGTAAATTAAACAAAATAAAATCTTTGCTTGGCCTGTGGTCACAAAGACAGCTAACACTTCAGGGCAAATCAATAATTATTAATACTTTTATGCTTTCAAAATTATGGTATAGTGTTTATGTTTTACCTGTTCCACAATGGTTCATAAATGAGTTGGATTCATGTATTTCTAATTTTATGTGGTCAGGTAAGGCAAATCTTATCAAACGCACAACAACAATTGGACACTTCAAAGAAGGTGGTTTATCTCTTACCAATTTGAAATTCAAAATTCACTCATTTCGTTTAAAATTAGTAACTAAACTATTTAACGCTAATTACATAGCATTATGGAAACATTCTGCTATGCTATTTTTCCAAAAATATCTAAACATGGGTCTAAGGGAAAATATTTTTGCTATTGTTTATAATGAGGGCGCTCTTAAACAGATGAATCCCTTCTATGCAGAAGTCTTACGTGCGTGGGATAAAATCACGTGCGCTCAACGAGATCTCGTGACAAATCCTGAGCTTATCATGCACCAACCTTTGTTTCATAATCCCCACGTGCGTTTCGAGGGAAAAGTGTTGTACTTTAAATGTTTCATTGAGTGTGGTATTAGTACACTCTCTGATATATGTTATGAAGCTATCCCTGGATTTTTAAAGATGTCAGCCATTATTGAAATGGTGCATAATTGTAATGATAATGTATCTGTTTCACAAATTAAATGTGCATATTTTATCATTGTTAAATCATTACCAAGAGAATGGTTTCAGCATGTTTGTTCATATCCCACCACCAGTAAATCTGTAACTGATGTTTGTATTGTTACTGATAACGGTAATATTCTTTCTCATCAGCTCAATGTTAAATTTTGTTATTCATATTTTGTTGATAAAACTTTTGTAACAGCAACCTCAATTACCTTTTGGGAACAATACTTTTTAGACATAAATTGGTCTAAAGTTTGGAAATCAGTTTTTAATAATGACAAATCTTCTCAGCAGAGGGATCTTGATTTTAGAATATGTCACAACATTGTATATACAAATGTAAAAATGTATAAATATGGTAAATCTGACACTGATTTGTGCCCAGTGTGTACAGACTCTACTGAAGATATGTTTCATATGTTTGTTTTTTGTGATGATCTCTATGACACAATTAATATTTTCAGAGATTTATTCACAAATATCTTTCGTGATAAGGGTTGTTCCTTAAACGATCTTATCTCTTGGTTATTGTTCGGGATTTATTCTCCCGAGGCATGTGACAGCAGTGATTGTTTAAACATCATTTCAGCAATTTTCCGAATGTGTGTTTATAAACGAAGAGCAATTTCCTCATTACAAAATAAAAAACTCAACTTGGGCATATTTTTCAAAAACAGTGTAAAACACCATTTTAAATTACTTTGGTATCATTATCGCAGTATCAACAAGACTGCAGTTTTTATTAACATATATGTCCTTCCATTAAATATCATTACACTTAATGATCATGAGGAAATAGTTCTTAAACATCCACTGTGCTAAAACTTATCTGCATTTAATATTTTTCAATGAGAATATGTATGTCTAAGGACAAACCTTTTAAATTGTACATAATGTCCTCTTTTAACATGTAAATACTTCTGTGAATAAAACATTATCAAAGAAAAAGCGCGCCGCACTTATAGTCAGTACCTTCCCCACTGTCAGTAGTGGGATGAGGAATGCGGAGGTTGTGAGTTCGAGCCTCACCCGGGGCAGGCTGTAACTTTTTCTAATTTGTTTTGATTTTGGTTGATTCCCTGGATCCTTTGATACAAACGTGTACACGAAACTGTTTTAAATAGCAAAGTAAACATGTCTGTAATAGTTGTCACCAGCACAAGCTGACACGTCGACAAGGAAATATCATGTGATACTGACCAAGTTCTATTAACGATTGGCCATCGGCCGTCTTAAATGCCATACTGTTGGCCTGTAGGACATCTGCCTCCATAGCTCAGTGGTTAGAGCACTGGTCTTGTAAACCAGGGGTCGTGAGTTCGATCCTCACTGGGGGCTGTCATATTTTTTTACCATACCTTGTTTTTGCCCACTGCCGTTAGTTCAAGGTATATTACCTTAATGCTGCGCTGTTGACTAGCGCGCCTCCATAGCTCAGTGGTTAGAGCACTGCTCTCGTAAAGCAGGGGTCGTGAGTTCGATCCTCACTGGGGGCTGTTTCATAAAGAATATTTTTTTACATGATTTGCAAAAAAACATATGCTGCTTGGTTTCTTAACTCCTTGGAATAAACTAATCAACCAATTGACAAAACAACATGAAAGTTGTAGAAATAACTCGGTATTTGGAAGTGAAGATGTGAAGGATTTTGTGTCCAAATTTTGCACAGAGCATATACACGCCTCTATAGCTCAGTGGATAGAGCACTGGTCTTGTAAACCAGGGGTCGTGAGTTCGATCCTCACTGGAGGCTGAGTTTTTATTTATGTAATTTACGTCTTTGAGAGTGAATGTATTACTTACATACTTGCTATACATATCGTCACGTATTAGTCACTTGCCAATAAAAACAGGTTCTTAGCCACATTTATTTCATAACTTTGAACCAGTCTGGCCCTCCCCAACATGTGGCCGTTATTCGATTGGCCGAGTGGTTTAATACCAAACAAACAAGATTTAATCCTAATCAAAGTAGGTAATGAACAGCAGCCCCGGTGGCACAATCGGTTAGCGCGCCGTACTTATAGTCAGTACCTTCCCCACTGTCAGTAGTGGGATGAGGAATGCGGAGGTTGTGAGTTCGAGCCTCACCCGGAGCAGGCTGTAACTTTTTCTAATTTGTTTTGATTTTGGTTGATTCCCTGGATCCTTTGATACAAACGTGTACACGAAACTGTTTTAAATAGCAAAGTAAACATGTCTGTAATAGTTGTCACCAGCACAAGCTGACACGTCGACAAGGAAATATCATGTGATACTGACCAAGTTCTATTAACGATTGGCCATCGGCCGTCTTAAATGCCATACTGTTGGCCTGTAGGACATCTGCCTCCATAGCTCAGTGGTTAGAGCACTGGTCTTGTAAACCAGGGGTCGTGAGTTCGATCCTCACTGGGGGCTGTCATATTTTTTTACCATACCTTGTTTTTGCCCACTGCCGTTAGTTCAAGGTATATTACCTTAATGCTGCGCTGTTGACTAGCGCGCCTCCATAGCTCAGTGGTTAGAGCACTGCTCTCGTAAAGCAGGGGTCGTGAGTTCGATCCTCACTGGGGGCTGTTTCATAAAGAATATTTTTTTACATGATTTGCAAAAAAACATATGCTGCTTGGTTTCTTAACTCCTTGGAATAAACTAATCAACCAATTGACAAAACAACATGAAAGTTGTAGAAATAACTCGGTATTTGGAAGTGAAGATGTGAAGGATTTTGTGTCCAAATTTTGCACAGAGCACATACACGCCTCTATAGCTCAGTGGATAGAGCACTGGTCTTGTAAACCAGGGGTCGTGAGTTCGATCCTCACTGGAGGCTGAGTTTTTATTTATGTAATTTACGTCTTTGAGAGTGAATGTATTACTTACATACTTGCTATACATATCGTCACGTATTAGTCACTTGCCAATAAAAACAGGTTCTTAGCCACATTTATTTCATAACTTTGAACCAGTCTGGCCCTCCCCAACATGTGGCCGTTATTCGATTGGCCGAGTGGTTTAAATACCAAACAAACAAGATTTAATCCTAATCAAAGTAGGTAATGAACAGCAGCCCCGGTGGCACAATCGGTTAGCGCGCCGTACTTATAGTCAGTACCTTCCCCACTGTCAGTAGTGGGATGAGGAATGCGGAGGTTGTGAGTTCGAGCCTCACCCGGGGCAGGCTGTAACTTTTTCTAATTTGTTTTGATTTTGGTTGATTCCCTGGATCCTTTGATACAAACGTGTACACGAAACTGTTTAAATAGCAAAGTAAACATGTCTGTAATAGTTGTCACCAGCACAAGCTGACACGTCGACAAGGAAATATCATGTGATACTGACCAAGTTCTATTAACGATTGGCCATCGGCCGTCTTAAATGCCATACTTTTGGCCTGTAGGACATTTGCCTCCATAGCTCAGTGGTTAGAGCACTGGTCTTGTAAACCAGGGGTCGTGAGTTCGATCCTCACTGGGGGCTGTCATATTTTTTTACCATACCTTGTTTTTGCCCACTGCCGTTAGTTCAAGGTATATTACCTTAATGCTGCGCTGTTGACTAGCGCGCCTCCATAGCTCAGTGGTTAGAGCACTGCTCTCGTAAAGCAGGGGTCGTGAGTTCGATCCTCACTGGGGGCTGTTTCATAAAGAATATTTTTTTACATTATTTTCAAAAAAACATATGCTGCTTGGTTTCTTAACTCCTTGGAATAAACTAATCAACCAATTGACAAAACAACATGAAAGTTGTAGAAATAACTCGGTATTTGGAAGTGAAGATGTGAAGGATTTTGTGTCAAAATTTTGCACAGAGCACATACACGCCTCTATAGCTCAGTGGATAGAGCACTGGTTTTGTAAACCAGGGGTCGTGAGTTCGATCCTCACTGGAGGCTGAGTTTTTATTTATGTAATTTACGTCTTTGAGAGTGAATGTATTACTTACATACTTGCTATACATATCGTCACGTATTAGTCACTTGCCAATAAAAACAGGTTCTTAGCCACATTTATTTCATAACATTGAACCAGTCTGGCCCTCCCCAACATGTGGCCGTTATTCGATTGGCCGAGTGGTTTAATACCAAACAAACAAGATTTAATCCTAATCAAAGTAGGTAATGAACAGCAGCCCCGGTGGCATAATCGGTTAGCGCGCCGTACTTATAGTCAGTACCTTCCCCACTGTCAGTAGTGGGATGAGGAATGCGGAGGTTGTGAGTTCGAGCCTCACCCGGGGCAGGCTGTAACTTTTTCTAATTTGTTTTGATTTTGGTTGATTCCCTGGATCCTTTGATACAAACGTGTACACGAAACTGTTTTAAATAGCAAAGTAAACATGTCTGTAATAGTTGTCACCAGCACAAGCTGACACGTCGACAAGGAAATATTATGTGATACTGACCAAGTTCTATTAACGATTGGCCATCGGCCGTCTTAAATGCCATACTTTTGGCCTGTAGGACATCTGCCTCCATAGCTCAGTGGTTAGAGCACTGGTCTTGTAAATGTAAAACGATGCAGATGGGTTCTTTAATAAATTGTTGGAAAAACTGTATTTATATCAAAATGAAGGAATATTGTGTTTATGTGGTGACTTTAACGCCAGGATAGGTGAGGAAAGTGATTATATCGAAGGTGTGGACTCTATATCGGAAAGAGAGGTGATCGATTACAGGACAAATTCACACGGTAATATTTTTATTGATTTCCTTGTGAATGGGAACCTCTGTATGTTAAACGGTAGACTTGGTAAACAGGACTTTAAGTACGTCAAAAATGGTGCTTCGGTGGTTGACTACGTGATTACCTCACACGAACATCTATGCAAGTTCACTGACTTGCAAGTTTACAGAATGTCTGCACTGGTTGACGGAGCAGATCTACCGGAATCTACACCAGACCATTCAATCCTGGCATGGGAAATACAACTACCATATCATCACAGCACACACAACGGTGAAAGTTCAACAGTTACTGAAGAGCCTATTAAAGGATATAACAGAAGTAAGATTACAGAATCATTTTTACAATCTGAATTGAACACTCTGACGGTTACTGACGCCATACAGAAGATTGAATTTCAATTATCAACAATGAAGAACATTAACTCTGCATATAGTGAATTCGTTGATTTCATACATAGTGAACTAGATAAAGTTGCGCCAATTACCAGGAAACGGTGTGAAGGTGGGAAGAAGTCAAAGTCACATTACAAACCCTACTGGTGTAATGATCTTCAAACTCAGTGGGACAAGGTGTGTGTCACTGAACGAGAATGGCTTAAATGTAAATCACCTATTAGAAGACGAACATTGAGAACAGTGTATATTGCTGAACGGAAGATGTTTGACAAACGTAAACATAAACGTGCATATCAACGGCATGAACAACAGAAACTGCTGAACAAGCACAACAGTGATTCACGTTCCTTCTGGAAAACAATAGGCAAAATCGGCATAGCAGATGAACGAGATGGTACTATTCCCTGGGAAGTGGTCGACGGTGAAGTGATTTCGTGTGGTAAAAGTGCAGTGTTAGACAGGTGGAAACGGGATTATTCCTCATTGTTTACACACAATGACCTAGGTGACCCTGACACGGCGGCTCACGTGACCGGTTGTGTTTCACCCGACACTAGTGACCTAGATATGCTTATTTCACGCGCGGAAATTACGCGTGCAGTTGCACGTGGGAAACGTGGAAAAGCTGTAGGCCCGGACTTACTCCCTGCTGAAGCGTTGAAGAACGACACCTGTGTTGACATTCTTTACCGTATGTTTACGTTTTGCTTTGATAACAGCACATGCCCGGATATATGGTGTAACAGTATTATTAATCCTATTCGTAAAGCAGATAATGACCCACGTGACCCTTTAGGTTATCGGGGTATTTCACTTATTTCTGTTCCATGTAAACTTTATTCTGATATTCTCAATGTTCGTCTTACTAATTGGCTGGAGAGCAACAACATGCTAGCCGATGAACAGAACGGCTTTCGTGCGGGTAGAAGCACACAAGAACATATTTATAGCTTATATTCTGTTATTCATAATAGGAAACTTTCTAAGCAATCAACGTATGTCTGCTACATCGATATGTTAAAGGCATTTGATAAAGTAAATCGTAATTGTTTATGGTATAAATTACGTATGCTTGGGGTTGATGGTAAATTTCTGTTTGCTATTCAGGCTATGTATGAAAATAATGTTGCCCGTGTCCGTGTAAATAATAGTTTCACTGATGTTTTTGATGTTACCTCTGGTGTGCGTCAGGGATGTACTTTGTCACCCACACTTTTTTCTGTTTACATTAATGACTTGGTTGATGAAATTAATAATCTAGGTTGTGGCGTGCGCATTGATGAAACAATGCTGAGCATTTTGTTATATGCTGACGATATTGCCTTGTTAGCTCCTGATGAGCACTCCTTACAACGTATGCTAGACTGTGTATCAAACTGGTGTGAACGTTGGCGTTTGTTTGTCAATAGTAGTAAAACTAAAATTGTTCATTATCGTCCTGCTTCTTTCAAACAATCTGAGTTTGTATTTAGTATTGGCAGCACAACCATTTGTTATACACATGCTTATAAATATCTCGGTGTTTGGCTCCAGGAACATTTAGATTTACATTACACTGCCAAAGAAATTGCTAAGTCTGCTAGTCGTGCATTGGGTGTTGTGATATGTAAATTTAAATCTGTTGGTGGTTTTGATTACAGTGTTTTTAATACACTTTATGATAATTTGGTCCAGCCCATATTGTCTTATGGTTCAGCAATTTGGGGCACTAAGGAATTCAGTTGTATAAATGCTGTACAAAATCGTGCCTGTAGATTTTTTCTTGGTGTTTGTAATAAGACCCCAAACCTAGCAGTTAGAGGGGATATGGGTTGGACTTTACCATTCACAAAGCACAAAATTGAAATTTTACGTTTTTGGCGTAAGTTGCATTCAGCAACCACCAGTTTAATACCCAATGCCATTAGCAAATGGTCTGTTAAATTTAAAAAATCATGGTATAACAACACAGCAACATTGTTTAATTCATTACAGTTACTATTCCAAACCTTTATGACATATCTTCTCAGGATTTTAGTACTGCAAAATCTTTTTTGTTGTCATTGGATTTTAATTATTGGCTTGACAATCTTTGGAATGATAGAAGGCTAATCAACGGCAATAAACTTCGCACTTATCGTCTTTTTAAGAACACATTATCGGCGGAAAAATATCTTACTACTTTACCAAACAGGTCTCAACGCAGTATCTTTAGTAAATTTCGCAGTGGCACTTTACCGTTACAAATAGAATTTTTTTTTTTTTTTTTTTTTTTTTTTTTTTTTTTTTTTTTTTTAAATCATGTGCATATTTGTTTTTTGTTTTTTGTTGGTTTTTTTTTTTTTTTTTTTTATTCACGAGAAGAAGTGTACAGTTCATAAACAGCAAAAAAAAGAAAGAAAAAAAATTTGGGTAAACATTTCATTCAACATATTTTTTTTCCCACTGTAGGCAAATAAAGATATAAGATAAAAAGGAAAATTAAGTAGAGAGCGAGAGAGAGAGAGCGAGATATATGGGATAGGGAGGAGGAGAGTATGTACAAGAACAGTATTACATGGTTTGGTTTGCATCAATTACCATTTCAAGGGGGCCCATTTTTTGGCAAATTCACTTGGGTCGTTTGAATTAAACTTTTCAATGTAATAATAGTGCCTTATTTGAGATAATAGTTGGACAAATGAGGGAGTGGTGTTGCTATATTGGCAATTTTGTATGTAGCGTTTTGTTATTATAAAAATGTGATTTTCCAAGATGTTTAATTTTGGATTACCAAGGAGGAAATTATTTCTGTTTAAGCATAATTTTAGACTTGTTCTACTTTCATACCAGTTACTGAGTTCGTTCCTTAAGCTTTCAACTTTTCGACAAGAAAAAAATAAATGTTCAAGTGTTTCGTTTTCAGAATGGCAAAGTGTACATAGGTTATTTTCAGAGAAACCTATTTTGAAAAGAAACGATTTTGTTGGTATAATGCGATGGACAAATTTATACTGAAAATTTCGTGACTTACTGTCCGTCACAGAGTTTCGTATTGTTGTAAAACATTCAGAAAGGTAAATGTCAGACATGTCTAAATCTAATTTGGAGTTCCATTTTGCTGTTAGATCTCGTAGGGTACAAATGCCACCTGATGTACGGAGAAGTTTATAGAGAAATTTGCAATCTGGTGATGCAGTGATGTCACTAAGGATCTTGCAAAAAATAGCTGTATTTGTTCTATTAACCTGGACGCCCTTTGAAAGTTTAATCCATGATTTGGGTATGAAACTAATGAGTTTGAAATATGTCATAAAATTCGAATTCAATCCGAAGTCATGTTTCAAGGCATTAAATTCTCTAAGGTGTCCAGAGTCCGTCATCAGATCTCGAATGTATCTTATTCCACATTGGTGCCATTTATAATAGGTTTCAAAATCATCATATGGGAGATAGCTCATGAATGGTAGATTTCTGAATTCAGAAATATTCTCGATTTCAGAGGTTTGGAGATTATTATATATGGTTAAAACATCTTTCCAGAAATCATTTTTGATATGTTTAAGTAACCTTTTTAATTGATCTTTCGGGAAGTTCAGGATGTTGATATTTTCTGGGTTTACCATTGAACATCTGGCTAAGTGTTGCCATAATCCATCTTTTTGAGTAATACGCTTAATCCTTTTCAATTTCATGTATTTACAAAAAGCTTCAACGTCAATCATGCCCAGTCCTCCTTCTGAATAATCATTCATCAGCATCCGTCTTTTTATTTATTTCTTTTTCCATTCCATATGAACTTAAACAAAATTGTATTTAGTGATTTAAAGAACGCTTGTTACAAATAGAATTAGGCAGATTTTCTCGCCCTGTAATTCCTTTAGAAGAACGTATATGTAAATTTTGCAATAACCACAGTGTAGAGGACGAAGTTCACTTTCTAGTCTGTTGTAACTTATATTCAGATTTAAGGTATGAGTTATGGCATTCTGTATCTGTTTCAGACCCCTCATTCCTCTGGTTATCACCAGTAGCCCAACTAATATATTTAATGCAAAATCAAGAGTATCACAATCCACTTGCCGCACTTCTCCAAAAAATGTATTTACGGCGTATGTCATTTTTATAAGCCATTTATTAATATTTAAGCATATGAAACATATCTTAACTTATTTTAATATATATTTTTACGCGGAAGCGTTTTTAGAGAATTAGTGTCTCATAGGCCATTACTGGCCGGACAGCATGCATTTTATTTGTTGTGATATATATATGTGATTGTGTGTTGCTTGTATGCAGTGTGACACTTTAATAAAATACATTTCTTCTTCTTCTTCTGTAAACCAGGGGTCGTGAGTTCGATCCTCACTGGGGGCTTTCATATTTTTTTACCATACCTTGTTTTTGCCCACTGCCGTTAGTTCAAGGTATATTACCTTAATGCTGCGCTGTTGACTAGCGCGCCTCCATAGCTCAGTGGTTAGAGCACTGCTCTCGTAAAGCAGGGGTCGTGAGTTCGATCCTCACTGGGGGCTGTTTCATAAAGAATATTTTTTTACATGATTTGCAAAAAAACATATGCTGCTTGGTTTCTTAACTCCTTGGAATAAACTAATCAACCAATTGACAAAACAACATGAAAGTTGTAGAAATAACTCGGTATTTGGAAGTGAAGATGTGAAGGATTTTGTGTCCAAATTTTGCACAGAGCACATACACGCCTCTATAGCTCAGTGGATAGAGCACTGGTCTTGTAAACCAGGGGTCGTGAGTTCGATCCTCACTGGGGGCTGAGTTTTTATTTATGTAATTTACGTCTTTGAGAGTGAATGTATTACTTACATACTTGCTATACATATCGTCACGTATTAGTCACTTGCCAATAAAAACAGGTTCTTAGCCACATTTATTTCATAACTTTGAACCAGTCTGGCCCTCCCCAACATGTGGCCGTTATTCGATTGGCCGAGTGGTTTAATACCAAACAAACAAGATTTAATCCTAATCAAAGTAGGTAATGAACAGCAGCCCCGGTGGCACAATCGGTTAGCGCGCCGTACTTATAGTCAGTACCTTCCCCACTGTCAGTAGTGGGATGAGGAATGCGGAGGTTGTGAGTTCGAGCCTCACCCGGGGCAGGCTGTAACTTTTTCTAATTTGTTTTGATTTTGGTTGATTCCCTGGATCCTTTGATACAAACGTGTACACGAAACTGTTTTAAATAGCAAAGTAAACATGTCTGTAATAGTTGTCACCAGCACAAGCTGACACGTCGACAAGGAAATATCATGTGATACTGACCAAGTTCTATTAACGATTGGCCATCGGCCGTCTTAAATGCCATACTTTTGGCCTGTAGGACATCTGCCTCCATAGCTCAGTGGTTAGAGCACTGGTCTTGTAAACCAGGGGTCGTGAGTTCGATCCTCACTGGGGGCTGTCATATTTTTTTACCATACCTTGTTTTTGCCCACTGCCGTTAGTTCAAGTTATATTACCTTAATGCTGCGCCTCCATAGCTCAGTGGTTAGAGCACTGCTCTCGTAAAGCAGGGGTCGTGAGTTCGATCCTCACTGGGGGCTGTTTCATAAAGAATATTTTTTTACATGATTTGCAAAAAAACATATGCTGCTTGGTTTCTTAACTCCTTGGAATAAACTAATCAACCAATTGACAAAACAACATGAAAGTTGTAGAAATAACTCGGTATTTGGAAGTGAAGATGTGAAGGATTTTGTGTCCAAATTTTGCACAGAGCACATACACGCCTCTATAGCTCAGTGGATAGAGCACTGGTCTTGTAAACCAGGGGTCGTGAGTTCGATCCTCACTGGAGGCTGAGTTTTTATTTATGTAATTTACGTCTTTGAGAGTGAATGTATTACTTACATACTTGCTATACATATCGTCACGTATTAGTCACTTGCCAATAAAAACAGGTTCTTAGCCACATTTATTTCATAACTTTGAACCAGTCTGGCCCTCCCCAACATGTGGCCGTTATTCGATTGGCCGAGTGGTTTAATACCAAACAAACAAGATCTAATCCTAATCAAAGTAGGTAATGAACAGCAGCCCCGGTGGCACAATCGGTTAGCGCGCCGTACTTATAGTCAGTACCTTCCCCACTGTCAGTAGTGGGATGAGGAATGCGGAGGTTGTGAGTTCGAGCCTCACCCGGGGCAGGCTGTAACTTTTTCTAATTTGTTTTGATTTTGGTTGATTCCCTGGATCCTTTGATACAAACGTGTACACGAAACTGTTTTAAATAGCAAAGTAAACATGTCTGTAATAGTTGTCACCAGCACAAGCTGACACGTCGACAAGGAAATATCATGTGATACTGACCAAGTTCTATTAACGATTGGCCATCGGCCGTCTTAAATGCCATACTTTTGGCCTGTAGGACATCTGCCTCCATAGCTCAGTGTTTAGAGCACTGGTCTTGTAAACCAGGGGTCGTGAGTTCGATCCTCACTGGGGGCTGTCATATTTTTTAACCATACCTTGTTTTTGCCCACTGCCGTTAGTTCAAGGTATATTACCTTAATGCTGCGCCTCCATAGCTCAGTGGTTAGAGCACTGCTCTCGTAAAGCAGGGGTCGTGAGTTCGATCCTCACTGGGGGCTGTTTCATAAAGAATATTTTTTTACATGATTTGCAAAAAAACATATGCTGCTTGGTTTCTTAACTCCTTGGAATAAACTAATCAACCAATTGACAAAACAACATGAAAGTTGTAGAAATAACTCGGTATTTGGAAGTGAAGATGTGAAGGATTTTGTGTCCAAATTTTGCACAGAGCACATACACGCCTCTATAGCTCAGTGGATAGAGCACTGGTCTTGTAAACCAGGGGTCGTGAGTTCGATCCTCACTGGAGGCTGAGTTTTTATTTATGTAATTTACGTCTTTGAGAGTGAATGTATTACTTACATACTTGCTATACATATCGTCACGTATTAGTCACTTGCCAATAAAAACAGGTTCTTAGCCACATTTATTTCATAACTTTGAACCAGTCTGGCCCTCCCCAACATGTGGCCGTTATTCGATTGGCCGAGTGGTTTAATACCAAACAAACAAGATTTAATCCTAATCAAAGTAGGTAATGAACAGCAGCCCCGGTGGCACAATCGGTTAGCGCGCCGTACTTATAGTCAGTACCTTCCCCACTGTCAGTAGTGGGATGAGGAATGCGGAGGTTGTGAGTTCGAGCCTCACCCGGGGCAGGCTGTAACTTTTTCTAATTTGTTTTGATTTTGGTTGATTCCCTGGATCCTTTGATACAAACGTGTACACGAAACTGTTTTAAATAGCAAAGTAAACATTCTGTAATAGTTGTCACCAGCACAAGCTGACACGTCGACAAGGAAATATCATGTGATACTGACCAAGTTCTATTAACGATTGGCCATCGGCCGTCTTAAATGCCATACTTTTGGCCTGTAGGACATCTGCCTCCATAGCTCAGTGGTTAGAGCACTGGTCTTGTAAACCAGGGGTCGTGAGTTCGATCCTCACTGGGGGCTGTCATATTTTTTTACCATACCTTGTTTTTGCCCACTGCCGTTAGTTCAAGGTATATTACCTTAATGCTGCGCTGTTGACTAGCGCGCCTCCATAGCTCAGTGGTTAGAGCACTGCTCTCGTAAAGCAGGGGTCGTGAGTTCGATCCTCACTGGGGGCTGTTTCATAAAGAATATTTTTTTACATGATTTGCAAAAAAACATATGCTGCTTGGTTTCTTAACTCCTTGGAATAAACTAATCAACCAATTGACAAAACAACATGAAAGTTGTAGAAATAACTCGGTATTTGGAAGTGAAGATGTGAAGGATTTTGTGTCCAAATTTTGCACAGAGCACATACACGCCTCTATAGCTCAGTGGATAGAGCACTGGTCTTGTAAACCAGGGTCGTGAGTTCGATCCTCACTGGAGGCTGAGTTTTTATTTATGTAATTTACGTCTTTGAGAGTGAATGTATTACTTACATACTTGCTATACATATCGTCACGTATTAGTCACTTGCCAATAAAAACAGGTTCTTAGCCACATTTATTTCATAACTTTGAACCAGTCTGGCCCTCCCCAAAATGTGGCCGTTATTCGATTGGCCGAGTGGTTTAATACCAAACAAACAAGATTTAATCCTAATCAAAGTAGGTAATGAACAGCAGCCCCGGTGGCACAATCGGTTAGCGCGCCGTACTTATAGTCAGTACCTTCCCCACTGTCAGTAGTGGGATGAGGAATGCGGAGGTTGTGAGTTCGAGCCTCACCCGGGGCAGGCTGTAACTTTTTCTAATTTGTTTTGATTTTGGTTGATTCCCTGGATCCTTTGATACAAACGTGTACACGAAACTGTTTTACATAACAATGTAAACATGTCTGTAATAGTTGTCACCAGCACAAGCTGACAGGTCGACAAGGAAATATCATGTGATACTGACCAAGTTCTATTAACGATTGGCCATCGGCCGTCTTAAATGCCATACTTTTGGCCTGTAGGACATCTGCCTCCATAGCTCAGTGGTTAGAGCACTGGTCTTGTAAACCAGGGGTCGTGAGTTCGGTCCTCACTGGGGGCTGTCATATTTTTTTACCATACCTTGTTTTTGCCCACTGCCGTTAGTTCAAGGTATATTACCTTAATGCTGCGCTGTTGACTAGCGCGCCTCCATAGCTCAGTGGTTAGAGCACTGCTCTCGTAAAGCAGGGGTCGTGAGTTCGATCCTCACTGGGGGCTGTTTCATAAAGAATATTTTTTTACATGATTTGCAAAAAAACATATGCTGCTTGGTTTCTTAACTCCTTGGAATAAACTAATCAACCAATTGACAAAACAACATGAAAGTTGTAGAAATAACTCGGTATTTGGAAGTGAAGATGTGAAGGATTTTGTGTCCAAATTTTGCACAGAGCACATACACGCCTCTATAGCTCAGTGGATAGAGCACTGGTCTTGTAAACCAGGGGTCGTGAGTTCGATCCTCACTGGAGGCTGAGTTTTTATTTATGTAATTTACGTCTTTGAGAGTGAATGTATTACTTACATACTTGCTATACATATCGTCACGTATTAGTCACTTGCCAATAAAAACAGGTTCTTAGCCACATTTATTTCATAACTTTGAACCAGTCTGGCCCTCCCCAACATGTGGCCGTTATTCGATTGGCCGAGTGGTTTAATACCAAACAAACAAGATTTAATCCTAATCAAAGTAGGTAATGAACAGCAGCCCCGGTGGCACAATCGGTTAGCGCGCCGTACTTATAGTCAGTACCTTCCCCACTGTCAGTAGTGGGATGAGGAATGCGGAGGTTGTGAGTTCGAGCCTCGTCCGGGGCAGGCTGTAACTTTTTCTAATTTGTTTTGATTTTGGTTGATTCCCTGGATCCTTTGATACAAACGTGTACACGAAACTGTTTTAAATAGCAAAGTAAACATTCTGTAATAGTTGTCACCAGCACAAGCTGACACGTCGACAAGGAAATATCATGTGATACTGACCAAGTTCTATTAACGATTGGCCATCGGCCGTCTTAAATGCCATACTTTTGGCCTGTAGGACATCTGCCTCCATAGCTCAGTGGTTAGAGCACTGGTCTTGTAAACCAGGGGTCGTGAGTTCGATCCTCACTGGGGGCTGTCATATTTTTTTACCATACCTTGTTTTTGCCCACTGCCGTTAGTTCAAGGTATATTACCTTAATGCTGCGCTGTTGACTAGCGCGCCTCCATAGCTCAGTGGTTAGAGCACTGCTCTCGTAAAGCAGGGGTCGTGAGTTCGATCCTCACTGGGGGCTGTTTCATAAAGAATATTTTTTTACATGATTTGCAAAAAAACATATGCTGCTTGGTTTCTTAACTCCTTGGAATAAACTAATCAACCAATTGACAAAACAACATGAAAGTTGTAGAAATAACTCGGTATTTGGAAGTGAAGATGTGAAGGATTTTGTGTCCAAATTTTGCACAGAGCACATACACGCCTCTATAGCTCAGTGGATAGAGCACTGGTCTTGTAAACCAGGGGTCGTGAGTTCGATCCTCACTGGAGGCTGAGTTTTTATTTATGTAATTTACGTCTTTGAGAGTGAATGTATTACTTACATACTTGCTATACATATCGTCACGTATTAGTCACTTGCCAATAAAAACAGGTTCTTAGCCACATTTATTTCATAACTTTGAACCAGTCTGGCCCTCCCCAAAATGTGGCCGTTATTCGATTGGCCGAGTGGTTTAATACCAAACAAACAAGATTTAATCCTAATCAAAGTAGGTAATGAACAGCAGCCCCGGTGGCACAATCGGTTAGCGCGCCGTACTTATAGTCAGTACCTTCCCCACTGTCAGTAGTGGGATGAGGAATGCGGAGGTTGTGAGTTCGAGCCTCACCCGGGGCAGGCTGTAACTTTTTCTAATTTGTTTTGATTTTGGTTGATTCCCTGGATCCTTTGATACAAACGTGTACACGAAACTGTTTTAAATAGCAAAGTAAACATGTCTGTAATAGTTGTCACCAGCACAAGCTGACACGTCGACAAGGAAATATCATGTGATACTGACCAAGTTCTATTAACGATTGGCCATTGGCCGTCTTAAATGCCATACTTTTGGCCTGTAGGACATCTGCCTCCATAGCTCAGTGGTTAGAGCACTGGTCTTGTAAACCAGGGGTCGTGAGTTCGGTCCTCACTGGGGGCTGTCATATTTTTTTACCATACCTTGTTTTTGCCCACTGCCGTTAGTTCAAGGTATATTACCTTAATGCTGCGCTGTTGACTAGCGCGCCTCCATAGCTCAGTGGTTAGAGCACTGCTCTCGTAAAGCAGGGGTCGTGAGTTCGATCCTCACTGGGGGCTGTTTCATAAAGAATATTTTTTTACATGATTTGCAAAAAAACATATGCTGCTTGGTTTCTTAACTCCTTGGAATAAACTAATCAACCAATTGACAAAACAACATGAAAGTTGTAGAAATAACTCGGTATTTGGAAGTGAAGATGTGAAGGATTTTGTGTCCAAATTTTGCACAGAGCACATACACGCCTCTATAGCTCAGTGGATAGAGCACTGGTCTTGTAAACCAGGGGTCGTGAGTTCGATCCTCACTGGAGGCTGAGTTTTTATTTATGTAATTTACGTCTTTGAGAGTGAATGTATTACTTACATACTTGCTATACATATCGTCACGTATTAGTCACTTGCCAATAAAAACAGGTTCTTAGCCACATTTATTTCATAACTTTGAACCAGTCTGGCCCTCCCCAACATGTGGCCGTTATTCGATTGGCCGAGTGGTTTAATACCAAACAAACAAGATTTAATCCTAATCAAAGTAGGTAATGAACAGCAGCCCCGGTGGCACAATCGGTTAGCGCGCCGTACTTATAGTCAGTACCTTCCCCACTGTCAGTAGTGGGATGAGGAATGCGGAGGTTGTGAGTTCGAGCCTCGTCCGGGGCAGGCTGTAACTTTTTCTAATTTGTTTTGATTTTGGTTGATTCCCTGGATCCTTTGATACAAACGTGTACACGAAACTGTTTTAAATAGCAAAGTAAACATGTCTGTAATAGTTGTCACCAGCACAAGCTGACACGTCGACAAGGAAATATCATGTGATACTGACCAAGTTCTATTAACGATTGGCCATCGGCCGTCTTAAATGCCATACTTTTGGCCTGTAGGACATCTGCCTCCATAGCTCAGTGGTTAGAGCACTGGTCTTGTAAACCAGGGGTCGTGAGTTCGATCCTCACTGGGGGCTGTCATATTTTTTTACCATACCTTGTTTTTGCCCACTGCCGTTAGTTCAAGGTATATTACCTTAATGCTGCGCTGTTGACTAGCGCGCCTCCATAGCTCAGTGGTTAGAGCACTGCTCTCGTAAAGCAGGGGTCGTGAGTTCGATCCTCACTGGGGGCTGTTTCATAAAGAATATTTTTTTACATGATTTGCAAAAAAACATATGCTGCTTGGTTTCTTAACTCCTTGGAATAAACTAATCAACCAATTGACAAAACAACATGAAAGTTGTAGAAATAACTCGGTATTTGGAAGTGAAGATGTGAAGGATTTTGTGTCCAAATTTTGCACAGAGCACATACACGCCTCTATAGCTCAGTGGATAGAGCACTGGTCTTGTAAACCAGGGGTCGTGAGTTCGATCCTCACTGGAGGCTGAGTTTTTATTTATGTAATTTACGTCTTTGAGAGTGAATGTATTACTTACATACTTGCTATACATATCGTCACGTATTAGTCACTTGCCAATAAAAACAGGTTCTTAGCCACATTTATTTCATAACTTTGAACCAGTCTGGCCCTCCCCAACATGTGGCCGTTATTCGATTGGCCGAGTGGTTTAATACCAAACAAACAAGATTTAATCCTAATCAAAGTAGGTAATGAACAGCAGCCCCGGTGGCACAATCGGTTAGCGCGCCGTACTTATAGTCAGTACCTTCCCCACTGTCAGTAGTGGGATGAGGAATGCGGAGGTTGTGAGTTCGAGCCTCACCCGGGGCAGGCTGTAACTTTTTCTAATTTGTTTTGATTTTGGTTGATTCCCTGGATCCTTTGATACAAACGTGTACACGAAACTGTTTTAAATAGCAAAGTAAACATGTCTGTAATAGTTGTCACCAGCACAAGCTGACACGTCGACAAGGAAATATCATGTGATACTGACCAAGTTCTATTAACGATTGGCCATCGGCCGTCTTAAATGCCATACTTTTGGCCTGTAGGACATCTGCCTCCATAGCTCAGTGGTTAGAGCACTGGTCTTGTAAACCAGGGGTCGTGAGTTCGATCCTCACTGGGGGCTGTCATATTTTTTTACCATACCTTGTTTTTGCCCACTGCCGTTAGTTCAAGGTATATTACCTTAATGCTGCGCTGTTGACTAGCGCGCCTCCATAGCTCAGTGGTTAGAGCACTGCTCTCGTAAAGCAGGGGTCGTGAGTTCGATCCTCACTGGGGGCTGTTTCATAAAGAATATTTTTTTACATGATTTGCAAAAAAACATATGCTGCTTGGTTTCTTAACTCCTTGGAATAAACTAATCAACCAATTGACAAAACAACATGAAAGTTGTAGAAATAACTCGGTATTTGGAAGTGAAGATGTGAAGGATTTTGTGTCCAAATTTTGCACAGAGCACATACACGCCTCTATAGCTCAGTGGATAGAGCACTGGTCTTGTAAACCAGGGGTCGTGAGTTCGATCCTCACTGGAGGCTGAGTTTTTATTTATGTAATTTACGTCTTTGAGAGTGAATGTATTACTTACATACTTGCTATACATATCGTCACGTATTAGTCACTTGCCAATAAAAACAGGTTCTTAGCCACATTTATTTCATAACTTTGAACCAGTCTGGCCCTCCCCAACATGTGGCCGTTATTCGATTGGCCGAGTGGTTTAATACCAAACAAACAAGATTTAATCCTAATCAAAGTAGGTAATGAACAGCAGCCCCGGTGGCACAATCGGTTAGCGCGCCGTACTTATAGTCAGTACCTTCCCCACTGTCAGTAGTGGGATGAGGAATGCGGAGGTTGTGAGTTCGAGCCTCACCCGGGGCAGGCTGTAACTTTTTCTAATTTGTTTTGATTTTGGTTGATTCCCTGGATCCTTTGATACAAACGTGTACACGAAACTGTTTTAAATAGCAAAGTAAACATGTCTGTAATAGTTGTCACCAGCACAAGCTGACACGTCGACAAGGAAATATCATGTGATACTGACCAAGTTCTATTAACGATTGGCCATCGGCCGTCTTAAATGCCATACTTTTGGCCTGTAGGACATCTGCCTCCATAGCTCAGTGGTTAGAGCACTGGTCTTGTAAACCAGGGGTCGTGAGTTCGATCCTCACTGGGGGCTGTCATATTTTTTACCATACCTTGTTTTTGCCCACTGCCGTTAGTTCAAGGTATATTACCTTAATGCTGCGCTGTTGACTAGCGCGCCTCCATAGCTCAGTGGTTAGAGCACTGCTCTCGTAAAGCAGGGGTCGTGAGTTCGATCCTCACTGGGGGCTGTTTCATAAAGAATATTTTTTTACATGATTTGCAAAAAAACATATGCTGCTTGGTTTCTTAACTCCTTGGAATAAACTAATCAACCAATTGACAAAACAACATGAAAGTTGTAGAAATAACTCGGTATTTGGAAGTGAAGATGTGAAGGATTTTGTGTCCAAATTTTGCACAGAGCACATACACGCCTCTATAGCTCAGTGGATAGAGCACTGGTCTTGTAAACCAGGGGTCGTGAGTTCGATCCTCACTGGAGGCTGAGTTTTTATTTATGTAATTTACGTCTTTGAGAGTGAATGTATTACTTACATACTTGCTATACATATCGTCACGTATTAGTCACTTGCCAATAAAAACAGGTTCTTAGCCACATTTATTTCATAACTTTGAACCAGTCTGGCCCTCCCCAAAATGTGGCCGTTATTCGATTGGCCGAGTGGTTTAATACCAAACAAACAAGATTTAATCCTAATCAAAGTAGGTAATGAACAGCAGCCCCGGTGGCACAATCGGTTAGCGCGCCGTACTTATAGTCAGTACCTTCCCCACTGTCAGTAGTGGGATGAGGAATGCGGAGGTTGTGAGTTCGAGCCTCACCCGGGGCAGGCTGTAACTTTTTCTAATTTGTTTTGATTTTGGTTGATTCCCTGGATCCTTTGATACAAACGTGTACACGAAACTGTTTTAAATAACAAAGTAAACATGTCTGTAATAGTTGTCACCAGCACAAGCTGACACGTCGACAAGGAAATATCATGTGATACTGACCAAGTTCTATTAACGATTGGCCATCGGCCGTCTTAAATGCCATACTTTTGGCCTGTAGGACATCTGCCTCCATAGCTCAGTGGTTAGAGCACTGGTCTTGTAAACCAGGGGTCGTGAGTTCGATCCTCACTGGGGGCTGTCATATTTTTTTACCATACCTTGTTTTTGCCCACTGCCGTTAGTTCAAGGTATATTACCTTAATGCTGCGCTGTTGACTAGCGCGCCTCCATAGCTCAGTGGTTAGAGCACTGCTCTCGTAAAGCAGGGGTCGTGAGTTCGATCCTCACTGGGGGCTGTTTCATAAAGAATATTTTTTTACATGATTTGCAAAAAAACATATGCTGCTTGGTTTCTTAACTCCTTGGAATAAACTAATCAACCAATTGACAAAACAACATGAAAGTTGTAGAAATAACTCGGTATTTGGAAGTGAAGATGTGAAGGATTTTGTGTCCAAATTTTGCACAGAGCACATACACGCCTCTATAGCTCAGTGGATAGAGCACTGGTCTTGTAAACCAGGGGTCGTGAGTTCGATCCTCACTGGAGGCTGAGTTTTTATTTATGTAATTTACGTCTTTGAGAGTGAATGTATTACTTACATACTTGCTATACATATCGTCACGTATTAGTCACTTGCCAATAAAAACAGGTTCTTAGCCACATTTATTTCATAACTTTGAACCAGTCTGGCCCTCCCCAACATGTGGCCGTTATTCGATTGGCCGAGTGGTTTAATACCAAACAAACAAGATTTAATCCTAATCAAAGTAGGGAATGAACAGCAGCCCCGGTGGCACAATCGGTTAGCGCGCCGTACTTATAGTCAGTACCTTCCCCACTGTCAGTAGTGGGATGAGGAATGCGGAGGTTGTGAGTTCGAGCCTCACCCGGGGCAGGCTGTAACTTTTTCTAATTTGTTTTGATTTTGGTTGATTCCCTGGATCCTTTGATACAAACGTGTACACGAAACTGTTTTAAATAGCAAAGTAAACATGTCTGTAATAGTTGTCACCAGCACAAGCTGACACGTCGACAAGGAAATATCATGTGATACTGACCAAGTTCTATTAACGATTGGCCATCGGCCGTCTTAAATGCCATACTTTTGGCCTGTAGGACATCTGCCTCCATAGCTCAGTGGTTAGAGCACTGGTCTTGTAAACCAGGGGTCGTGAGTTCGATCCTCACTGGGGGCTGTCATATTTTTTTACCATACCTTGTTTTTGCCCACTGCCGTTAGTTCAAGGTATATTACCTTAATGCTGCGCTGTTGACTAGCGCGCCTCCATAGCTCAGTGGTTAGAGCACTGCTCTCGTAAAGCAGGGGTCGTGAGTTCGATCCTCACTGGGGGCTGTTTCATAAAGAATATTTTTTTACATGATTTGCAAAAAAACATATGCTGCTTGGTTTCTTAACTCCTTGGAATAAACTAATCAACCAATTGACAAAACAACATGAAAGTTGTAGAAATAACTCGGTATTTGGAAGTGAAGATGTGAAGGATTTTGTGTCCAAATTTTGCACAGAGCACATACACGCCTCTATAGCTCAGTGGATAGAGCACTGGTCTTGTAAACCAGGGGTCGTGAGTTCGATCCTCACTGGAGGCTGAGTTTTTATTTATGTAATTTACGTCTTTGAGAGTGAATGTATTACTTACATACTTGCTATACATATCGTCACGTATTAGTCACTTGCCAATAAAAACAGGTTCTTAGCCACATTTATTTCATAACTTTGAACCAGTCTGGCCCTCCCCAACATGTGGCCGTTATTCGATTGACCGAGTGGTTTAATACCAAACAAACAAGATTTAATCCTAATCAAAGTAGGTAATGAACAGCAGCCCCGGTGGCACAATCGGTTAGCGCGCCGTACTTATAGTCAGTACCTTCCCCACTGTCAGTAGTGGGATGAGGAATGCGGAGGTTGTGAGTTCGAGCCTCACCCGGGGCAGGCTGTAACTTTTTCTAATTTGTTTTGATTTTGGTTGATTCCCTGGATCCTTTGATACAAACGTGTACACGAAACTGTTTTAAATAGCAAAGTAAACATGTCTGTAATAGTTGTCACCAGCACAAGCTGACACGTCGACAAGGAAATATCATGTGATACTGACCAAGTTCTATTAACGATTGGCCATCGGCCGTCTTAAATGCCATACTTTTGGCCTGTAGGACATCTGCCTCCATAGCTCAGTGGTTAGAGCACTGGTCTTGTAAACCAGGGGTCGTGAGTTCGATCCTCACTGGGGGCTGTCATATTTTTTACCATACCTTGTTTTTGCCCACTGCCGTTAGTTCAAGGTATATTACCTTAATGCTGCGCTGTTGACTAGCGCGCCTCCATAGCTCAGTGGTTAGAGCACTGCTCTCGTAAAGCAGGGGTCGTGAGTTCGATCCTCACTGGGGGCTGTTTCATAAAGAATATTTTTTTTACATGATTTGCAAAAAAACATATGCTGCTTGGTTTCTGAACTCCTTGGAATAAACTAATCAACCAATTGACAAAACAACATGAAAGTTGTAGAAATAACTCGGTATTTGGAAGTGAAGATGTGAAGGATTTTGTGTCCAAATTTTGCACAGAGCACATACACGCCTCTATAGCTCAGTGGATAGAGCACTGGTCTTGTAAACCAGGGGTCGTGAGTTCGATCCTCACTGGAGGCTGAGTTTTTATTTATGTAATTTACGTCTTTGAGAGTGAATGTATTACTTACATACTTGCTATACATATCGTCACGTATTAGTCACTTGCCAATAAAAACAGGTTCTTAGCCACATTTATTTCATAACTTTGAACCAGTCTGGCCCTCCCCAAAATGTGGCCGTTATTCGATTGGCCGAGTGGTTTAATACCAAACAAACAAGATTTAATCCTAATCAAAGTAGGTAATGAACAGCAGCCCCGGTGGCACAATCGGTTAGCGCGCCGTACTTATAGTCAGTACCTTCCCCACTGTCAGTAGTGGGATGAGGAATGCGGAGGTTGTGAGTTCGAGCCTCACCCGGGGCAGGCTGTAACTTTTTCTAATTTGTTTTGATTTTGGTTGATTCCCTGGATCCTTTGATACAAACGTGTACACGAAACTGTTTTAAATAACAAAGTAAACATGTCTGTAATAGTTGTCACCAGCACAAGCTGACACGTCGACAAGGAAATATCATGTGATACTGACCAAGTTCTATTAACGATTGGCCATCGGCCGTCTTAAATGCCATACTTTTGGCCTGTAGGACATCTGCCTCCATAGCTCAGTGGTTAGAGCACTGGTCTTGTAAACCAGGGGTCGTGAGTTCGATCCTCACTGGGGGCTGTCATATTTTTTTACCATACCTTGTTTTTGCCCACTGCCGTTAGTTCAAGGTATATTACCTTAATGCTGCGCTGTTGACTAGCGCGCCTCCATAGCTCAGTGGTTAGAGCACTGCTCTCGTAAAGCAGGGGTCGTGAGTTCGATCCTCACTGGGGGCTGTTTCATAAAGAATATTTTTTTACATGATTTGCAAAAAAACATATGCTGCTTGGTTTCTTAACTCCTTGGAATAAACTAATCAACCAATTGACAAAACAACATGAAAGTTGTAGAAATAACTCGGTATTTGGAAGTGAAGATGTGAAGGATTTTGTGTCAAAATTTTGCACAGAGCACATACACGCCTCTATAGCTCAGTGGATAGAGCACTGGTCTTGTAAACCAGGGGTCGTGAGTTCGATCCTCACTGGAGGCTGAGTTTTTATTTATGTAATTTACGTCTTTGAGAGTGAATGTATTACTTACATACTTGCTATACATATCGTCACGTATTAGTCACTTGCCAATAAAAACAGGTTCTTAGCCACATTTATTTCATAACTTTGAACCAGTCTGGCCCTCCCCAACATGTGGCCGTTATTCGATTGGCCGAGTGGTTTAATACCAAACAAACAAGATTTAATCCTAATCAAAGTAGGTAATGAACAGCAGCCCCGGTGGCACAATCGGTTAGCGCGCCGTACTTATAGTCAGTACCTTCCCCACTGTCAGTAGTGGGATGAGGAATGCGGAGGTTGTGAGTTCGAGCCTCACCCGGGGCAGGCTGTAACTTTTTCTAATTTGTTTTGATTTTGGTTGATTCCCTGGATCCTTTGATACAAACGTGTACACGAAACTGTTTTAAATAGCAAAGTAAACATGTCTGTAATAGTTGTCACCAGCACAAGCTGACACGTCGACAAGGAAATATCATGTGATACTGACCAAGTTCTATTAACGATTGGCCATCGGCCGTCTTAAATGCCATACTTTTGGCCTGTAGGACATCTGCCTCCATAGCTCAGTGGTTAGAGCACTGGTCTTGTAAACCAGGGGTCGTGAGTTCGATCCTCACTGGGGGCTGTCATATTTTTTTACCATACCTTGTTTTTGCCCACTGCCGTTAGTTCAAGGTATATTACCTTAATGCTGCGCTGTTGACTAGCGCGCCTCCATAGCTCAGTGGTTAGAGCACTGCTCTCGTAAAGCAGGGGTCGTGAGTTCGATCCTCACTGGGGGCTGTTTCATAAAGAATATTTTTTTACATGATTTGCAAAAAAACATATGCTGCTTGGTTTCTTAACTCCTTGGAATAAACTAATCAACCAATTGACAAAACAACATGAAAGTTGTAGAAATAACTCGGTATTTGGAAGTGAAGATGTGAAGGATTTTGTGTCAAAATTTTGCACAGAGCACATACACGCCTCTATAGCTCAGTGGATAGAGCACTGGTCTTGTAAACCAGGGGTCGTGAGTTCGATCCTCACTGGAGGCTGAGTTTTTATTTATGTAATTTACGTCTTTGAGAGTGAATGTATTACTTACATACTTGCTATACATATCGTCACGTATTAGTCACTTGCCAATAAAAACAGGTTCTTAGCCACATTTATTTCATAACTTTGAACCAGTCTGGCCCTCCCCAACATGTGGCCGTTATTCGATTGGCCGAGTGGTTTAATACCAAACAAACAAGATTTAATCCTAATCAAAGTAGGTAATGAAAAGCAGCCCCTGTGGCACAATCGGTTAGCGCGCCGTACTTATAGTCAGTACCTTCCCCACTGTCAGTAGTGGGATGAGGAATGCGGAGGTTGTGAGTTCGAGCCTCACCCGGGGCAGGCTGTAACTTTTTCTAATTTGTTTTGATTTTGGTTGATTCCCTGGATCCTTTGATACAAACGTGTACACGAAACTGTTTTAAATAGCAAAGTAAACATGTCTGTAATAGTTGTCACCAGCACAAGCTGACACGTCGACAAGGAAATATCATGTGATACTGACCAAGTTCTATTAACGATTGGCCATTGGCCGTCTTAAATGCCATACTTTTGGCCTGTAGGACATCTGCCTCCATAGCTCAGTGGTTAGAGCACTGGTCTTGTAAACCAGGGGTCGTGAGTTCGATCCTCACTGGGGGCTGTCATATTTTTTTACCATACCTTGTATTTGCCCACTGCCGTTAGTTCAAGGTATATTACCTTAATGCTGCGCTGTTGACTAGCGCGCCTCCATAGCTCAGTGGTTAGAGCACTGCTCTCGTAAAGCAGGGGTCGTGAGTTCGATCCTCACTGGGGGCTGTTTCATAAAGAATATTTTTTTACATGATTTGCAAAAAAACATATGCTGCTTGGTTTCTTAACTCCTTGGAATAAACTAATCAACCAATTGACAAAACAACATGAAAGTTGTAGAAATAACTCGGTATTTGGAAGTGAAGATGTGAAGGATTTTGTGTCAAAATTTTGCACAGAGCACATACACGCCTCTATAGCTCAGTGGATAGAGCACTGGTCTTGTAAACCAGGGGTCGTGAGTTCGATCCTCACTGGAGGCTGAGTTTTTATTTATGTAATTTACGTCTTTGAGAGTGAATGTATTACTTACATACTTGCTATACATATCGTCACGTATTAGTCACTTGCCAATAAAAACAGGTTCTTAGCCACATTTATTTCATAACTTTGAACCAGTCTGGCCCTCCCCAACATGTGGCCGTTATTCGATTGGCCGAGTGGTTTAATACCAAACAAACAAGATTTAATCCTAATCAAAGTAGGTAATGAACAGCAGCCCCGGTGGCACAATCGGTTAGCGCGCCGTACTTATAGTCAGTACCTTCCCCACTGTCAGTAGTGGGATGAGGAATGCGGAGGTTGTGAGTTCGAGCCTCACCCGGGGCAGGCTGTAACTTTTTCTAATTTGTTTTGATTTTGGTTGATTCCCTGGATCCTTTGATACAAACGTGTACACGAAACTGTTTTAAATAGCAAAGTAAACATGTCTGTAATAGTTGTCACCAGCACAAGCTGACACGTCGACAAGGAAATATCATGTGATACTGACCAAGTTCTATTAACGATTGGCCATCGGCCGTCTTAAATGCCATACTTTTGGCCTGTAGGACATCTGCCTCCATAGCTCAGTGGTTAGAGCACTGGTCTTGTAAACCAGGGGTCGTGAGTTCGATCCTCACTGGGGGCTGTCATATTTTTTACCATACCTTGTTTTTGCCCACTGCCGTTAGTTCAAGGTATATTACCTTAATGCTGCGCTGTTGACTAGCGCGCCTCCATAGCTCAGTGGTTAGAGCACTGCTCTCGTAAAGCAGGGGTCGTGAGTTCGATCCTCACTGGGGGCTGTTTCATAAAGAATATTTTTTTACATGATTTGCAAAAAAACATATGCTGCTTGGTTTCTTAACTCCTTGGAATAAACTAATCAACCAATTGACAAAACAACATGAAAGTTGTAGAAATAACTCGGTATTTGGAAGTGAAGATGTGAAGGATTTTGTGTCCAAATTTTGCACAGAGCACATACACGCCTCTATAGCTCAGTGGATAGAGCACTGGTCTTGTAAACCAGGGGTCGTGAGTTCGATCCTCACTGGAGGCTGAGTTTTTATTTATGTAATTTACGTCTTTGAGAGTGAATGTATTACTTACATACTTGCTATACATATCGTCACGTATTAGTCACTTGCCAATAAAAACAGGTTCTTAGCCACATTTATTTCATAACTTTGAACCAGTCTGGCCCTCCCCAACATGTGGCCGTTATTCGATTGGCCGAGTGGTTTAATACCAAACAAACAAGATTTAATCCTAATCAAAGTAGGTAATGAACAGCAGCCCCGGTGGCACAATCGGTTAGCGCGCCGTACTTATAGTCAGTACCTTCCCCACTGTCAGTAGTGGGATGAGGAATGCGGAGGTTGTGAGTTCGAGCCTCACCCGGGGCAGGCTGTAACTTTTTCTAATTTGTTTTGATTTTGGTTGATTCCCTGGATCCTTTGATACAAACGTGTACACGAAACTGTTTTAAATAGCAAAGTAAACATGTCTGTAATAGTTGTCACCAGCACAAGCTGACACGTCGACAAGGAAATATCATGTGATACTGACCAAGTTCTATTAACGATTGGCCATCGGCCGTCTTAAATGCCATACTTTTGGCCTGTAGGACATCTGCCTCCATAGCTCAGTGGTTAGAGCACTGGTCTTGTAAACCAGGGGTCGTGAGTTCGATCCTCACTGGGGGCTGTCATATTTTTTACCATACCTTGTTTTTGCCCACTGCCGTTAGTTCAAGGTATATTACCTTAATGCTGCGCTGTTGACTAGCGCGCCTCCATAGCTCAGTGGTTAGAGCACTGCTCTCGTAAAGCAGGGGTCGTGAGTTCGATCCTCACTGGGGGCTGTTTCATAAAGAATATTTTTTTACATGATTTGCAAAAAAACATATGCTGCTTGGTTTCTTAACTCCTTGGAATAAACTAATCAACCAATTGACAAAACAACATGAAAGTTGTAGAAATAACTCGGTATTTGGAAGTGAAGATGTGAAGGATTTTGTGTCCAAATTTTGCACAGAGCACATACACGCCTCTATAGCTCAGTGGATAGAGCACTGGTCTTGTAAACCAGGGGTCGTGAGTTCGATCCTCACTGGAGGCTGAGTTTTTATTTATGTAATTTACGTCTTTGAGAGTGAATGTATTACTTACATACTTGCTATACATATCGTCACGTATTAGTCACTTGCCAATAAAAACAGGTTCTTAGCCACATTTATTTCATAACTTTGAACCAGTCTGGCCCTCCCCAACATGTGGCCGTTATTCGATTGGCCGAGTGGTTTAATACCAAACAAACAAGATTTAATCCTAATCAAAGTAGGTAATGAACAGCAGCCCCGGTGGCACAATCGGTTAGCGCGCCGTACTTATAGTCAGTACCTTCCCCACTGTCAGTAGTGGGATGAGGAATGCGGAGGTTGTGAGTTCGAGCCTCACCCGGGGCAGGCTGTAACTTTTTCTAATTTGTTTTGATTTTGGTTGATTCCCTGGATCCTTTGATACAAACGTGTACACGAAACTGTTTTAAATAACAAAGTAAACATGTCTGTAATAGTTGTCACCAGCACAAGCTGACACGTCGACAAGGAAATATCATGTGATACTGACCAAGTTCTATTAACGATTGGCCATCGGCCGTCTTAAATGCCATACTTTTGGCCTGTAGGACATCTGCCTCCATAGCTCAGTGGTTAGAGCACTGGTCTTGTAAACCAGGGGTCGTGAGTTCGATCCTCACTGGGGGCTGTCATATTTTTTTACCATACCTTGTTTTTGCCCACTGCCGTTAGTTCAAGGTATATTACCTTAATGCTGCGCTGTTGACTAGCGCGCCTCCATAGCTCAGTGGTTAGAGCACTGCTCTCGTAAAGCAGGGGTCGTGAGTTCGATCCTCACTGGGGGCTGTTTCATAAAGAATATTTTTTTACATGATTTGCAAAAAAACATATGCTGCTTGGTTTCTTAACTCCTTGGAATAAACTAATCAACCAATTGACAAAACAACATGAAAGTTGTAGAAATAACTCGGTATTTGGAAGTGAAGATGTGAAGGATTTTGTGTCCAAATTTTGCACAGAGCACATACACGCCTCTATAGCTCAGTGGATAGAGCACTGGTCTTGTAAACCAGGGGTCGTGAGTTCGATCCTCACTGGAGGCTGAGTTTTTATTTATGTAATTTACGTCTTTGAGAGTGAATGTATTACTTACATACTTGCTATACATATCGTCACGTATTAGTCACTTGCCAATAAAAACAGGTTCTTAGCCACATTTATTTCATAACTTTGAACCAGTCTGGCCCTCCCCAACATGTGGCCGTTATTCGATTGGCCGAGTGGTTTAATACCAAACAAACAAGATTTAATCCTAATCAAAGTAGGTAATGAACAGCAGCCCCGGTGGCACAATCGGTTAGCGCGCCGTACTTATAGTCAGTACCTTCCCCACTGTCAGTAGTGGGATGAGGAATGCGGAGGTTGTGAGTTCGAGCCTCACCCGGGGCAGGCTGTAACTTTTTCTAATTTGTTTTGATTTTGGTTGATTCCCTGGATCCTTTGATACAAACGTGTACACGAAACTGTTTTAAATAGCAAAGTAAACATGTCTGTAATAGTTGTCACCAGCACAAGCTGACACGTCGACAAGGAAATATCATGTGATACTGACCAAGTTCTATTAACGATTGGCCATCGGCCGTCTTAAATGCCATACTTTTGGCCTGTAGGACATCTGCCTCCATAGCTCAGTGGTTAGAGCACTGGTCTTGTAAACCAGGGGTCGTGAGTTCGATCCTCACTGGGGGCTGTCATATTTTTTTACCATACCTTGTTTTTGCCCACTGCCGTTAGTTCAAGGTATATTACCTTAATGCTGCGCTGTTGACTAGCGCGCCTCCATAGCTCAGTGGTTAGAGCACTGCTCTCGTAAAGCAGGGGTCGTGAGTTCGATCCTCACTGGGGGCTGTTTCATAAAGAATATTTTTTTACATGATTTGCAAAAAAACATATGCTGCTTGGTTTCTTAACTCCTTGGAATAAACTAATCAACCAATTGACAAAACAACATGAAAGTTGTAGAAATAACTCGGTATTTGGAAGTGAAGATGTGAAGGATTTTGTGTCCAAATTTTGCACAGAGCACATACACGCCTCTATAGCTCAGTGGATAGAGCACTGGTCTTGTAAACCAGGGGTCGTGAGTTCGATCCTCACTGGAGGCTGAGTTTTTATTTATGTAATTTACGTCTTTGAGAGTGAATGTATTACTTACATACTTGCTATACATATCGTCACGTATTAGTCACTTGCCAATAAAAACAGGTTCTTAGCCACATTTATTTCATAACTTTGAACCAGTCTGGCCCTCCCCAACATGTGGCCGTTATTCGATTGGCCGAGTGGTTTAATACCAAACAAACAAGATTTAATCCTAATCAAAGTAGGTAATGAACAGCAGCCCCGGTGGCACAATCGGTTAGCGCGCCGTACTTATAGTCAGTACCTTCCCCACTGTCAGTAGTGGGATGAGGAATGCGGAGGTTGTGAGTTCGAGCCTCACCCGGGGCAGGCTGTAACTTTTTCTAATTTGTTTTGATTTTGGTTGATTCCCTGGATCCTTTGATACAAACGTGTACACGAAACTGTTTTAAATAGCAAAGTAAACATGTCTGTAATAGTTGTCACCAGCACAAGCTGACACGTCGACAAGGAAATATCATGTGATACTGACCAAGTTCTATTAACGATTGGCCATCGGCCGTCTTAAATGCCATACTTTTGGCCTGTAGGACATCTGCCTCCATAGCTCAGTGGTTAGAGCACTGGTCTTGTAAACCAGGGGTCGTGAGTTCGATCCTCACTGGAGGCTGAGTTTTTATTTATGTAATTTACGTCTTTGAGAGTGAATGTATTACTTACATACTTGCTATACATATCGTCACGTATTAGTCACTTGCCAATAAAAACAGGTTCTTAGCCACATTTATTTCATAACTTTGAACCAGTCTGGCCCTCCCCAACATGTGGCCGTTATTCGATTGGCCGAGTGGTTTAATACCAAACAAACAAGATTTAATCCTAATCAAAGTAGGTAATGAACAGCAGCCCCGGTGGCACAATCGGTTAGCGCGCCGTACTTATAGTCAGTACCTTCCCCACTGTCAGTAGTGGGATGAGGAATGCGGAGGTTGTGAGTTCGAGCCTCACCCGGGGCAGGCTGTAACTTTTTCTAATTTGTTTTGATTTTGGTTGATTCCCTGGATCCTTTGATACAAACGTGTACACGAAACTGTTTTAAATAGCAAAGTAAACATGTCTGTAATAGTTGTCACCAGCACAAGCTGACACGTCGACAAGGAAATATCATGTGATACTGACCAAGTTCTATTAACGATTGGCCATCGGCCGTCTTAAATGCCATACTTTTGGCCTGTAGGACATCTGCCTCCATAGCTCAGTGGTTAGAGCACTGGTCTTGTAAACCAGGGGTCGTGAGTTCGATCCTCACTGGGGGCTGTCATATTTTTTACCATACCTTGTTTTTGCCCACTGCCGTTAGTTCAAGGTATATTACCTTAATGCTGCGCTGTTGACTAGCGCGCCTCCATAGCTCAGTGGTTAGAGCACTGCTCTCGTAAAGCAGGGGTCGTGAGTTCGATCCTCACTGGGGGCTGTTTCATAAAGAATATTTTTTTACATGATTTGCAAAAAAACATATGCTGCTTGGTTTCTTAACTCCTTGGAATAAACTAATCAACCAATTGACAAAACAACATGAAAGTTGTAGAAATAACTCGGTATTTGGAAGTGAAGATGTGAAGGATTTTGTGTCCAAATTTTGCACAGAGCACATACACGCCTCTATAGCTCAGTGGATAGAGCACTGGTCTTGTAAACCAGGGGTCGTGAGTTCGATCCTCACTGGAGGCTGAGTTTTTATTTATGTAATTTACGTCTTTGAGAGTGAATGTATTACTTACATACTTGCTATACATATCGTCACGTATTAGTCACTTGCCAATAAAAACAGGTTCTTAGCCACATTTATTTCATAACTTTGAACCAGTCTGGCCCTCCCCAACATGTGGCCGTTATTCGATTGGCCGAGTGGTTTAATACCAAACAAACAAGATTTAATCCTAATCAAAGTAGGTAATGAACAGCAGCCCCGGTGGCACAATCGGTTAGCGCGCCGTACTTATAGTCAGTACCTTCCCCACTGTCAGTAGTGGGATGAGGAATGCGGAGGTTGTGAGTTCGAGCCTCACCCGGGGCAGGCTGTAACTTTTTCTAATTTGTTTTGATTTTGGTTGATTCCCTGGATCCTTTGATACAAACGTGTACACGAAACTGTTTTAAATAACAAAGTAAACATGTCTGTAATAGTTGTCACCAGCACAAGCTGACACGTCGACAAGGAAATATCATGTGATACTGACCAAGTTCTATTAACGATTGGCCATCGGCCGTCTTAAATGCCATACTTTTGGCCTGTAGGACATCTGCCTCCATAGCTCAGTGGTTAGAGCACTGGTCTTGTAAACCAGGGGTCGTGAGTTCGATCCTCACTGGGGGCTGTCATATTTTTTTACCATACCTTGTTTTTGCCCACTGCCGTTAGTTCAAGGTATATTACCTTAATGCTGCGCTGTTGACTAGCGCGCCTCCATAGCTCAGTGGTTAGAGCACTGCTCTCGTAAAGCAGGGGTCGTGAGTTCGATCCTCACTGGGGGCTGTTTCATAAAGAATATTTTTTTACATGATTTGCAAAAAAACATATGCTGCTTGGTTTCTTAACTCCTTGGAATAAACTAATCAACCAATTGACAAAACAACATGAAAGTTGTAGAAATAACTCGGTATTTGGAAGTGAAGATGTGAAGGATTTTGTGTCAAAATTTTGCACAGAGCACATACACGCCTCTATAGCTCAGTGGATAGAGCACTGGTCTTGTAAACCAGGGGTCGTGAGTTCGATCCTCACTGGAGGCTGAGTTTTTATTTATGTAATTTACGTCTTTGAGAGTGAATGTATTACTTACATACTTGCTATACATATCGTCACGTATTAGTCACTTGCCAATAAAAACAGGTTCTTAGCCACATTTATTTCATAACTTTGAACCAGTCTGGCCCTCCCCAACATGTGGCCGTTATTCGATTGGCCGAGTGGTTTAATACCAAACAAACAAGATTTAATCCTAATCAAAGTAGGTAATGAACAGCAGCCCCGGTGGCACAATCGGTTAGCGCGCCGTACTTATAGTCAGTACCTTCCCCACTGTCAGTAGTGGGATGAGGAATGCGGAGGTTGTGAGTTCGAGCCTCACCCGGGGCAGGCTGTAACTTTTTCTAATTTGTTTTGATTTTGGTTGATTCCCTGGATCCTTTGATACAAACGTGTACACGAAACTGTTTTAAATAGCAAAGTAAACATGTCTGTAATAGTTGTCACCAGCACAAGCTGACACGTCGACAAGGAAATATCATGTGATACTGACCAAGTTCTATTAACGATTGGCCATCGGCCGTCTTAAATGCCATACTTTTGGCCTGTAGGACATCTGCCTCCATAGCTCAGTGGTTAGAGCACTGGTCTTGTAAACCAGGGGTCGTGAGTTCGATCCTCACTGGGGGCTGTCATATTTTTTTACCATACCTTGTTTTTGCCCACTGCCGTTAGTTCAAGGTATATTACCTTAATGCTGCGCTGTTGACTAGCGCGCCTCCATAGCTCAGTGGTTAGAGCACTGCTCTCGTAAAGCAGGGGTCGTGAGTTCGATCCTCACTGGGGGCTGTTTCATAAAGAATATTTTTTTACATGATTTGCAAAAAAACATATGCTGCTTGGTTTCTTAACTCCTTGGAATAAACTAATCAACCAATTGACAAAACAACATGAAAGTTGTAGAAATAACTCGGTATTTGGAAGTGAAGATGTGAAGGATTTTGTGTCAAAATTTTGCACAGAGCACATACACGCCTCTATAGCTCAGTGGATAGAGCACTGGTCTTGTAAACCAGGGGTCGTGAGTTCGATCCTCACTGGAGGCTGAGTTTTTATTTATGTAATTTACGTCTTTGAGAGTGAATGTATTACTTACATACTTGCTATACATATCGTCACGTATTAGTCACTTGCCAATAAAAACAGGTTCTTAGCCACATTTATTTCATAACTTTGAACCAGTCTGGCCCTCCCCAACATGTGGCCGTTATTCGATTGGCCGAGTGGTTTAATACCAAACAAACAAGATTTAATCCTAATCAAAGTAGGTAATGAAAAGCAGCCCCTGTGGCACAATCGGTTAGCGCGCCGTTGGGCCACCTGGTGATCTGAAGAGTGAGGACGTGTTTTTCTGCTGCTCTCACACTTTGTGCTTTACTACGTTTGGATTCTATTTTCACTGTGGATTTTCACTTACTACGATCATGTGATACTCTGGATTAACAATTGTTGTGTGGAATCTGCATTTGGGTGCAGATTTCTTGCCTTTAGTGGCACATATTTGAAAGAGTGATTTGTGTTGTGATATCCAAGATGGCCGACCGGCAATACAAGAAGGAGTCAACAGTTGAAGTGAATGTTGGAGACAGAAAGACTGTGACTGGTACGTTGCTCATTCAAACCCTTCTGAAATTTGTGTCAGATGTTTATGCGTGTGTCCCGAAGAACAATGATTGCTATGAGGTTACTTTGCCCAGTGTGGAGGAGGCACGAAAGCTTGTGGAAAGTGAAATGTACATTGATGATCACAGACTGACTGCAAGGCTTTTAGTATCGGAGACGGTGGTAGTTTCATTCATGCATCTACCAGCTTATATAGATGATCGAGAGATAAAACATTTTCTGGAGACAAAAGGAGTTAAAATCGAAGGGGACATCAAACATCGCATGATCAAAGGAACCACAATTTCTGATGGTACTCGGTATGTACGTGTTAAATTCCCTGAGCATGTAAAATCACTACCCTATTCAGTCGGATTCAATACTGCTGACGGATACAAATACTTTCGTGTAATTCACAACAACCAGGTGAAAGTGTGCTTCAGGTGTAATGCTGACGATCATGAAATGAAAGACTGTCCTAATACGAAGTGTTTCAAATGCAAAGGTTATGGACATATGGCAAAAGACTGTGACCGAGTGGCGTGTGAGATATGTGGATTATATAGTGACAATTGTGACTGTTTTGAGGATTCATCTGAAACAGAGGACACAGCTTACGAAAATGAATGGAACCAGAACTATCCACCACTTTCACGTGAGACTACACCTAAGAAGGATTCGACAGAGCGTAGTAGTGACTCAATCCCGGACAAACAGACCAACACTGATATGGACAAGTCCGACCAGGGCGAGCAGCCCGAGACAAGCACGGAGTCCACGGCCGACAGCAGTCACCAAACAAGCAAGTCGCAAGTGTGGAGTGCTAAACACAAGCGGAACAGGATACGACATAACGCGAAGCTATCAGAGACAGTGTTGCGAGAGAATGAACTGAAAAACAAGATTCGGGAATCTAGAAAGGATGAACTGAAAAAGAAGAAGGAAGAAATAGTGAATGAGAAGCGGGACATTGTGGAAATAACAAAGAAATGAATCTATCAATAACATTAACAATTGTCATGCTGATATGTTCATGGAATGTAAACGGACTCAGAGATATTAATAAACTGGAAAGTGTGTTTCAAAAGGCTATAGATTCCAAAGCTCATATAATATTCCTTCAGGAGACCTTCTGGGATAATGTTTTCATTGATAAATATAAACATAAATGGCCAGGTAAGCTTTTTCATAATAACTGTCCCCTTCAGAATAGAAAAGGAGTAGCTATTTTATTCTCTCCATCTTTTCCTTATCATACAAATTTTGACATGTGTGATGGTTATGGCCGTTTATTAAGAGTTAATTTTACAATTGATGAAGATATATATTCATGCATTAATGTTTATGCTCCAAATATTGCTTCAGAGCGAACTGATTTTTATGATGAATTTAAATCATATTTGTCTGGAGAACGTATTATTGCCCCTGGTGATTATAATGAGTTATTAGATGTATACCTTGACAAGAATGTGAATGTTAGATATTTTAATTTAAAAAGCAGTAATGCTTTGTGTAATGTTATCGCTGATTATAATCTCTGTGATATTTGGAGATACAGAAATCCCGACAGAAGAGAATTCACTCGTAAACAAATTGTAAATGGAGTGTGTAAACAAAGTCGCATTGACTTCACTTTAATTTCAAAATCTTTAATTCCGTTTGCTTCACATGCTTATATTCAATATTCTTCATTAAGTGATCACTCCATTAATTTTGTAAAATTTGATTTTTCTAAAGTCGAACGTGGGCCTGGCATGTGGGTCATCAACAATCAAATTCTGTCGAATTCTGTATATTCAAATACCATCATAGATTTAATCAATGATTATTTATCATGTCCTTTGTATTTATCTGAACCACTGTTATGGTGGGACAATTTAAAATACAAAATTAAAAAATGTAGTATTTATATCTCTTGTAAAAAGAGAAGGGAAGAAAAAGCACAGCATTTTAATTTACAACGCAGTTTAAGATTAGAGTATGATAAGCTTTCAAAAAACCCATCACGGGATATTTCCCATATTCAAAATTTAGAAAGTGAATTGGAATATTTTGAAAAAATTAAGTGTGATGGTGCTGTTCTTAGATCAAAAGCACAATGGGCTTTAGAATCAGATAAAAATACTGCTTTCTTTTTAAATTTGGAAAAAAGTAAACAAGAATCAAATTGTATAAAAGAGCTTATTACTGATAAAGGTATCACAAGCAAAACTGAAGACATTTTAGACCATGCTTACAAATTCTATTCCAATTTATATCAAGCAGAAGATGTCGATATCTCTAAGCAAAATGATTTATTAGATTTAATACATGATGTCCTCTCAGAGGAAGATAAGACTGTGCTAGAAAACAACATCAATAATGATGAACTTACATCAGCTCTCAACGCAATGAAGCGTAATAAAAGCCCTGGTAGTGACGGGCTTACAGTTGAATTCTATGTACATTTTTGGGATGTTTTAAAACCAATTTTTGTTCATATTGTCAACAATGTATATAGTGAAAAGCAATTATCACGTTCCATGAAAAAAGGTGTTATTAGTTTATTTTATAAAAAACGGGGAGACAAAAGAGACATTAAAAACTTTAGGCCTATATCCCTTTTAAATGTTGATTGTAAACTAATTTCAAAAGTTCTCGCTTCTCGTTTGAAGCATGTTTTGGAAACTGTCATCTCTTCGGATCAGACTTGTGGCATACCGGGACGTGATATTGCCGATAATATTCATTCTTTAAGAGATGTAATTGATTTGTCTGAGGACTTGGATGAAGCCTATGTTGTTTCAATTGACCAAGAAAAAGCTTTTGATCGTGTTTCTCAATCTTTTATTATAAGAGTGCTTGAGAAAATGAATTTTGGTGATAATTTTATTTCATGGATTAAAATACTATATTCTGGCTTACAAAGCAGTGTTAAGATCAATGGTCACCTGACGCCATATTTCCCTGTAACTAGGTCGGTCCGCCAAGGCGACCCACTTAGCAGCTTATTATTTGTCATTGTTAGCCAATCACTTAACCAGCTCATAAAATCCAACTCTGCTATTAATCCCATTGTAATCGATGATAATCATAGCTCTTTGTTATATCAACATGCTGATGATGCCACTGTCACTGTAAGTGACAAGCAATCTGTTATTGCAACATTCAAATCTTTTGATTATTATTGCTCAGCTACAGGAGCTAAGATTAACCTATCCAAGTCTGAAGTGTTAGCAATGGGGAGATTCAATCAAAATGCTATTCCATGTTTTGACATTCCAGTAACAGTGAAACGAGACTGTCTAAAAATCCTTGGTATTTATTTGGGTCCTGATAAACACACTTGCGAAAAAAATAATTGGAAATGTAAATTGAGTAAAATTAAATCTTTGCTTGGTTTGTGGTCGCAAAGACAGCTAACACTTCAAGGCAAATCAATTGTTGTAAATACTTTTATGTTATCCAAATTGTGGTATTGTGTATACGTTTTACCTGTACCAGAATGGTTCATTAATGAACTTGAATTATGTATATCTAGATTTATTTGGGCAGGCAAAAACACACTTATAAAACGCACTACTACAATCGGGCATTTCACAGAAGGTGGTTTATCTCTAACTTGCTTAAAATTCAAAATTCATTCATTTCGTTTAAAGTTGGTAAAGAAACTTTTTGATTCTAATTACACAGCACTGTGGAAACACTCGGCTGTGTTGTTTTTCCAAAAATACCTCAATATGGGTTTGAAAGAAAATATTTTTTGTATCATTTATAACGAGGAAAATCTAAAGAAGGTAAACCCTTTCTATGCTGAAGTTCTTCGTGCGTGGGACGAAATCACGTGCTCTCAACGAGAACTCGTGACTAGTTCCGACCTAATCATGCATCAACCCCTGTTTCACAATCCGCATGTGCGGTTTGAAGGGAAAGTGTTGTAGTTCAAATTTTTCATTGATTGTGGAATTTGTACTCTGGCTGATATTTGTTATGAAGTTGTGCCTGGTTTTCTAAAAGCTTCAGCTTTAATAGAGATTGTTGATAATTATGATCTTAATGTCCCGGTTTCAAACATAAAATGTGCATTTTCTATCATTTTAAGATCTTTACCTACGGAATGGTTTAGACATATTTGCTCTTATCCTACCATTACTAAAGCTTTAAAGGATGTTTGTATTATCTCGGATAACGGTAATATTTCATCTTGTCTTTTAAATGTAAAATATTGTTATTCACATTTCATTTGTAAAAATTTTGTTAATCCAACTTCAATTGCTTTTTGGGATCAGTATGCTCTTGACATTAACTGGTCAAAAGTTTGGAAATTGGTATTTCATAAAGATAAATCTGCAGAGCAAAGAGACCTTGATTTCAAAATTTGTCATAACATTGTTTACACAAATTCAAAAATGTTTAAGTATGGCAGGTCTGACACAAACTTGTGTCCAGTATGTAAGGACGACATTGAAGATATGTTTCACATGTTTGTATTTTGTGATGACTTGTACGAAACTATTAATATTTTTCGAGATCTTTTCACGAATATTTTTCGTGACAGAGGTTATTCACTTAACAATTTGGTTTCTTGGCTTATGTTTGGTTTTGTCTCTGCTGAGACAGGCGAATATCATGATTGTATTAATATACTCGTGTCTATTTATAGAGTATGTGTTTTTAAAAGAAGAGCTATTTCCTCAATGGAAAACAAAAAACTTAACTTAGCTTATTTCTTCAAAAATTATGTTAAACACTATTTCAAATTGCTTTGGTTTCATTATAGTAAAATTAATCAATCTACAACTTTCTTTAATAAATATGTATTCCCTTTAGATATTATTACAGTTGGTAACAATGAGGAAATAACTCTTAATCACCCTTTGGGTTAGGAAATATCTATGTGAAATGTGTATGATACTGATACATTATATTTATGTCCAAGGACACACTTTTTAAAACTGTACATAATGCCATTACATTTTAATCTGTAATTACTTCTGTGAATAAAACATTATCAAAGAAAAAAAAAGCGCGCCGTACTTATAGTCAGTACCTTCCCCACTGTCAGTAGTGGGATGAGGAATGCGGAGGTTGTGAGTTCGAGCCTCACCCGGGGCAGGCTGTAACTTTTTCTAATTTGTTTTGATTTTGGTTGATTCCCTGGATCCTTTGATACAAACGTGTACACGAAACTGTTTTAAATAGCAAAGTAAACATGTCTGTAATAGTTGTCACCAGCACAAGCTGACACGTCGACAAGGAAATATCATGTGATACTGACCAAGTTCTATTAACGATTGGCCATCGGCCGTCTTAAATGCCATACTTTTGGCCTGTAGGACATCTGCCTCCATAGCTCAGTGGTTAGAGCACTGGTCTTGTAAACCAGGGGTCGTGAGTTCGATCCTCACTGGGGGCTGTCATATTTTTTACCATACCTTGTTTTTGCCCACTGCCGTTAGTTCAAGGTATATTACCTTAATGCTGCGCTGTTGACTAGCGCGCCTCCATAGCTCAGTGGTTAGAGCACTGCTCTCGTAAAGCAGGGGTCGTGAGTTCGATCCTCACTGGGGGCTGTTTCATAAAGAATATTTTTTTACATGATTTGCAAAAAAACATATGCTGCTTGGTTTCTTAACTCCTTGGAATAAACTAATCAACCAATTGACAAAACAACATGAAAGTTGTAGAAATAACTCGGTATTTGGAAGTGAAGATGTGAAGGATTTTGTGTCAAAATTTTGCACAGAGCACATACACGCCTCTATAGCTCAGTGGATAGAGCACTGGTCTTGTAAACCAGGGGTCGTGAGTTCGATCCTCACTGGAGGCTGAGTTTTTATTTATGTAATTTACGTCTTTGAGAGTGAATGTATTACTTACATACTTGCTATACATATCGTCACGTATTAGTCACTTGCCAATAAAAACAGGTTCTTAGCCACATTTATTTCATAACTTTGAACCAGTCTGGCCCTCCCCAACATGTGGCCGTTATTCGATTGGCCGAGTGGTTTAATACCAAACAAACAAGATTTAATCCTAATCAAAGTAGGTAATGAACAGCAGCCCCGGTGGCACAATCGGTTAGCGCGCCGTACTTATAGTCAGTACCTTCCCCACTGTCAGTAGTGGGATGAGGAATGCGGAGGTTGTGAGTTCGAGCCTCACCCGGGGCAGGCTGTAACTTTTTCTAATTTGTTTTGATTTTGGTTGATTCCCTGGATCCTTTGATACAAACGTGTACACGAAACTGTTTTAAATAGCAAAGTAAACATGTCTGTAATAGTTGTCACCAGCACAAGCTGACACGTCGACAAGGAAATATCATGTGATACTGACCAAGTTCTATTAACGATTGGCCATCGGCCGTCTTAAATGCCATACTTTTGGCCTGTAGGACATCCGCCTCCATAGCTCAGTGGTTAGAGCACTGGTCTTGTAAACCAGGGGTCGTGAGTTCGATCCTCACTGGGGGCTGTCATATTTTTTACCATACCTTGTTTTTGCCCACTGCCGTTAGTTCAAGGTATATTACCTTAATGCTGCGCTGTTGACTAGCGCGCCTCCATAGCTCAGTGGTTAGAGCACTGCTCTCGTAAAGCAGGGGTCGTGAGTTCGTTCTCACTGGGGGCTGTTTCATAAAGAATATTTTTTTACATGATTTGCAAAAAAACATATGCTGCTTGGTTTCTTAACTCCTTGGAATAAACTAATCAACCAATTGACAAAACAACATGAAAGTTGTAGAAATAACTCGGTATTTGGAAGTGAAGATGTGAAGGATTTTGTGTCAAAATTTTGCACAGAGCACATTCACGCCTCTATAGCTCAGTGGATAGAGCACTGGTCTTGTAAACCAGGGGTCGTGAGTTCGATCCTCACTGGAGGCTGAGTTTTTATTTATGTAATTTACGTCTTTGAGAGTGAATGTATTACTTACATACTTGCTATACATATCGTCACGTATTAGTCACTTGCCAATAAAAACAGGTTCTTAGCCACATTTATTTCATAACTTTGAACCAGTCTGGCCCTCCCCAACATGTGGCCGTTATTCGATTGGCCGAGTGGTTTAATACCAAACAAACAAGATTTAATCCTAATCAAAGTAGGTAATGAACAGCAGCCCCGGTGGCACAATCGGTTAGCGCGCCGTACTTATAGTCAGTACCTTCCCCACTGTCAGTAGTGGGATGAGGAATGCGGAGGTTGTGAGTTCGAGCCTCACCCGGGGCAGGCTGTAACTTTTTCTAATTTGTTTTGATTTTGGTTGATTCCCTGGATCCTTTGATACAAACGTGTACACGAAACTGTTTTAAATAGCAAAGTAAACATGTCTGTAATAGTTGTCACCAGCACAAGCTGACACGTCGACAAGGAAATATCATGTGATACTGACCAAGTTCTATTAACGATTGGCCATCGGCCGTCTTAAATGCCATACTTTTGGCCTGTAGGACATCTGCCTCCATAGCTCAGTGGTTAGAGCACTGGTCTTGTAAACCAGGGGTCGTGAGTTCGATCCTCACTGGGGGCTGTCATTTTTTTTACCATACCTTGTTTTTGCCCACTGCCGTTAGTTCAAGGTATATTACCTTAATGCTGCGCTGTTGACTAGCGCGCCTCCATAGCTCAGTGGTTAGAGCACTGCTCTCGTAAAGCAGGGGTCGTGAGTTCGATTCTCACTGGGGGCTGTTTCATAAAGAATATTTTTTTACATGATTTGCAAAAAAACATATGCTGCTTGGTTTCTTAACTCCTTGGAATAAACTAATCAACCAATTGACAAAACAACATGAAAGTTGTAGAAATAACTCGGTATTTGGAAGTGAAGATGTGAAGGATTTTGTGTCCAAATTTTGCACAGAGCACATTCACGCCTCTATAGCTCAGTGGATAGAGCACTGGTCTTGTAAACCAGGGGTCGTGAGTTCGATCCTCACTGGAGGCTGAGTTTTTATTTATGTAATTTACGTCTTTGAGAGTGAATGTATTACTTACATACTTGCTATACATATCGTCACGTATTAGTCACTTGCCAATAAAAACAGGTTCTTAGCCACATTTATTTCATAACTTTGAACCAGTCTGGCCCTCCCCAACATGTGGCCGTTATTCGATTGGCTGAGTGGTTTAATACCAAACAAACAAGATTTAATCCTAATCAAAGTAGGTAATGAACAGCAGCCCCGGTGGCACAATCGGTTAGCGCGCAGTACTTATAGTCAGTACCTTCCCCACTGTCAGTAGTGGGATGAGGAATGCGGAGGTTGTGAGTTCGAGCTTCACCCGGGGCAGGCTGTAACTTTTTCTAATTTGTTTTGATTTTGGTTGATTCCCTGGATCCTTTGATACAAACGTGTACACGAAACTGTTTTAAATAGCAAAGTAAACATGTCTGTAATAGTTGTCACCAGCACAAGCTGACACGTCGACAAGGAAATATCATGTGATACTGACCAAGTTCTATTAACGATTGGCCATCGGCCGTCTTAAATGCCATACTTTTGGCCTGTAGGACATCTGCCTCCATAGCTCAGTGGTTAGAGCACTGGTCTTGTAAACCAGGGGTCGTGAGTTCGATCCTCACTGGGGGCTGTCATATTTTTTACCATACCTTGTTTTTGCCCACTGCCGTTAGTTCAAGGTATATTACCTTAATGCTGCGCTGTTGACTAGCGCGCCTCCATAGCTCAGTGGTTAGAGCACTGCTCTCGTAAAGCAGGGGTCGTGAGTTCGATTCTCACTGGGGGCTGTTTCATAAAGAATATTTTTTTACATGATTTGCAAAAAAACATATGCTGCTTGGTTTCTTAACTCCTTGGAATAAACTAATCAACCAATTGACAAAACAACATGAAAGTTGTAGAAATAACTCGGTATTTGGAAGTGAAGATGTGAAGGATTTTGTGTCCAAATTTTGCACAGAGCACATTCACGCCTCTATAGCTCAGTGGATAGAGCACTGGTCTTGTAAACCAGGGGTCGTGAGTTCGATCCTCACTGGAGGCTGAGTTTTTATTTATGTAATTTACGTCTTTGAGAGTGAATGTATTACTTACATACTTGCTATACATATCGTCACGTATTAGTCACTTGCCAATAAAAACAGGTTCTTAGCCACATTTATTTCATAACTTTGAACCAGTCTGGCCCTCCCCAACATGTGGCCGTTATTCGATTGGCCGAGTGGTTTAATACCAAACAAACAAGATTTAATCCTAATCAAAGTAGGTAATGAACAGCAGCCCCGGTGGCACAATCGGTTAGCGCGCCGTACTTATAGTCAGTACCTTCCCCACTGTCAGTAGTGGGATGAGGAATGCGGAGGTTGTGAGTTCGAGCCTCACCCGGGGCAGGCTGTAACTTTTTCTAATTTGTTTTGATTTTGGTTGATTCCCTGGATCCTTTGATACAAACGTGTACACGAAACTGTTTTAAATAGCAAAGTAAACATGTCTGTAATAGTTGTCACCAGCACAAGCTGACACGTCGACAAGGAAATATCATGTGATACTGACCAAGTTCTATTAACGATTGGCCATCGGCCGTCTTAAATGCCATACTTTTGGCCTGTAGGACATCTGCCTCCATAGCTCAGTGGTTAGAGCACTGGTCTTGTAAACCAGGGGTCGTGAGTTCGATCCTCACTGGGGGCTGTCATATTTTTTACCATACCTTGTTTTTGCCCACTGCCGTTAGTTCAAGGTATATTACCTTAATGCTGCGCTGTTGACTAGCGCGCCTCCATAGCTCAGTGGTTAGAGCACTGCTCTCGTAAAGCAGGGGTCGTGAGTTCGATTCTCACTGGGGGCTGTTTCATAAAGAATATTTTTTTACATGATTTGCAAAAAAACATATGCTGCTTGGTTTCTTAACTCCTTGGAATAAACTAATCAACCAATTGACAAAACAACATGAAAGTTGTAGAAATAACTCGGTATTTGGAAGTGAAGATGTGAAGGATTTTGTGTCCAAATTTTGCACAGAGCACATTCACGCCTCTATAGCTCAGTGGATAGAGCACTGGTCTTGTAAACCAGGGGTCGTGAGTTCGATCCTCACTGGAGGCTGAGTTTTTATTTATGTAATTTACGTCTTTGAGAGTGAATGTATTACTTACATACTTGCTATACATATCGTCACGTATTAGTCACTTGCCAATAAAAACAGGTTCTTAGCCACATTTATTTCATAACTTTGAACCAGTCTGGCCCTCCCCAACATGTGGCCGTTATTCGATTGGCCGAGTGGTTTAATACCAAACAAACAAGATTTAATCCTAATCAAAGTAGGTAATGAACAGCAGCCCCGGTGGCACAATCGGTTAGCGCGCCGTACTTATAGTCAGTACCTTTCCCACTGTCAGTAGTGGGATGAGGAATGCGGAGGTTGTGAGTTCGAGCCTCACCCGGGGCAGGCTGTAACTTTTTCTAATTTGTTTTGATTTTGGTTGATTCCCTGGATCCTTTGATACAAACGTGTACACGAAACTGTTTTAAATAGCAAAGTAAACATGTCTGTAATAGTTGTCACCAGCACAAGCTGACACGTCGACAAGGAAATATCATGTGATACTGACCAAGTTCTATTAACGATTGGCCATCGGCCGTCTTAAATGCCATACTTTTGGCCTGTAGGACATCTGCCTCCATAGCTCAGTGGTTAGAGCACTGGTCTTGTAAACCAGGGGTCGTGAGTTCGATCCTCACTGGGGGCTGTCATATTTTTTACCATACCTTGTTTTTGCCCACTGCCGTTAGTTCAAGGTATATTACCTTAATGCTGCGCTGTTGACTAGCGCGCCTCCATAGCTCAGTGGTTAGAGCACTGCTCTCGTAAAGCAGGGGTCGTGAGTTCGATTCTCACTGGGGGCTGTTTCATAAAGAATATTTTTTTACATGATTTGCAAAAAAACATATGCTGCTTGGTTTCTTAACTCCTTGGAATAAACTAATCAACCAATTGACAAAACAACATGAAAGTTGTAGAAATAACTCGGTATTTGGAAGTGAAGATGTGAAGGATTTTGTGTCCAAATTTTGCACAGAGCACATACACGCCTCTATAGCTCAGTGGATAGAGCACTGGTCTTGTAAACCAGGGGTCGTGAGTTCGATCCTCACTGGAGGCTGAGTTTTTATTTATGTAATTTACGTCTTTGAGAGTGAATGTATTACTTACATACTTGCTATACATATCGTCACGTATTAGTCACTTGCCAATAAAAACAGGTTCTTAGCCACATTTATTTCATAACTTTGAACCAGTCTGGCCCTCCCCAACATGTGGCCGCATGCTTTTAGCCGTTAAATTATCTCCCCAATGAGTCTATCAACATATTCATAGCTTCAATAGTAAGTGAATTATAAGGAGAACAGTTTTTACTACGCTCTTGTACTATACTTCTTTATTTGGTTTTCCAAATGTGGTAGTTTTGTGTATCATTACGCGTGTGATTCGCCTCTGAAAGAGCACCCTTATATTTTTTATCAGCTGTACGTCTATATCTTGTTTCGTCCTGGATGTTGCAGGGAACAACATGTCCGTGTAGTTTACATGAGAAGATGATGTTTATTGTTTTCGAATGTTGCTAATTAAAGAAATAACAAGTTATAGTAAACGAATTTGAGAGGCTCATTGTATATACTTTTCAAATACCTGACAATGAAGGCATTAAAGTGACACAAAGTATCTTTCTTAAAATTTTATTTGGTTTTGATAAGCTTTAAAATATCTGATATGCTGATTGAAGTTCATATCTCATCACTGGACTTGCAAATATATCAATTTTGCATAATATGTCTAAAATGGTTGATTTTATGGGAAAATCAAGAAAACATCTTAAATACGTTTTGTATTCGAAATTATGCATCCAATTAATCTACCTATTAGTTACAATACCTAATAAACACTATCGAATCGAATATATATTTATTTATGTAATTTACGTCTTTGAGAGTGAATGTATTACTTACATACTTGCTATACATATCGTCACGTATTAGTCACTTGCCAATAAAAACAGGTTCTTAGCCACATTTATTTCATAACTTTGAACCAGTCTGGCCCTCCCCAACATGTGGCCGTTATTCGATTGGCCGAGTGGTTTAATACCAAACAAACAAGATTTAATCCTAATCAAAGTAGGTAATGAACAGCAGCCCCGGTGGCACAATCGGTTAGCGCGCCGTACTTATAGTCAGTACCTTCCCCACTGTCAGTAGTGGGATGAGGAATGCGGAGGTTGTGAGTTCGAGCCTCACCCGGGGCAGGCTGTAACTTTTTCTAATTTGTTTTGATTTTGGTTGATTCCCTGGATCCTTTGATACAAACGTGTACACGAAACTGTTTTAAATAGCAAAGTAAACATGTCTGTAATAGTTGTCACCAGCACAAGCTGACACGTCGACAAGGAAATATCATGTGATACTGACCAAGTTCTATTAACGATTGGCCATCGGCCGTCTTAAATGCCATACTTTTGGCCTGTAGGACATCTGCCTCCATAGCTCAGTGGTTAGAGCACTGGTCTTGTAAACCAGGGGTCGTGAGTTCGATCCTCACTGGGGGCTGTCATATTTTTTACCATACCTTGTTTTTGCCCACTGCCGTTAGTTCAAGGTATATTACCTTAATGCTGCGCTGTTGACTAGCGCGCCTCCATAGCTCAGTGGTTAGAGCACTGCTCTCGTAAAGCAGGGGTCGTGAGTTCGATTCTCACTGGGGGCTGTTTCATAAAGAATATTTTTTTACATGATTTGCAAAAAAACATATGCTGCTTGGTTTCTTAACTCCTTGGAATAAACTAATCAACCAATTGACAAAACAACATGAAAGTTGTAGAAATAACTCGGTATTTGGAAGTGAAGATGTGAAGGATTTTGTGTCCAAATTTTGCACAGAGCACATACACGCCTCTATAGCTCAGTGGATAGAGCACTGGTCTTGTAAACCAGGGGTCGTGAGTTCGATCCTCACTGGAGGCTGAGTTTTTATTTATGTAATTTACGTCTTTGAGAGTGAATGTATTACTTACATACTTGCTATACATATCGTCACGTATTAGTCACTTGCCAATAAAAACAGGTTCTTAGCCACATTTATTTCATAACTTTGAACCAGTCTGGCCCTCCCCAACATGTGGCCGTTATTCGATTGGCCGAGTGGTTTAATACCAAACAAACAAGATTTAATCCTAATCAAAGTAGGTAATGAACAGCAGCCCCGGTGGCACAATCGGTTAGCGCGCCGTACTTATAGTCAGTACCTTCCCCACTGTCAGTAGTGGGATGAGGAATGCGGAGGTTGTGAGTTCGAGCCTCACCCGGGGCAGGCTGTAACTTTTTCTAATTTGTTTTGATTTTGGTTGATTCCCTGGATCCTTTGATACAAACGTGTACACGAAACTGTTTTAAATAGCAAAGTAAACATGTCTGTAATAGTTGTCACCAGCACAAGCTGACACGTCGACAAGGAAATATCATGTGATACTGACCAAGTTCTATTAACGATTGGCCATCGGCCGTCTTAAATGCCATACTTTTGGCCTGTAGGACATCTGCCTCCATAGCTCAGTGGTTAGAGCACTGGTCTTGTAAACCAGGGGTCGTGAGTTCGATCCTCACTGGGGGCTGTCATATTTTTTACCATACCTTGTTTTTGCCCACTGCCGTTAGTTCAAGGTATATTACCTTAATGCTGCGCTGTTGACTAGCGCGCCTCCATAGCTCAGTGGTTAGAGCACTGCTCTCGTAAAGCAGGGGTCGTGAGTTCGATTCTCACTGGGGGCTGTTTCATAAAGAATATTTTTTTACATGATTTGCAAAAAAACATATGCTGCTTGGTTTCTTAACTCCTTGGAATAAACTAATCAACCAATTGACAAAACAACATGAAAGTTGTAGAAATAACTCGGTATTTGGAAGTGAAGATGTGAAGGATTTTGTGTCCAAATTTTGCACAGAGCACATACACGCCTCTATAGCTCAGTGGATAGAGCACTGGTCTTGTAAACCAGGGGTCGTGAGTTCGATCCTCACTGGAGGCTGAGTTTTTATTTATGTAATTTACGTCTTTGAGAGTGAATGTATTACTTACATACTTGCTATACATATCGTCACGTATTAGTCACTTGCCAATAAAAACAGGTTCTTAGCCACATTTATTTCATAACTTTGAACCAGTCTGGCCCTCCCCAACATGTGGCCGCATGCTTTTAGCCGTTAAATTATCTCCCCAATGAGTCTATCAACATATTCATAGCTTCAATAGTAAGTGAATTATAAGGAGAACAGTTTTTACTACGCTCTTGTACTATACTTCTTTATTTGGTTTTCCAAATGTGGTAGTTTTGTGTATCATTACGCGTGTGATTCGCCTCTGAAAGAGCACCCTTATATTTTTTATCAGCTGTACGTCTATATCTTGTTTCGTCCTGGATGTTGCAGGGAACAACATGTCCGTGTAGTTTACATGAGAAGATGATGTTTATTGTTTTCGAATGTTGCTAATTAAAGAAATAACAAGTTATAGTAAACGAATTTGAGAGGCTCATTGTATATACTTTTCAAATACCTGACAATGAAGGCATTAAAGTGACACAAAGTATCTTTCTTAAAATTTTATTTGGTTTTGATAAGCTTTAAAATATCTGATATGCTGATTGAAGTTCATATCTCATCACTGGACTTGCAAATATATCAATTTTGCATAATATGTCTAAAATGGTTGATTTTATGGGAAAATCAAGAAAACATCTTTAATACCTTTTTGTATTCGAAATTATGCATCCAATTAATCTACCTATTAGTTACAATACCTAATAAACACTATCGAATCGAATATATATTTATTTATGTAATTTACGTCTTTGAGAGTGAATGTATTACTTACATACTTGCTATACATATCGTCACGTATTAGTCACTTGCCAATAAAAACAGGTTCTTAGCCACATTTATTTCATAACTTTGAACCAGTCTGGCCCTCCCCAACATGTGGCCGTTATTCGATTGGCCGAGTGGTTTAATACCAAACAAACAAGATTTAATCCTAATCAAAGTAGGTAATGAACAGCAGCCCCGGTGGCACAATCGGTTAGCGCGCCGTACTTATAGTCAGTACCTTCCCCACTGTCAGTAGTGGGATGAGGAATGCGGAGGTTGTGAGTTCGAGCCTCACCCGGGGCAGGCTGTAACTTTTTCTAATTTGTTTTGATTTTGGTTGATTCCCTGGATCCTTTGATACAAACGTGTACACGAAACTGTTTTAAATAGCAAAGTAAACATGTCTGTAATAGTTGTCACCAGCACAAGCTGACACGTCGACAAGGAAATATCATGTGATACTGACCAAGTTCTATTAACGATTGGCCATCGGCCGTCTTAAATGCCATACTTTTGGCCTGTAGGACATCTGCCTCCATAGCTCAGTGGTTAGAGCACTGGTCTTGTAAACCAGGGGTCGTGAGTTCGATCCTTACTGGGGGCTGTCATATTTTTTTACCATACCTTGTTTTTGCCCACTGCCGTTAGTTCAAGGTATATTACCTTAATGCTGCGCTGTTGACTAGCGCGCCTCCATAGCTCAGTGGTTAGAGCACTGCTCTCGTAAAGCAGGGGTCGTGAGTTCGATCCTCACTGGGGGCTGTTTCATAAAGAATAATTTTTTACATGATTTGCAAAAAAACATATGCTGCTTGGTTTCTTAACTCCTTGGAATAAACTAATCAACCAATTGACAAAACAACATGAAAGTTGTAGAAATAACTCGGTATTTGGAAGTGAAGATGTGAAGGATTTTGTGTCAAAATTTTGCACAGATCACATACACGCCTCTATAGCTCAGTGGATAGAGCACTGGTCTTGTAAACCAGGGGTCGTGAGTTCGATCCTCACTGGAGGCTGAGTTTTTATTTATGTAATTTACGTCTTTGAGAGTGAATGTATTACTTACATACTTGCTATACATATCGTCACGTATTAGTCACTTGCCAATAAAAACAGGTTCTTAGCCACATTTATTTCATAACTTTGAACCAGTCTGGCCCTCCCCAACATGTGGCCGTTATTCGATTGGCCGAGTGGTTTAATACCAAACAAACAAGATTTAATCCTAATCAAAGTAGGTAATGAACAGCAGCCCCGGTGGCACAATCGGTTAGCGCGCCGTACTTATAGTCAGTACCTTCCCCACTGTCAGTAGTGGGATGAGGAATGCGGAGGTTGTGAGTTCGAGCCTCACCCGGGGCAGGCTGTAACTTTTTCTAATTTGTTTTGATTTTGGTTGATTCCCTGGATCCTTTGATACAAACGTGTACACGAAACTGTTTTAAATAGCAAAGTAAACATGTCTGTTATAGTTGTCACCAGCACAAGCTGACACGTCGACAAGGAAATATCATGTGATACTGACCAAGTTCTATTAACGATTGGCCATCGGCCGTCTTAAATGCCATACTTTTGGCCTGTAGGACATCTGCCTCCATAGCTCAGTGGTTAGAGCACTGGTCTTGTAAACCAGGGGTCGTGAGTTCGATCCTCACTGGGGGCTGTCATATTTTTTACCATACCTTGTTTTTGCCCACTGCCGTTAGTTCAAGGTATATTACCTTAATGCTGCGCTGTTGACTAGCGCGCCTCCATAGCTCAGTGGTTAGAGCACTGCTCTCGTAAAGCAGGGGTCGTGAGTTCGATTCTCACTGGGGGCTGTTTCATAAAGAGTATTTTTTTACATGATTTGCAAAAAAACATATGCTGCTTGGTTTCTTAACTCCTTGGAATAAACTAATCAACCAATTGACAAAACAACATGAAAGTTGTAGAAATAACTCGGTATTTGGAAGTGAAGATGTGAAGGATTTTGTGTCCAAATTTTGCACAGAGCACATACACGCCTCTATAGCTCAGTGGATAGAGCACTGGTCTTGTAAACCAGGGGTCGTGATTTCGATCCTCACTGGAGGCTGAGTTTTTATTTATGTAATTTACGTCTTTGAGAGTGAATGTATTACTTACATACTTGCTATACATATCGTCACGTATTAGTCACTTGCCAATAAAAACAGGTTCTTAGCCACATTTATTTCATAACTTTGAACCAGTCTGGCCCTCCCCAACATGTGGCCGCATGCTTTTAGCCGTTAAATTATCTCCCCAATGAGTCTATCAACATATTCATAGCTTCAATAGTAAGTGAATTATAAGGAGAACAGTTTTTACTACGCTCTTGTACTATACTTCTTTATTTGGTTTTCCAAATGTGGTAGTTTTGTGTATCATTACGCGTGTGATTCGCCTCTGAAAGAGCACCCTTATATTTTTTATCAGCTGTACGTCTATATCTTGTTTCGTCCTGGATGTTGCAGGGAACAACATGTCCGTGTAGTTTACATGAGAAGATGATGTTTATTGTTTTCGAATGTTGCTAATTAAAGAAATAACAAGTTATAGTAAACGAATTTGAGAGGCTCATTGTATATACTTTTCAAATACCTGACAATGAAGGCATTAAAGTGACACAAAGTATCTTTCTTAAAATTTTATTTGGTTTTGATAAGCTTTAAAATATCTGATATGCTGATTGAAGTTCATATCTCATCACTGGACTTGCAAATATATCAATTTTGCATAATATGTCTAAAATGGTTGATTTTATGGGAAAATCAAGAAAACATCTTAAATACGTTTTGTATTCGAAATTATGCATCCAATTAATCTACCTATTAGTTACAATACCTAATAAACACTATCGAATCGAATATATATTTATTTATGTAATTTACGTCTTTGAGAGTGAATGTATTACTTACATACTTGCTATACATATCGTCACGTATTAGTCACTTGCCAATAAAAACAGGTTCTTAGCCACATTTATTTCATAACTTTGAACCAGTCTGGCCCTCCCCAACATGTGGCCGTTATTCGATTGGCCGAGTGGTTTAATACCAAACAAACAAGATTTAATCCTAATCAAAGTAGGTAATGAACAGCAGCCCCGGTGGCACAATCGGTTAGCGCGCCGTACTTATAGTCAGTACCTTCCCCACTGTCAGTAGTGGGATGAGGAATGCGGAGGTTGTGAGTTCGAGCCTCACCCGGGGCAGGCTGTAACTTTTTCTAATTTGTTTTGATTTTGGTTGATTCCCTGGATCCTTTGATACAAACGTGTACACGAAACTGTTTTAAATAGCAAAGTAAACATGTCTGTAATAGTTGTCACCAGCACAAGCTGACACGTCGACAAGGAAATATCATGTGATACTGACCAAGTTCTATCGGCCGTCTTAAATGCCATACTTTTGGCCTGTAGGACATCTGCCTCCATAGCTCAGTGGTTAGAGCACTGGTCTTGTAAACCAGGGGTCGTGAGTTCGATCCTCACTGGGGGCTGTCATATTTTTTTACCATACCTTGTTTTTGCCCACTGCCGTTAGTTCAAGGTATATTACCTTAATGCTGCGCTGTTGACTAGCGCGCCTCCATAGCTCAGTGGTTAGAGCACTGCTCTCGTAAAGCAGGGGTCGTGAGTTCGATCCTCACTGGGGGCTGTTTCATAGAGAATATTTTTTTACATGATTTGCAAAAAAACATATGCTGCTTGGTTTCTTAACTCCTTGGAATAAACTAATCAACCAATTGACAAAACAACATGAAAGTTGTAGAAATAACTCGGTATTTGGAAGTGAAGATGTGAAGGATTTTGTGTCAAAATTTTGCACAGAGCACATACACGCCTCTATAGCTCAGTGGATAGAGCACTGGTCTTGTAAACCAGGGGTCGTGAGTTCGATCCTCACTGGAGGCTGAGTTTTTATTTATGTAATTTACGTCTTTGAGAGTGAATGTATTACTTACATACTTGCTATACATATCGTCACGTATTAGTCACTTGCCAATAAAAACAGGTTCTTAGCCACATTTATTTCATAACTTTGAACCAGTCTGGCCCTCCCCAACATGTGGCCGCATGCTTTTAGCCGTTAAATTATCTCCCCAATGAGTCTATCAACATATTCATAGCTTCAATAGTAAGTGAATTATAAGGAGAACAGTTTTTACTACGCTCTTGTACTATACTTCTTTATTTGGTTTTCCAAATGTGGTAGTTTTGTGTATCATTACGCGTGTGATTCGCCTCTGAAAGAGCACCCTTATATTTTTTATCAGCTGTACGTCTATATCTTGTTTCGTCCTGGATGTTGCAGGGAACAACATGTCCGTGTAGTTAACATGAGAAGATGATGTTTATTGTTTTCGAATGTTGCTAATTAAAGAAATAACAAGTTATAGTAAACGAATTTGAGAGGCTCATTGTATATACTTTTCAAATACCTGACAATGGAGGCATTAAAGTGACACAAAGTATCTTTCTTAAAATTTTATTTGGTTTTGATAAGCTTTAAAATATCTGATATGCTGATTGAAGTTCATATCTCATCACTGGACTTGCAAATATATCAATTTTGCATAATATGTCTAAAATGGTTGATTTTATGGGAAAATCAAGAAAACATCTTAAATACGTTTTGTATTCGAAATTATGCATCCAATTAATCTACCTATTAGTTACAATACCTAATAAACACTATCGAATCGAATATATATTTATTTATGTAATTTACGTCTTTGAGAGTGAATGTATTACTTACATACTTGCTATACATATCGTCACGTATTAGTCACTTGCCAATAAAAACAGGTTCTTAGCCACATTTATTTCATAACTTTGAACCAGTCTGGCCCTCCCCAACATGTGGCCGTTATTCGATTGGCCGAGTGGTTTAATACCAAACAAACAAGATTTAATCCTAATCAAAGTAGGTAATGAACAGCAGCCCCGGTGGCACAATCGGTTAGCGCGCCGTACTTATAGTCAGTACCTTCCCCACTGTCAGTAGTGGGATGAGGAATGCGGAGGTTGTGAGTTCGAGCCTCACCCGGGGCAGGCTGTAACTTTTTCTAATTTGTTTTGATTTTGGTTGATTCCCTGGATCCTTTGATACAAACGTGTACACGAAACTGTTTTAAATAGCAAAGTAAACATGTCTGTAATAGTTGTCACCAGCACAAGCTGACACGTCGACAAGGAAATATCATGTGATACTGACCAAGTTCTATCGGCCGTCTTAAATGCCATACTTTTGGCCTGTAGGACATCTGCCTCCATAGCTCAGTGGTTAGAGCACTGGTCTTGTAAACCAGGGGTCGTGAGTTCGATCCTCACTGGGGGCTGTCATATTTTTTTACCATACCTTGTTTTTGCCCACTGCCGTTAGTTCAAGGTATATTACCTTAATGCTGCGCTGTTGACTAGCGCGCCTCCATAGCTCAGTGGTTAGAGCACTGCTCTCGTAAAGCAGGGGTCGTGAGTTCGATCCTCACTGGGGGCTGTTTCATAAAGAATATTTTTTTACATGATTTGCAAAAAAACATATGCTGCTTGGTTTCTTAACTCCTTGGAATAAACTAATCAACCAATTGACAAAACAACATGAAAGTTGTAGAAATAACTCGGTATTTGGAAGTGAAGATGTGAAGGATTTTGTGTCCAAATTTTGCACAGAGCACATACACGCCTCTATAGCTCAGTGGATAGAGCACTGGTCTTGTAAACCAGGGGTCGTGAGTTCGATCCTCACTGGAGGCTGAGTTTTTATTTATGTAATTTACGTCTTTGAGAGTGAATGTATTACTTACATACTTGCTATACATATCGTCACGTATTAGTCACTTGCCAATAAAAACAGGTTCTTAGCCACATTTATTTCATAACTTTGAACCAGTCTGGCCCTCCCCAACATGTGGCCGTTATTCGATTGGCCGAGTGGTTTAATACCAAACAAACAAGATTTAATCCTAATCAAAGTAGGGAATGAACAGCAGCCCCGGTGGCACAATCGGTTAGCGCGCCGTACTTATAGTCAGTACCTTCCCCACTGTCAGTAGTGGGATGAGGAATGCGGAGGTTGTGAGTTCGAGCCTCACCCGGGGCAGGCTGTAACTTTTTCTAATTTGTTTTGATTTTGGTTGATTCCCTGGATCCTTTGATACAAACGTGTACACGAAACTGTTTTAAATAGCAAAGTAAACATGTCTGTAATAGTTGTCACCAGCACAAGCTGACACGTCGACAAGGAAATATCATGTGATACTGACCAAGTTCTATTAACGATTGGCCATCGGCCGTCTTAAATGCCATACTTTTGGCCTGTAGGACATCTGCCTCCATAGCTCAGTGGTTAGAGCACTGGTCTTGTAAACCAGGGGTCGTGAGTTCGATCCTCACTGGGGGCTGTCATATTTTTTTACCATACCTTGTTTTTGCCCACTGCCGTTAGTTCAAGGTATATTACCTTAATGCTGCGCTGTTGACTAGCGCGCCTCCATAGCTCAGTGGTTAGAGCACTGCTCTCGTAAAGCAGGGGTCGTGAGTTCGATCCTCACTGGGGGCTGTTTCATAAAGAATATTTTTTTACATGATTTGCAAAAAAACATATGCTGCTTGGTTTCTTAACTCCTTGGAATAAACTAATCAACCAATTGACAAAACAACATGAAAGTTGTAGAAATAACTCGGTATTTGGAAGTGAAGATGTGAAGGATTTTGTGTCCAAATTTTGCACAGAGCACATACACGCCTCTATAGCTCAGTGGATAGAGCACTGGTCTTGTAAACCAGGGGTCGTGAGTTCGATCCTCACTGGAGGCTGAGTTTTTATTTATGTAATTTACGTCTTTGAGAGTGAATGTATTACTTACATACTTGCTATACATATCGTCACGTATTAGTCACTTGCCAATAAAAACAGGTTCTTAGCCACATTTATTTCATAACTTTGAACCAGTCTGGCCCTCCCCAACATGTGGCCGTTATTCGATTGGCCGAGTGGTTTAATACCAAACAAACAAGATTTAATCCTAATCAAAGTAGGTAATGAACAGCAGCCCCGGTGGCACAATCGGTTAGCGCGCCGTACTTATAGTCAGTACCTTCCCCACTGTCAGTAGTGGGATGAGGAATGCGGAGGTTGTGAGTTCGAGCCTCACCCGGGGCAGGCTGTAACTTTTTCTAATTTGTTTTGATTTTGGTTGATTCCCTGGATCCTTTGATACAAACGTGTACACGAAACTGTTTTAAATAGCAAAGTAAACATGTCTGTAATAGTTGTCACCAGCACAAGCTGACACGTCGACAAGGAAATATCATGTGATACTGACCAAGTTCTATTAACGATTGGCCATCGGCCGTCTTAAATGCCATACTTTTGGCCTGTAGGACATCTGCCTCCATAGCTCAGTGGTTAGAGCACTGGTCTTGTAAACCAGGGGTCGTGAGTTCGATCCTCACTGGGGGCTGTCATATTTTTTACCATACCTTGTTTTTGCCCACTGCCGTTAGTTCAAGGTATATTACCTTAATGCTGCGCTGTTGACTAGCGCGCCTCCATAGCTCAGTGGTTAGAGCACTGCTCTCGTAAAGCAGGGGTCGTGAGTTCGATCCTCACTGGGGGCTGTTTCATAAAGAATATTTTTTTACATGATTTGCAAAAAAACATATGCTGCTTGGTTTCTTAACTCCTTGGAATAAACTAATCAACCAATTGACAAAACAACATGAAAGTTGTAGAAATAACTCGGTATTTGGAAGTGAAGATGTGAAGGATTTTGTGTCCAAATTTTGCACAGAGCACATACACGCCTCTATAGCTCAGTGGATAGAGCACTGGTCTTGTAAACCAGGGGTCGTGAGTTCGATCCTCACTGGAGGCTGAGTTTTTATTTATGTAATTTACGTCTTTGAGAGTGAATGTATTACTTACATACTTGCTATACATATCGTCACGTATTAGTCACTTGCCAATAAAAACAGGTTCTTAGCCACATTTATTTCATAACTTTGAACCAGTCTGGCCCTCCCCAAAATGTGGCCGTTATTCGATTGGCCGAGTGGTTTAATACCAAACAAACAAGATTTAATCCTAATCAAAGTAGGTAATGAACAGCAGCCCCGGTGGCACAATCGGTTAGCGCGCCGTACTTATAGTCAGTACCTTCCCCACTGTCAGTAGTGGGATGAGGAATGCGGAGGTTGTGAGTTCGAGCCTCACCCGGGGCAGGCTGTAACTTTTTCTAATTTGTTTTGATTTTGGTTGATTCCCTGGATCCTTTGATACAAACGTGTACACGAAACTGTTTTAAATAGCAAAGTAAACATGTCTGTAATAGTTGTCACCAGCACAAGCTGACACGTCGACAAGGAAATATCATGTGATACTGACCAAGTTCTATCGGCCGTCTTAAATGCCATACTTTTGGCCTGTAGGACATCTGCCTCCATAGCTCAGTGGTTAGAGCACTGGTCTTGTAAACCAGGGGTCGTGAGTTCGATCCTCACTGGGGGCTGTCATATTTTTTTACCATACCTTGTTTTTGCCCACTGCCGTTAGTTCAAGGTATATTACCTTAATGCTGCGCTGTTGACTAGCGCGCCTCCATAGCTCAGTGGTTAGAGCACTGCTCTCGTAAAGCAGGGGTCGTGAGTTCGATCCTCACTGGGGGCTGTTTCATAAAGAATATTTTTTTACATGATTTGCAAAAAAACATATGCTGCTTGGTTTCTTAACTCCTTGGAATAAACTAATCAACCAATTGACAAAACAACATGAAAGTTGTAGAAATAACTCGGTATTTGGAAGTGAAGATGTGAAGGATTTTGTGTCCAAATTTTGCACAGAGCACATACACGCCTCTATAGCTCAGTGGATAGAGCACTGGTCTTGTAAACCAGGGGTCGTGAGTTCGATCCTCACTGGAGGCTGAGTTTTTATTTATGTAATTTACGTCTTTGAGAGTGAATGTATTACTTACATACTTGCTATACATATCGTCACGTATTAGTCACTTGCCAATAAAAACAGGTTCTTAGCCACATTTATTTCATAACTTTGAACCAGTCTGGCCCTCCCCAACATGTGGCCGCATGCTTTTAGCCGTTAAATTATCTCCCCAATGAGTCTATCAACATATCCATAGCTTCAATAGTAAGTGAATTATAAGGAGAACAGTTTTTACTACGCTCTTGTACTATACTTCTTTATTTGGTTTTCCAAATGTGGTAGTTTTGTGTATCATTACGCGTGTGATTCGCCTCTGAAAGAGCACCCTTATATTTTTTATCAGCTGTACGTCTATATCTTGTTTCGTCCTGGATGTTGCAGGGAACAACATGTCCGTGTAGTTAACATGAGAAGATGATGTTTATTGTTTTCGAATGTTGCTAATTAAAGAAATAACAAGTTATAGTAAACGAATTTGAGAGGCTCATTGTATATACTTTTCAAATACCTGACAATGAAGGCATTAAAGTGACACAAAGTATCTTTCTTAAAATTTTATTTGGTTTTGATAAGCTTTAAAATATCTGATATGCTGATTGAAGTTCATATCTCATCACTGGACTTGCAAATATATCAATTTTGCATAATATGTCTAAAATGGTTGATTTTATGGGAAAATCAAGAGAACATCTTAAATACGTTTTGTATTCGAAATTATGCATCCAATTAATCTACCTATTAGTTACAATACCTAATAAACACTATCGAATCGAATATATATGCCTGTCAGCTTATGACAAGGTTTCAAAATTACGTTTGGCGAATTTGCGCGCGCCACTCTAGCCACATTGTCCGGTTTTCGATCAAAATTCCGACTTTGAATTGCCGTATTTTCGCTCTAAGTTACTGATTGACCTTTAACTTGTTATTTTCAGTGACAGTTAGTAGTTCCCGATGTAATAACATCAATTTCAAAAGTTGACATATGTGATCCTATCAACATATTCTGTGTCTCTTTAACATCATAGTTTATTTGGTTTTTTTTAATTGTCCATTGATATCCTTTCCCTCGTTATATGAGGATAAATCAAATCTACAGGATGGATATCTCCTTTTCCATTAGGATAATACTTATGAAATTCCCCCTAACAAAACTGTCAATGAATTCATTCATTGATCAGAGATTGTTTACACATGTGGAGTAGGGGCAGAGTACACCAGTTTGCATGCTTTTCTCGCAATGCCCAGGCGCCGACACACTCTAGCGCACATTGCCAGGCTGCTCAGGAGGATTGTAAAATTGATCATTGAGTCAGAAGTTTTGGATTTCAGCTTTGTCCCACTGACCATGTTTTGATTCTATGTTTGATGACTCGTTGAATATATCATAGTTAGGTAAGACAAACTTACAGTAGTTTCCTACACTACAGCATGATCAGTTTACATATCAGAATAATCATGTATATGTGCCATTCCGTAAACTTTGGGGTTTCCATATGCAACCCGTTAACGGTAGTATCATTTGATCAAGCAATATCGACTGTTGCAGAAAAGGTAATTTTCAAAGCTAATCAACGTTGAATTGTGACAGTAGAATGGGTTGAAGTCGGGGTTATGATCGAAAACCGGACAGGGGTGAGCGTCAATCAGTCAAAACTTATTGTGGAAATTTATCAAGGTTAGCAAGGTTATTATGTGACCTTGAAGTTGTCAATATATAAGTTATGTTCACCCATTAATCAAATTTTAAAATTAGAAAAAAGTTTTGTGTGATCTTATATCAATAATTTGTAATATTTTTTACGGCTTCAGATATCCTATTTAATTGTATGTTTCTTTAAAAAATCAATTTTAATAGTGTTGATGAGATGGCGATACTGTGAAGTCAAAACCCCTCTTTATCCTCTGCTTGTATATCTGCTTATAATTTTAATTAGACCTAAACCAAGCAGTCTTTCAGTAGAAGGCATTTTTAGCAAGTGGTCTTTTTAGTGAAACATGTATTAGGGGAGACCAGGGCAAAGCGCGCCGTCGGGGCAAAGTGACAAAGCCGTATTTCTCTTTAACGATCGAAATATGGCGTGGTTTGTCATTATCAACCAATGATAGCAAATGTTAAGAAACGTTGTGGTCCACGTTTGCATCTTAAGCGTAAGTTGGAGACTTGCCATTACAAAAAGTTAAAAAAACGGCATTTTTCTTTAAGGAAAGAGTTTGTCCGAATTCAAATATTTAATATAATCACAAAACGCAACATTGAACTCAAGTGCACCTATTACACAAAAATGTATCACCTATTCATTGAATTAAGAATTTTGTAATTCATTGCTTTAATTATTTTCTATTATGCACATATCGAATGGTACCCTCAAAGGGGCAAAGTGAGCAGGGGGAGCGCTTTGCCCCGAATTGGTCTAAAATAAGTTTTTATCGTCAACACATTAGTGTCAGAGTTATCAATTATTTTTCTTAAGCATATATCGTAAAATAGAATTGTAATTTACATTCCATAATTTTCCTGTATTTTAAAAAATTTATATTATCAATGAAGTATTAAATAGTATTATAAACTCATGTCCAAGAGAAACGATACCATACAAATCCCAAAATAACTCAATCCACTGCAGATTAATAAGACTAAAACATAGTAATATCATTTCTTCAGTAGTCAACTTACGTCTATGCAAAATTTGGAAACATTATCTTTTCATGTTTGCGAGAAACATGCATTTGAAAAAATCATCGATCTGGAATCTCCTTAACTAGGCGAGATAGCAGAGAGAAATTGGACACTTTCGCTTGTTTTAAAACGTTCTAGTGCAGTGATGCGTCAACGAATTTATGTCAAATAAAGTGTATTATATCAACAACATTTTTTTCTGACATAAATTCAATACTTTATCAATTATAAAGTGAAATGACAAAAGTTCTGTTCATAAAACAATTTGAAACTTCGATTTATGCACTCCATGTACATTTGAAAAGACACAAAATCAAAAGTATCTTTTCCTGAAGAATGAAAATGTGCATACTTCTTTACAAGACATATGCCTGTTAGACACACTTAAATTCGACTCTGTCAGGTTATAGAACTTTGTTTCGGACGACTTTGAAAACTTGGTATCGTTTCTTTTGGACATGAGTTTAGGATTTTTGCTTCATTTAGAAACACATATATTTTCTTTGACTTTTTAGCATAAGTTTGATATTCATTATATATTTTGTTTTATCTCCAAACAATTAAGAAGATAGTTCGTATGGGCAAGCCAAACAGAGATTAGATGTTTGTAAAATGTCAAACTTGTCTTTTAAACCAATCAATTTCTTTATTACTTTCATATTTTTATTCTTTTCTGATAGTAAATGAGTTAAATTGTCAAGACTCTCATAGTTCTTAGAAATTCGTATATAGTAATTATGTAAGTTTTTGGTTAAGAACTTCGAAAATCGAGGTTTATGACAAATACAAAATATTTTGTCTTTCTTTGCACACTGAGCCTTGTTTGTTTTATATTTGTTTAGTTTTCATAAGGGTGCCTTTGAACTGCATGGCACTTAAAACATAACTTTGATGTATTGTAACTTTTTATAGGTGTTTGACATATTACATGTGTGTGTCTTTACGCACGGGGCGCTTTGCCCAAAACTACGGGGCAAAGTGCGCCGCCTTTGTCGAAATATATTTTCGTTTATATCTCTATATGCTGGCATGGTAGGTTAAAAAGCAAATGCCATACAATAGTTTATCTGATGAGAATTAGAGACATGCTGCAAGTTGCATTCTAAACATGTTAATGTGCCCATAAAACACGCTTGTATGTTAGGGGGCGCGCTTTGCCCTGGTCTCCCCTACTAGACATAGATTTTACCGCTATATATAAGCCAAATTTGTGAGAAAACAAACGATCAACATATTCTAAATTAGAAAAGTGAGAGAAAATCAATAACTTTGCATAACATGTACTATATACAAGTTTAACTTGACATTATTTCGTTTTGGTAAGCAGTCAGCTAGCACCACTTATGATGTGAAGATTGTAGGAGCATTGATGAGAACACTAAATTGACGTTCGAAAGAAACTTTTTAACATTTAAACTCGAATACTAAATAATTTGAATGTTGACAGTTACGTTTGCAATGACATAGTTTAAGCATTTATTCTTAAAACAAAAAAACCCCTCTAAACACCTTAAACTTTGGTGGAACTATATTTATGCATTTTTGTGAAAATCAAAAAGAATACCGCACTTAAATCAGCTGATATCGGTGCTGGTAGTATTATAAAATTGTATATCAACGTCGTTCTTTTCCTAAGGAATAGAAACATACCTTAATCGATAAAAGGTCTAGCTCAGTTCGCGATTCACCCCTGATAATAGTGAAAAACGTTAAGCGTTATTAATATTATCGTTTCATTGTTTCTTGATATTGTTGGTAAACCGATAAGACAATTGAGTTTTGGAGATATGATAAGCTCTGGACAAGAAAAACCACCGCATGAAGGTAGATATCTGGTACTTTAGACATCCTCAAACTTCTAAGAGAACAGTTTATAATTGTTACTCCAGTGATCAGTATAATTTATCGACTTTCCTTTCATTGTGAAATACGCGTATATCCCTTAAATACTTTAAGAACAATAATGTCACAACAAATAATCAAGTAAAGAAATAATTATTTTTGAAATTTTCGTATACATATTTTCTGGTGGGAATAAAAATAATTTATAAGTCCGAGTTCTTGCCAATGACAAACATTTATCGACCAAACAAAAGTTTACCAAAAGTTGTAGATGATCTGATCGCCTGCTAATGTTTACTCGTGAAAACACATGATCTTATTATATTGTCATTTGTTGATGAATATTAACATATAGGTCAACTCATAACTACTACTAATACACCCTATATAATTCAAATATATATATATAGCAGTAATAATTCAAATATATAACGCAAAGTGTAGCAATGCGATTGCTTTTTCTTACACAAAATGGCCGCCAATGGATTTTATGTGAATCTTAATCCTCCGACTATGGATGATTGGCTTGTGTAATTAAATTTTTGACACTGTCCAAATAATACATTAAGCATTAACTTACAATTATCAGTGAAAATTTGAAAATATGAAATTATTAAAAAACATTTTCGTTGTGTGGTGCCATCCTTCGACATGATTTGTTGTTCTTGGGCCGTCGTTGTTGTAGTGGTTCCAGTAGTGGCGTGGCAACCTTCCACCCACTGCTCAGTTACATAGCAAATAGTGTCTACATGGGTTGGTCCAGACTCTAATGTTTCAAACCAGACATCACCCACAAGTTCAGCTTGAATAAGCGGTAGGGCTGCTGCTCTTCTTACTAGACCAAAAGATTGGACACAGACACTGGCTGTAATGATTAATTATTTTTCAAAAAGTGAGTAAAATCACTAATGAACAGTGTTCACAATTGACTTAACAGCTGACCAGAGATCATTATTCGCTAGGTATTACCTGCGAGTCAACTTTTCACAAAACCCAGCATTTTAATCCCCTCTTGTCACAAAACCCCACATCAAAGAAATGCCGCTGGTCTCCTTCAAATTTCAGAAAAGTCGCCTAAACGCGAATACCTCGGTCTAATTAGGTGAACACTTTTCAGCAACAGACTATAATCCCCCAGCCCTAATTCCTTAACCCCCCCCCCCCCCCCAAAAATATTTTGAGCTAACTGATAACACCCCTAATGGATAACCACGCAACACTATTACAGATACATGGAATGCCAGATTAAGACCCTGTTAGCACATTTCTTTCACCAACTTCATTACTGGTGATCTTAAATTTGACCTTCAATGAGCACATGTCAAAAACATTGTAGGCAATATCATTAAAATAATTAATTTGAGATCACACAATCAATGCTCACATTTCATATATTTCATGACATATTTAAAAGTTTTAGCTCAAAGACCAAACAAAGCATTTTCGCGGTACCAGATAAAGTCATGACCTTGGTGTGACCTTGACCTTGATCTTTGATGGAATGTAACTAAATCCATTTCAAAGCTTGGTAATTCTCCATAGTTGATAAGTGACAAATGCAGATTCGATATCAAATTACTTTTAGAGTGATTTTATAAATCGTGACTTTGACCTTTGACCTTGAAGGAAAAGTATGAAAAGCATACTAGGATAAGGCTGTAGACAATAGAACACGTGTGGCGGCAGCCGTGATAAGTGCACACAAACTGAAGGAAGATAGCAAAGTATTGAGAAAGTCAGATTTCACAGCTAAATTTGGTAGAGTCATTTGAACCCGAATAGAGTCATTTGAAACTAGGCGTTTCCCTGGGCTCACGTGATGAGTCAAATTGGACTAGGCCCAAATAACTCTCGAGTCAAATGAGGCTAGAGAGTCATTTGAGCCTATTACACCGATTTGTTAGCGGGCTTGCATGACGTGGTATAGATGTGTTATTCGCTAGACGTAATAACGGAGCATTTCAACTTGTTTATTTAGATAGAAAATGAACTTTATTATTCAGCTGTTCGTTCACTCGTCACTCTATCACCACAAAATTAAAGTTTCTATTAGAGCGATATTCCTCAACAATGGCCACGTTAAAATAACCGTTAAACCTCAGGTGTTGTATGTCAATTTCTTGAAAGTGTAATCGTAATCAAGTACCTGGAGCCAGCACTAAATGCAATCATGTTGTAGGTTCTGCCTATACCCCGTATTCCAGAAATGAACGACACCTGCTTACTAAACGGAATGTATACAAATGGTGGAGTGTCAAAGGTAAACACAATTTACCAATCAGTCTTTTGAAGAAAATACACTTGATACCGGGGTAAATGGCTTTTTGAATAAATGAAATAGTAAAATGATTTCAGAATACAATAGGCTAAACAGACCATTGTGAATCACCAAAAACGTTTCAATACACTTGCGCATATATTTCACATTACAGCTTAAGAAAGGAAGAAACGTCCAAAAGCAATTATTGTAGTTGACTCAAATCATCAATGTCGATATGAAGTGTCGGCTGGAAGGTGGTATAGACTGTGTCCAGCGGGAGGTTCCCTACAAGGTTCATCTGGCTGAAGAGTTGGGGTACATATATAGCATATACAGAAGGAATAAGAAGAGCGCCTACAGAATAGAGAGAGCACACGCATCTGATGAGGGTCACGGACACCTGCTCTTTACATTAAACTCCATCCATGGTAAATGTTGACTTTTTTACTCAATGTGCATTTGCCAACTTACCGAATTTTCAACATTCATTATTTAGGTAAGAACCATATGATGTTCTTGCTATGATGAAGCCATTACGTTTACTGACAGTAACATATACTGCAACTTTCCTACCTTGTTATTGTTCGAATAAGTCATACAAAAAACTTTACAAATATGCTATTATGACAATGTGATATTTTCATAATTTCAATAACGTTTAGTAGCATTGTTCATTGAAAATGTTCCTTGAAAATGGCTTATTGAAAAATCAAAACCGAGGAGATGGTTTTCATAAAACATATGAACTGATTGAAGATATGATAAATGTTTACTTGATATTTGACACAACTCAATGACGAGTTGACTGCAGAGAGTTAACTGAGCACATCCGAGCACTGCACGTGCTTTACGTCTGCTCCCCATGCCGTACACGTTAGCTGTTCTCTTTCCGGTTTGTTAAAAACTTAGGGTTGTTCCTGACAAACACGCATGAATGTTATCGTGCTCATTCGTCACCAAGTTGACAAAGCTGTCGGTTTAGCAAGCTAAGGGTTCAGTTCATGATGGCAATTCACGGGAAATTGAAGAGCATTCCCAGGGTAGATAAATACCCAGCAGTCCAAACAAAATTAGGAGGAAACTGACACTGAAGGTTACCCAGTACAAAATTAAAGGAATCTGACAATAGTAACATCACTAGCGGGTTTAGAGCTCCTCAGCTGGAATCATTGGATGAATAACAAATCTTTGTAATTCAATTCTCAAGAAAATCAAAATAATGTTATGATAGAGGAATTATTACGAAACAGTTATGAGATATTTAACAAATATGCAATTATATTCATTGTAACAATTTAAAACGTATGCCTTATTGATATGGGACCATTGATGATATTGTAGAGATTTAAAGGATCACTCCGTCCCACTGTTTCCATTCCAGAGGCGTTATGTACGACAGGAGCTTCCAGACTATGCAAACCATTCCGGGAGGGTGCTCTGAATTCCCTCAGTCAGGATACATTCCCGTTTGTTCCATTGTATAGATAAAACATGTAGCATATATCTTCTATAGTTAAAAACTGGTAAATCTTGCAGAAACATCTCATTATACTCGAAAGGACGTCAAAAAAAATGAAAGACCACAGTGACACTGAATTATTTCAATATTCCATCAAGGCAAATGCTTTGGGGATTGTTACTTCGACTTTTGAACATACATAAGATTGTTGCTTTATCTTCAGTTAGAACAAAATATCCTCATGTATTTGACGCTTGGGGTTGATAAATAATTCTCAAAAAAACGGATCCTTAAACGCTTGGCTCTGTCAGAGTGCCCACTTCAGACTAGACCGGGTTCAAGAGTGATAGACTACCTCATTTACCTCATAAATATGAACACTGACAAAGAGCTTATACAATTTCTACGTAAAATTTAAAACAGTAGTTTCAATAGATAAAATACCAAATGCTGTGCTGTGGAGGTCTTAAAATGATCTCGAATCGGGTTCAGTGATACAATGTTTTTATATTTTCTTTCAGAAATACTGTATGATAAATGTTGCTTATGTGTTCCCTTTATATTTCATTTCGTTTGATCACAACCATCCCTTTGAATGTGGAAGATACTAAAATATGAATATCAAGGGAAATATAGCCATCTGTTACATCTGTGATATTGAATGCAAGTATTTGAGATTTTGCTATGCGTATTTCCCAGCTGTTAAACCCGTGCAGCTGTTTCATGTAATCAGTACACCACTTGGTGTTGCAGGGTATTCACTCACCCTCAAGTCATTACCGTAAGACTCTATCAGTCAATTTGTTGAATACTTTTTATATTAAAAAAATTAGTTGGCGCTCTAAGAACACTTTTGACATATTGAAATAAAGACTGTCATACGACATGCCATGTTTTCACTGTGAGGTGCTCGTTTATATTTCGTAATATGCACTAATAGCACAGGAACCCGATATCGTAAATAAAATGTAGGTAAAACGTAGATAAGAAAGACCCACCCCTCTATATAATTGAGTACAGGAATCCGATATCGTAAGTAAAATGTAGGTAAAACGTAGATAAGAAAGACCCACCCCTCTATATAATTGAGTACAGGAATCCGATATCGTAAATAAAATGTAGGTAAAACGTAGATAAGAAAGACCCACCCCTCTATTTAATTGAGTACTCAATTATATAGAAGTGTGGGTCTTTCTCAATTATATAGAGGGGTGGGTCTTTCTTATCTACGTTTTACCTACATTTTATTTACGATATCGGGTTCCTGTGACTAATAGCTGAGAGGTTACCTTTCACCTAGACAGAGTTAGGAAGTGCCAACGATTGGTTTGGCTGGGTATATCGGATGATTTGAACAGGGGCTGTCAAAGTTAGGCAATGTTTTTGTCCCCAAAATGTAACCCATTTTCTACCAATTTTTGGTGAAATGTAGACATTATCAGTTTGTTACTGTTTCCGGATCATACACTTATTATTTAATATACTCTCCTCGATAGTTAACAATATGCCCGATTATCCTAATCTGTCTAATTCCGACAAACCTTACACAGAGTAAAGACAGAGTTATCGCTACCTTCATCTGTACTGCATACTCACCACCAGGTGGCTAACCCTACGTCATCATTGCTTTTCTGTCGGCCATCAAGGACACTCGTGTTTTTGATAGCTCTGATTTTCGACTGCTTTTGTGTTCTGAATAAACCTTCTTAGTGTTTCCTTTCTCAGTTACAGGTTTGAGGGTTAGCTATTTCTCGCGGAAATAGCTAGTACCTCTTTCCGTGTGTTTGTTGCCGGTTTTGTCAGCAGTTGACTTGTCAGCTGTTGTCGATTTCGGCTGACCCGGGTTGCACGTGCGTTTCGTGCGGGTCGCCCAGCTTCTCGCTTAGCTGGTTTGGAGGTAGACCTCTCGTCTACCGTCTCTCGACTGTCGCCTGAGTGGCTCGCTTGCCGCTAGCGCCTGCCGCCTGCCTGCGCTTCAGGCGGCCTCTTGTTAGCGCCGGCGCCTGGACAGCTCCTTTCGCCTGCCGCGGTAGGCGCTCTACCGTCTCCCGATAGCGCTTGTCGTCTAGCGCTTCAGGCGGCCTCTCGCTTGCGCATGGCGCTTGGACAGCTCCTGTCGCCTGCGCGTCAGGCGCTCTACCGCCTTCCGATAGCGCTTGTCGCCTAGTGCTTCAGACGGCCTCTCGCGCGTCTGTTGCTGGGATAGCGCTTGTCGCCTGCCGCGTCAAGTGCCCCCCGCCTCCCGCTAGTGCTTGTTCAGCGCCTGTCGGTGGGTAGTTCTTCCCTTTCAGCGCCTCGTCGCGCTCTCTAGCATTGGACAGGCGCCTACCTTCTGGGTAGCGGTCGCCGTTTTCATGGTGTTTCCCTACTCAGGTTTTTGTGGAGGGTGTGGATCAAGGAAGTCGGCGCGCTTCGATCCACACTCGCTCTGCCGCCTGTGCCGCAATCTCTGCGCCGAGTCGGACAGGTGTAGGGAATGTGAGGCTCTCTCGTCAGCGGAGCATAGAGAGTACCGTACCGCGGTGAAGAAGTCAGAGTCTCAGCAGAAGCTAAGAGTTTCGAGGCGGCCTTCCACCTCCTCTTCTGCTACCGCTCCTAACCCTTCCTCGGACAATGTCCAGGACTCCGACTTCATCATCTCGGAGGACACGGCAATGTTTGACGTGCCAGTGTCGGGTGACTTGTCCCCTGCCAGGGACACCTTGGACCTGTCTCCTCAGACAAGCGGGGTCGAGGGGTCTCCTGTCAGGAGATCCTCCCCTGAGGAGGCCGTCTCGGACTCTTCGCGGAACGTTACCGAGATCTCCTGGAGCTAGCGCTTCGGGGGCCTCTGTCACTGCGCAAGTGGCAAAGGCTGCTAGGGTTCTTGAGTTCGACTCAACTCTTCACTCGAAGGGGGAGGTTGCAACTTAGGCCCCTGCAGATCTTCGTGAACGTGCATGTCAGGGAGGAGACGTGTCATCACGTCTTCTCCATACCTCCGGAACTCAGACGTCACCTCTCCTGGTGGCAGCAGGAGTCCAACGTGTTGGTGGGGGTTCCCCTCAGGGAACCGCCAGCAACGTGTCACCTATTTATGGACGCCTCCACCCAAGGGTGGGGAGCCCATCTCGATGTGGAACAGACGGCAGGGGTGTGGTCGGCAGCTCAGGTGAGCCGCCACATCAACGTCTTAGAGCTGGACGCCATTCGTCTGGCAATCGACCATTGGTCAGGTCGGCTGCAGGGGCAGGTCCTGTGTGTTCACACGGACAGCTCAGCGGCGGCCTGGGCCATCAACAAACAAGGCTCGACCAAAGCAGACTCGCTTCTGCAACTGGTGATGGAGCTGTTTCGCCTAGTGGACAGTCTCGGACTCTCTCTCCGCGCAGTGCACATTCCGGGAGCCAAGAACGTCCTTGCGGACGCCTTGTCTCGCCCGGACCAACCTCCATCTACGGAGTGGATGTTGCACCCGAGAGTGTTCGAGAGTCTGTGCCTGAGGTTCGGCAAGCCTCACATAGACCTCTTCGCGACGCGGCTCAACCACCAGTTGCCGACGTACGTGTCTCCTGTACTGGACCCTACCGCGTGGGCTCTTGATGCGCTTTCGTTAGGATGGGAGGGGATGGTTGCCTACGCCTATCCCCCTCCCGCCATCCTGAACCTCGTGGTGGCGAAGATACAGGAGACTCGGGTTCTTCAACTTTTGTTGGTAGCACCGTTGTGGCCAGCCAGGGCCTGGTACGTTCCCCTCCGAAGGATGTGCCGCCAAGACCCGATTCCTCTCCCCCTGAGGTGGGATCTTCTGTCGAGCAGACCGAGCGGGCGGGTTCACGAGAATCCCCAGGCGTTAATGCTTCACGCTTGGTTTGTCTCCAGAGGGGTCTGACAGGGGCGGGTTTTTCCAAATCCGTCGCCGAGGCGGTGGCGACTTCTCAAAGGCCTTCCACTAGGAATGTCTATGATGCTCAGTGGGGGGCCTTTGCGACCTTCTGTGACAAGGAGGGGTACGATGTCCAGGCAGTAACGGTCCCTCAGGTTGCTGAGTACCTGGTCTATCTACGGGAGACAAGGAAGTTGAAAGCCTCGTCCATCAACACCAATCTGGAGGCAATAATGTCCGTTCTCAGGAAACGGGACCCCCAGTTGGACATCTCGGTCCTAAAGGAGCTAGTGAAGACTTACCGGAATGTGGACGGGCGGAGGAAACTCAGGCCCCCAGAGTGGGACTTAGCGGTGGTCCTCAACCATCTTAAGTCGGACCACTACGAACAGTTGACGGAGACGACCATCCTCCGCCTCACAATCAAAACAGCTTTTTTAGTTGCAATGGGGTCCGCAGCCAGGATTTCAGAGCTTCATGCTCTCCAGGCGGACCTCTTGCGTTTTGATGTGAGGGATGGGGGATCGGCCACTCTGGGGCTGGCGCCTGAGTTCGTCTGTAAGAATCAAGCCGCGGACGAGAGGGGTAGAACCTTCTCGCTACCGTCCATTTCCGGGGGTGTGGATCCGACGGACGAGGAGAACCGCCTCCTCTGTCCAGTACGTGCTTTACGGATCTACACGGAGAAAACCCGGACACTGCGTCAAGGGAGGAGGAGACTCTTCATCCCGCATTCCCAGACCAGTGTCCGGAAAATTGACAAAAGACAACTGAGTGTCTACCTCCGCTCTGCGGTGTTAGACGCTTATAAGGCCGCGGATCTGGATCCCCCAGCGAGGTCCAATCCGCACGAGATCAGGGCCATCTCAGCGACGATGGCTCTCCACAGCAATTTGGCGGTGGCGGACATCATGGCTGGCTGCTTCTTGAAGTCAGGCCTGGTGTTCGCCAACCATTACCTCCGGGATATCTCCAACGAGGATTTGGAGGGAATCAACCGCCTGGGCGCACAGGTGTACGCCCAGCAGCGAGTTCCTTCGGCTCCTCAGCGTAGGAGTCACCCTTCAACTCGTTAATCTTTTTATTTTTCGTAATAAACCCGAGGTTGATCTTATTTGTGTGTCTGTTGTCTTTGTTATTCTAGCTAGCGACCTTAGTTACGGACCCCCTCGCGTAGCGAGGATGGGTCAGGTTTGACCGCTCCGGTTGATAGGGGATCTTCTGATTGTCGACTTTTGGGTCACTAGCTCTCTGGTGTAAGATAGAGTTTATCGCTTTAACCTCTCGCACCCATTTCCGTCTGTCGGATTCGGGCATATTGTTAACTATCGAGGAGAGTATATTAAATAATAGTATGTTTTTGTTTAAACATCATTATTTATACTCACCGTCGATAGTTAACAATCGTTAGCTCCCACCCGGCCTCCCCTCTGTACGATCGGCGTTCTCTGCCCGTCAGAAGAAGCAATGATGACGTAGGGTTAGCCACCTGGTGGTGAGTATGCAGTACAGATGAAGGTAGCGATAAGTCTGTCTTTACTCTGTGTATGGTTTGTCGGAATTAGACAGATTAGGATAATCGGGCATATTGTTAACTATCGACGGTGAGTATAAATAATGATGTTTAAACAAAAACATACTATCTATTTGCTTTGCTCACATTTATAACAATCCTTTATAAATTTTCCCTAGGGGGTTTCATTTTTTCAGGAGATTATATGAAGCTTACTTTCTTCAGTAAAGGTTGATCATTTGATAACTAGAACATAATACGAGAAAATTCCCAACTAGGGACGATTTTTAAAAATGTCAGATAACCTTAAGTATATCAGTGAAACGTTGATGAAATTGAAGATTAGTATATGATATTTATCTTAAAAAGTTTATGTTATTTCATCGGAGATGGAACAATAACAAATCATTGTCATCACGTAATGAAAATTGTCTCTTGGGAAATGAAATGAGGAAAGAAGATATCAATTACTGTACTATGAGAAGGTGAAAAAAAAGGAATCGATTCTCCTTGGAAAACTACATTTAAGATTAATGTCTTTAACAAAAGGGCCTACATGAATAGATACCGGATCCTATAACGGTTGTTATTGCTCGGAGTTTATGTCAATGATAAGAAAAGCGAATAGTTAACATAAAACTCAAGCAACAATGACTATGTATGCATTGCATCATACTAGGTAATCGTATACTACAATGAAAATAAATTTTTTTTACTGAAATTCTGGATAAAGATGTTCGGAGTGTATTTTGTAAACACTGATATGAAACCTTATATTTTGTGTTTTGAAGTTTGTAATATAAAGTTCACGCGTTTTGACTAAATTGCAAAATAAACCCTTAAATATTTGACCATGTTACTGGTGCAAAGAAACTTGAAACAAAGGTCACATTACAGTCTTGAATTGAGGTCCTAACAGTAGTAGTAATTGTCGGCTAAATTGTGAATTTATTAATTCATCGACCTTTGACCTGAATATATCTTGTACAAACGTAGCAATTTTACAAATTGAATTACTTCAATATGTGAATAACATTAACATGAATAAAACTTTTAAACGTTATTTGTAGCCCCTTCTTAAGATGACTTTTAAAGAAATTGAGTAGTAATATACTGCTAAATCAAATGACATTCCAAAAGTGTCAAATTGGAAAATTCAGTTTGCAGTTAAAATCTTTAGCGATCTCGAATTTCTTGCTTGACATTCGCATCCCATACACTGGACAACAGTCTGTTAGAATGTCTTAGAATGTTGTGATATTCCCTAGCATGTTCAATAAGTAACCAAGACATACTGTCGACTACAAGATGGGTTTGCACATCCAAGGTTTTCTGTACCCGGGGTTATAAAATGTTATAAAATTATTGGAAAAACCTTCCTTAGGTGTCCTTGAACACATTAGATTCCCTTGTCATCCTTGGTTGAACTCACCGCTCCCCAACTGGTAAATAACATTGTTCTTTTTAACTTCAGATTGCCGAAGCATAAACATTTCTTTGAAAATTACATATGCCAAATGACTCTAAAATAAACAAGAACACGTGTTTTTGATTGAACATATTTTGATTGTGTATGCAAAACAGAGCTCAAAACAAATCAGTCTTTTCAAATTCGGGCTTTATTGAATGTATTGAAAATGGATGAATTAACTGGATATTGGAAATACATTTTCGATGACCAGGGATTAGCCAAAGAAATGTTTGGAGAGAACGTATGATTTATTATAGATAAATTACATGAAAATTATTGACAATTTTAAGTAGTACACGCATATATTAGGCTAGCAATACATTGGACTTGCGGTACTTTTTATGGCCCACAATCTTGAAATCTGTGAGTAAATTCGAGTTTCTATGAATTGATTTTGTTAATCAAAGACATCCAATCTTCCTTAAAATAAGTGATTATGTTTAACAGTGGCCATTTCTTGATTTGTGCACTTTTCTTTAAAGTTGATAGATTCATAATTTGTGATTTTGCAGATTCATACTGCTTTAACGACTAACTTTTACTATGAGGTCGTTTACTAAAAATTTATCATTTCAGTCAAAAGAATGATAATTATCACATTACAGCAAAAAATATTGACTTTTATTTTAAATTATGAGGTACCTTTGATGTTGACTAAAAATTACCAAGCTGTTATACAAACAGTGAAAAGTAACCCGAGTAAAGTTTTCGTCCCTACACTGTAAGACGATCGTTCTATCGAACATCCTTACTGCTTGCCTGGAAATGTGTACTGTTTATCATCAGAACCATTTTTATGCCCCCGAATCGGAGATTCCGGGGGTATATTGTTTTTCACCTGTCCGTCCGTCCGTCCGTCCGTCCGTCTGTCCGTTTGTTCACAAAAACTTTAACCTTGGTCATAACTTTTGATTGGTTAGAGCTAGGTCTTTGATACTTGACATATGGATCCCTTGTGATGAGACCTTTCAGATGACACCATGACATTTGACCTTGTGACCTTGACCTTGACACAGCGAGCAGGATGCATCCGGGGGCATTCGTGTTTCACAAACACATCTTGTTTTAAAAAGAAATCGGAGGTGCTTAATTATGTTCTGTGTGTATACTTCAAACTTCTACCGTTTTAGTTGTTCAGTAGATCTTAACAACGTGGTGATGCGTTTCTTTTGCCAGATATCGTGCATCCAATATATATATATATATATATTAGAATATTTCATTGATGCAAGTAGGAGTCTTATTGGTCATGTAAGTAAATGTAGGAGAAGATTCCGTTTGCCATGGAATTCTTTTTCAACAAAAAATATTGTTTTAGAGTTGTATATATAACATAAGTTTGGTACGTTTACTTTTTAACTGCATAAGTAAACATGTCTCTTTGAAGAGAAGATGCTTCAGTGATCTATTTTGATATTGGGTACCGAACAAGACCATATACTGGGATAATATCGGGTGAGGATATATCACTTTCAATTTGTAAGTCATTCAAAAGATGTGACTCACATTAGAGAAACATGATATCATTCCTCGGTTCTAGTGTTCTTTACAAACATAACTTTCATCCTTCTTATCAAGTTTAGTTCTAGGGTACTTTTATTATTTCTTCTTCAGTACACATATACTATTATAAAATAAACATTTGATAAATGAGTCCTATAGGACGTCGTGAGATAAGTTCCCACAGGGTTTTATTATATTTATATCCTTTGATATGTCTCTTTTACTGTTTGTTGATGTTAACTGTCTAAATTATTTTTCCTGATTGTTAATCTATATATGAACACTCGGGATTTCAATAGGGTAGATCGACCTTCGCCACAATCATAAGATCAAAACTTTTTATTTTATAGCAAGATATTTTCCTATAATACCAAAGATGCATTTAATATCAAGTTAGTTTTCCTTAGCACGAGAGGTTTGCTCTTAAACACTGTAAGCGCTATGCACAATTTCAGCACCATGTTTGCGATAGTTCTCAAATTGCTTGAATTTGTCAAATGCAAATATGTTTGGGAGCCCTATGGTGTTCTGATGTGTAGAGAGTTGTGTGACTCCTATGGAAGTTGTTACTCGCCCATGTTTATAGAGAAGGGTCTAGCTTGTGGCTTGTGTGGCTCGACGGCAGATACACCAGCACGTATGGAGGTAGGAGTGCAACTTATCCATTCATATCAATATTCTTGAATGCTTGAGTTTTATGGAAAGTACATAACTTTTACGAGTATATTTCTAGTTTTGTTATATGTCCAGAATGTAATGCAACTTAAACTTCATATATACATCATATCTATCATAGTTTGTTATCGTGAGTCTTGTGTGAGAATGTATTTGAGGCATTGTAGCATTGTAAATACGAAAGGCATAATGTTGAAGTTTACGGCACACTTTCATATATGTTGTCAAGTAGCTGTTCGTATGACATACCTTTGTCACTAAAAAGTTATATTTCTGGCAGGTTATTGAAGGGACCAGAGTGCAAAATATCTTAAAACTTTAATGTTTTATGGTTCCAATTAAAATCTTTCATAGGTGACCAATAGCTTCAAATGTAGACCTAATATTTGATCCTTTGCATTAACTTAAGTAATTGTGCTGTTTTTTACTAAGAGAGTCGATATTGCATATTAATATTGAAATTTACGAACATTCGAAGTTGAGGAAACATTACCTTTTCTGTTTATTTCATCGTGCCAAAATTTGAAATTTTGCAGTCGAGACCAAACGATCCCAAAATGAGGCAAAGGATAGTAAATTACCAAATTAACAATGGGTGATGCTTTGATTTCTGCTTTATTTGATTGACGTCAAAACTAAACCCAAATTACATGACATTAACACTACGATACTACGAAGTGGTGTACACAAAAAGATTGCTAATTTTCATATGGCGATTGGATTCCGACGTTTTGGTGATAATTTACTAAAAAGTTAGCAAATGTACCATACAATTAGTAGATTTCATTATATCCAAGTATATTATTATATATAGTAAGATTACCAAACACATGCAAATTCTGATAATGTTTTGTTTAATTTATCTCGCAGAATTGCTCCACAAGAGAACGGCACCTCCTAACTAAACGACGTGGCTATGCATGTGTGGCGGGTAAAGACTACTCGGCATCAGCATTTACAAATCATAAATTTGACATGAGTTTCCCTGACTAAAGACAAATTAGAAATGAAGGGAGTACAACGACAATATAATAACTTTATCATTTATCCGAAATTTGCTTAGAATGAGTTATGGAAAACATGACTTCCTAACACCATAGAAAGAGGATTTTTTAAACTGGCCTTATTTAATTTCCGTACTTCTTAAAATAGTTCTTACACCTTTGTTAAAGGAGGGTGCTAATCTGTCATTTGTTTCAAAATGAACATGTATTTAACATCAGACAAAACATTTTGTATGATAACAATATTTGTGGTTTAGATTTTCTTCTTGTAAAACCGAGATATATATGTTCTATCGGACTTACCTTGATATCTATCTATAACATGCACAACGAAAAAGTAATAGTTACGTTAACCGGCTTATTAACTTGAAGTTAAGACAAGTTGAATTGAATTTAAATTTGACTTCGAAAAATACCCACCCCCTTATGAAAATAAACCGGACCAAACGATATTACTTGACAGTTTCACAATTTAAAATACTCATGTTTGTAACCGTTTATTATTAAAGGGGGTCTGCAACCTGAATTTTTAACTTCCAATGTTTTATTAGCAGGGCCCCCGAAAGAGTCATTAATACTCGGTAGGGACGAAATCGTTTGGTTGCAAACCGCTTACAGCTGACAGTCAGTACCAAGTTTGTGTCATGTGACCCCCCTTACCCGTCTGGATGCTCTTTTTAACGATGGTCAATGAGGTTTCACGAGCCAGGTTGTTGATCCCCTTTAAGTTGGGTAAATTATTCCGAATCCGATTCTGTGCGATTTTTGTATCATTAATTTTAACACATAACTTGAGGAGTGTGCATTCAATAGAGACATCTTCAGCATTTGAATGACATTGTTCAAACTCGATAAAAAAGCTCTTGACTTTTGAGTGTTGTATTCGTATGTTGATAACAGATTAACACTATATTACATTATTTTGATTATCAAGATTACAAAAGGAGAATGAAGCCAGCATACTTGATGGTGTTTGATGGAGAATCGGAATTGGCATATGACCTCCAGAGACGGGAATGGGTGCATATACACCGAAAGGAGTTTCCGTACAGAGTTACCTTGGCGGAGGAATCAGGTTGTGTGTACAGTATATACAAGCCTGGTCCCCTAACCAACAGAGGATATATCATTCAGAGAACACCCATGTGGAATCCTGATCGAAAACATCTTATCTTTTCGCAGGAGAAAAACAGTGGTAAAACAAAGTAGTTTATTCTATTTGGATTTATAGAATTTAAGAAGCCTTCACTCGACAAAATAACAATTTGACAACACAAAGTTTCAAAGTTGTCAAACTTTTATGTTCAGACGTCAAACTCGATATGTAAATGATGTTACATCTATGACGTCACGAAGTCGTGTGATTCAAATGTCGCATGCCATTGGTTACTTCTGAACACGAATTTGACAAAACACTTCACACGTCAAACTCAACTTTTGACAACACCGAAAGTTTGATTGGAAAATTGGTGAGAATAGAGACCTATCCTATATATTTCTCGCCAACAGTTTGACAACTCAGTAACTTGTGTTGGTGACGAGTTGTTGGTCTGTTCACACTCTCAAACTTGAGTTTAGTAATAAGTGTTGTCACTTTAGTTTGCCGTGTGAAGGCCGCTTTAACTAGCGATATAATGAACAACATTGAGTGTCGATGAAAGGTTATTTCGATTGTAAATGTTCAACAATCAAAATACCCTCGAGAAATGCAATTATAATATTTTTATGTGTTTGGGAAATGAAATATTTCTCGTAAGTTTAACAAACTTTTCCAATTTTTCCATGATATTCCGTTGTGAACGAATTTTATTATAACATGTATGTATAGGAATTGAGCGCATTTTATGGCAACGTAAACACATTAAATATTTATAACATATTCCACAAAAGGATTGACAATTTAACAATTGTATTTGTTTCGCTTAAAGTACAGCCTCTGGGTATTGTTTTAAGATTATGTTGAACGTATCATTATATTACTTGAACTTACAAACACGATATGCCCCCATGTGTCTGATGAATCAACTCCATGATTCCTCTAATCTAAACCGTCATTATTTTCCTGTTCCATATAACATGAATATGGCATATAACATTAAAAAACAACAGCACCATAGTCCCAAGCGCAGACATCAATGTGTGAGTGTGGTCTGCTGCAGGTTCCATCGAGCTTATTGGTGTTGATGAGGAAATGAACACAGTCTTCTTTACCGTGTACAAAGATATGTCGGACACCCTCCTGAAGAAGGCACCAGACCGTCCCCCAGAGGAGATACAACTCAGGCATGAAGGACGATTTACAGGACTCATAGTCAACCCAAAACGCAGGTAACGATGTCTCACTAGATACGACAAATCTTCTTTATCATGAATTGATAGTTTCTGATATGTGAATGGACAACTTGATCTACGTTCTATAAACAAGGTATGGCAGTGTCACTGTTCCCTCAACAAACATGAGATGTCCCTGGTTCCTCAGCATTGTACATAGAGTTCGAATAGCGGCTTAACTTCTACTTACTTACGTGGATGTCGTAGAATTAGTTATCGTGGTTCATACAAGTTTCGAATGAATAGGTTGAAAATTAAAGGAACAACACATAATGACGGAACCACCATCCTTATCAGATCAGACACAATGGAGCAAGTACAATGAATGTTGGTATAAAATGTTTGATATTTCTCCCTCAACCAGGACTGCGCTATCAAAAAGTAAAGCACGGAAAGATTATGAAATACAGTGCAAACCTTTGCGAAGTGATATCCCTAGTGTTTGCAAAATGAAAACAGATTTAGAGAAATGCAGATTAGAACAGAAGGAAATGCAACTCAAGGAGAAACTATCAAGAGACACTTCATTTGTTTCAAGCTACGGAAGGTATGTGTTCGTTATTGACTCACTTCATCCATTCATCGACCTTCATAAATAACACAACTGACGGTAGTATGGGTGTTGACAATGTAAAATCATGTTTTCTTAAAATCAATATATACGGAAAGCAACTCGGCCAGATAAGTTAAAAGGAATTGTTCTCAAGTCATGTGCTGATCAACTTTCCCCTGTCTTTTGCAAGCTCTACCACACCTCTCTTGACTCTCACAGTGACTTTACAAAAGATATTGAAATAATTAACAATTATACCAGTTCCATAAAGATGTGCACCGAAAGATTTGAATGATTATAGCCCGGTTTCGCTCACGTCAGTGGCTTTGAAATGAGAGGTTATTGATTCTCTTCCTCTTGCAAAATATAAGTCATCTTTCAGTTGGATCCATTACAAGCAGGGCGTTGAAGATGCGACTCTAACGATGTTGAATAAATTGAATAACCACCTGGAAAGCCCCAAGTAAACCCCACATTGATAACATGGATAAATGATTTTCTAACGAACAGGTCACAATAAGTTCGTGTCAATAAATTACATTCTTCAACGGTTACTATTGATATACCGGCGCTCCACAAGGATGCGTTCTATCACCTGTGTCACCTGTGTTTACTACATATACAAATGATTGTGTTACACACGATTCTGCCTGTACAATTGTCAAGTATGCGGATGACGCAGCTGTTATCGCTCTACTGAATAAATCTAATGAAGATGGATAGCGGTCAGAGATTGGTGCAAGGGGAATTTTCTTCATGTAAATGTCAAGAAAACAAAGGAAATGATTTTTGACTTCAGAACCAGGGAAAAGTTGTATGAACACAATACTCTGGTGGAAATCATATCGTAATATAAATGCCTAGGTACCATTATTGACAAAAAGTTGACTTGGAATTGCAAAACCACAGCTTTCTAAACAAGATAGAGCCATTTGCTCTGTAACTCATCAGGCTCCATATTAATTTTAGTTTAGGCTGTGGCAAATGTGGTTCAAAAAGAAGATGAAAATAGGTTTGAAGGGTGTGGCCCCTGAGGCCCTTATCAAGAGCCACAGGGTAACCAAATCCATAAATTATAATCCTCACTAGTCAAGGGTATGGCCCCTGAGGCTGTTATCAGGAGCCAAAGTGCCACAGGACCAAAAAAGGTATAAATCATAATCATCACTAGTCAAAGAGTATATTCACAAGGTTTTTTTAAGGGCGTGGCCCCTCTGGCCCTTAATAGGGGCCAAAGGGCCACCAAAGCTATAATTTAAAATCCTCACTTGTCAAGGAGTCTGTACCCAAGGTTTCAGCTTTCTAGGCCGTATGTTTCTTGAGAAGAAGATGAAAATAAGTTTTAAGGGTGTGGCCCCTGTGGCCCTAATCAGGGGCCACAAGGCCACCAAAGCTACACTTTATTATACTCACTAATCAAGGAGTCTATACACAAAGTTAAAACTCTCTCGGCCTTTTGCTCCTGGAGAAGATGAAAAAAGATTGTTATGACGTGGCCCCTGTTGCCCTTATTAGGGTCAGCAAAGTTACAATTTATAATCCTCACTATTCAAGGAGTATATACACATGGTTTCAGCCTTCTTAGCCTTTTGGTTCTGGAGAGTAAAAAGAAAATAGGTTTTTAGGGCGTGGCCCCTGTGTCCCTTATTATTATATTTCAAAAATTATAAAAATGATATATATATTCATGGTACACTCATTTGCTACGGCCTTGCGCTAGCCCACTGTAGAAATACAATTTGAGCACTCTATGCAAATGAGTGGAACTTTCTTAAACTGCTTTCCCTCGTTGATAACGTTGCATTGCTGAAAGTTCAACCATGTTCCACACACAACATGCTGACGAGGTCCGAAAGACCGAAACAGCTGGCTGTTCATGGTTATATATATATATTCCACTTTCATTCCTGAAGACAGCGACTTATTTCATGACGTAGGCCTCGATGATATTATTTTGAGGGGAAAGTATTGAGACGCTGTAAAGTTTAAAGAAATTCTGAAAGAGGTATAGTCGATAGTTAATTTACACAACTTCTTTCCAGTTAACAGTTATCAATTTATACAAGTACTTGAGCTCAACGGGGTAAAATGTCCCCCCCCCCCCGATTTTGTTTGTAGTGAGTAAATAGAACCCTGAATATACGAAAGAAATGCCAGCAACGCTTGAAAATCTTGTGGAATATGAATCGCTTCTAAATTGACAAAACCAATCATGGTGTTATTTTAAGGTCACTTTATTCAGTTCAACAATTTGGCAATTTCGGAATGTTCAACACCGCCTGATTTTAGTGATCAGTATATAGCAGGGTTTACATTATTGGATGACCTTGTATGATTGGTGTTGTTTCAGGAGTTTATACTTGCTGATGAGATTAGAGGGGCAATTCAAACTGGTAGAACAAGGTTACACCCGAACATTCACTAGGAGCTATAAGTTGCCCCAAGTGAGGACGATATCGCTGGATCTGGATATAAATGGTGAGTGAAATTATATAAATGGTGAGTGTAATGATATAAGTGTTGAGTTTAATGATATACATGTTGAGTGTAATGATATAAATGGTGAGTGTAATGATATAAATGGTGAGTGTAATGATATAAATGTTGAGTTTAATGATATACATGTTGAGTGTAATGATATAAATGGTGAGTGTAATGATATACATGGTGAGTATAATGATATACATGTTGAGTGTAATGATATAAATGGTGAGTGTAATGATATACATGGTGAGTATAATGATATAGATGGTAAGTGTAATGATATCGATGGTAAGTGTAATGAAATAAATGGCGAGTGTAATGATATAAAGGTTGAGCGTAATGATATACATGGTGAGCGTTATGATATACATGGTGAGTGTTATGATAGATTGGTAAGTGTTATGATATAAATGGTGAGTGTAATGATATAAATGGTGAGTGTAATGATATAAATGGTGAGTGTAATGATATAAATGGTGAGTGTAATGATATAAATGGTGAGTGTAATGATATACATGGTGAGCGTTATGATATAATTGTTAGTGTAATGATATAAATGGTAAGTGTAATGATATACATGGTAAGTGTTATGATATACATGGTGAGCGTTATGATATAATTGTTAGTGTAATGATATAAATGGTAAGTGTAATGATATCAATGGTAAGTGTTATGAAATAAATGGTATAATGTTTATTTTCATTTCGTCAACGAGCACTATTTATTTCATCACGTTAAGCGTTGAATGAGATACTGAACATTTGTAACAATTAATATTTCAGACAATGTTCTCTACCATCTTTCTGAAAATACACGGCCTGATTACTGCGATCTTTACAAGCTGAACATTCAGACATCGTCTGAGCTCACACTAGTGAAAGTCTTCAAACAGAGGTTTAGCTTACTCCTCGTCTCGGATGATTACATATACACACTTGGAGTAGGGTATGTAAACAACTTATGTAAACCAACGAAATTATTGACAATAATCACTCGACAATGATAACTCAATGTTTCCTCATAAAGTGTAAACACAGTTCAAGGTACAAAAAACTGATCCTTTCAAATGTTTACCCTTTAAAGTCCATGATAGTTCATTTGATTCTGTAAAAAGGTGCCTATTTATAATGCAGCCTTAAGAGACCATTGTTTTTGTGGTTAACGAGGATTAACTTTCACTGTAAGACTGTAGGAAAAGGTACTAATTGAAGCCTTAAATAATTCATTACCCATTCTTTAATGTCTTTTGTTCAAGGAATAGCAGTGGTGGCATATACAACAAGAAGATGCAGCAAGTAGAGACCATTCCTGGAGGCTGCATAGATGCTATCGTCACTGCATACATCAAGCGTTAATTCTTAATTCTTTCATAAAATTTGTTCATTTTCTTCCGTGTTTTTAAAAAAATAATATCAACGTTGTGAATATCCGAAGTTTCTAAATAAAGCATATTTCGGAAGACCGGACCCACTCTGCCCCGTTTAAACCGAGTTGGGGTTTAAAAAAGAACAATGATTTGTTCAATAGCGGTTACATATCTAATAGCATTGACATTCACTTATTTTAGTGGAGACGCAAAAGGTCTATATTGATCAGTGTTATGGACATGTTTTTTGCGAAGAACTAAAAGCTCTGTGTCCAATATTCTTTACATTGCATTACGTTGAGCATTTTTACCTGACATAGAAAACTTTAAACTCTATATACAAATGGGATGATCATGGTTGTAATGCTATTATGGAAACCTAAATTATAAAGTTCATTAGATGGGCTAATTCCTTTCTAGTAAACAGACAACAGTTTGTACGAGTTAACCATGTAGAATCTTCAATTTGGACATTCAGGAGATCTACTGGTGCGCCACAAGGCTGCGTGATTTCACAAATGTTGTTTATATTGTATACCAATGACTGTACAGCTGCCAACCAAAAGTCCGTTTAACGTGTTTAAACAACTTTATTTCAGAATGTACAAGGCAATTTCACCAAAATAGAAGCTGGACATGTTCGATTAACTTTATGTACGCGATGTCATATTAATAAGGAGTTGCCCCACCCTTATTTCGTATCACAGAACGGACTCTTTTAGGCATACTGTTGTACAATGGTTGGAGGTCGGTTTTCTTCAATCCATACCAATGTTTCTTCACTGATTCCCAAATCTGTTTACTGGAAGTAGGCATATCCTTTGCTATTTTTTTGCCAATCACATCCCAGAGAGTCTCTATTGGGTTCATGTCTGGACTGTTTCCGGGCCAATCCAGCAAACCAACTCCCTTTGCAGCAAGAAATGTGCGCGTAGACCTTGAGTTATGTGCAGGGGCATTATCTTGCTGAAATGTGAAATCATGGTTAGGAAATACAAGACAAGAACCATGTTCTTTGATGTCATTGATGATATATTGCTGATATCTCTGGCTATTAAGTGTTCCTGTCACACGTTTCAAAATTCCTGGACCATTTGGAGACATCATCCCCCAAACATGAACTTGGGGTGGGTGCTTTACAGTTGCTTGTAGACAATAATGCCGGTACCGTTCATGTGTCAAACGCCTCACTTTCATTCGTCGACGATTAGAGAAGCATCTGAAGATTGATTCATCGGAAAAAAGAACTTTATTCCAATCTGGCACCTTAAAATGACGATGACGACAAGCCCACAATAGTCTCTTCTTTCTCTGAGTTTTATTCAGGAACGGTTTTCTACTTGGTACATAACATTTGAGTCCAAAATGTCGAAGTCTTCTGGAGATGGTCATTGGACTAATACGTCTACCAAGAGTAAGTCGTAATCTTCTGTGCAGGATGTTCAGCGTTGCATACCTATCACGGAGGCACTCTTTTCTGATGACTCGATCTTCACGCTGTGACGTACATTTCGGTCTGCCAGATCTCTGATAGTCGTCAACAGACCCTGATGATTTATATTTCGAATAGAGTTTTATCATGCCTTGCACAGAAACATGACACTGATGGTTTTTCTCCATGTGTTTCTTCACTGCCTTCCATGACATACCAGTGTCTCGAAGGGTGATAATTTGGGTCCTCTCGAAAATTGTCCATTTCCTTTGTTCAACCAATCGTTTCCTGTAAAATGAAACATTACTTTTATTTATAAATCCTTGTTCGTTAGATAAAAGGGTGTGAACGACATTTATATCGAACAGTCGTCCCCCAAAAAGAAAGTGCCAACGTGTTTTGACAGAATTGCTATAACCAAAGTTAAAAAGGTTCAAAGTGCATATTGCTTAAACAGAAAAAAAGTCTTTTTTAAAGATAACACGAGTGCAAGTGTATCACATCAAGAAACAATAGGTGTTTAGTCAATTTAATTATATAAACCCATGTACTCACCCTTTCTTCTGCTTGGACATCTTGGAGTGGTATCTTGAGATCCAGGGTTGATGTCTTCCTAGGCATACGGAGGCTTCTATTTACTCAATTTTTTTAAATCAAGATTGAGTTTGACAACATTTGCATATGTATCCTCACTTCATACTGTAAATGTGTGATCATTTGCAGCAAATAGTTTTATAGTTTGCCTGTAAATGTTCAATTGTTAGTTTATTTATGAATTAAACGGACTTTTGGTTGGCAGCTGTATGTCGAGGGCTAAAGCATGTTTGACAGTAAAATTTGACGATGACGCTGCATTGATTGGTCTAATAAGAGAATCTGGACTTAGTTTCAAAAGTTACAGACTTCGAACTTTGTAGAATGGTGTAAACAAACTTTATATTTTTAAATGTACAAAGAACAGAAGAAAGTCTACAATGCTGTTACGATCGTGAAATTGAAAGAGTAATTGATTACAAATATGTTGGTACTGTGTTGGAATCAAAACTCTCTTCAAATGAAAATACTAACCAAATTTATAAGAAAGGACAACAACGCTTGCACTTTCTGTTGAATCATTTTAGAACTGAGAAAACTATTTTGAGATTGTCTTATAGATCAATTATTCAAAGTGTGCCAACTTTTAATTTCCTAAGTTGGCATGGAAGCCTGTCTGTTTAGAATAACAACAAACTCTCAACAATCGTCAACACGGATCCATAAATTATTGGATTTACTATTGATAGTCACGGAAAGTCTTATGAGCAGCAACGTTAAAAAATTGATAACATTTCAAGTGATTCAACTCACACTCTGTTTTCGGAATACTCTCCACTACCGTCTGGACGCAGGCTGTGCATGACGACTTGCAGAAAAATAGGTTTCACCTAACATTTGTATCAAGTGGTACACATTGCTTTTATGGAAAATTCTTTGAATATTTTTTAGTATGCAATGAAATAGAAATGTAGCAAATTGACGTTTTTGTTATTATCTTCACATTGTTTCATTGCCATACAAGATACAGTGATATTTTATGTGAATATTTAGTCTTTCGAATCAAGAGCAAAGTCTGAAGACCTATTGTTTTTATCCGGATTTTTATTATTATTATTTAGACGTGCATTTGTTCCACCATTTCTGACCTTATTTATGATACGATTTTCATGCAAGTTTCGAGGATTTTTGACACAAGCACTTGATGCATGGGCAGTGCTCATATACTATATATAACATAAGCACTGTCCATGCATAAAGTGCTTGTGATTTTTGAGTATCACCTAACTTAGATTTGTGTCGAGCCCGAATTTTGAATTTCGATTTTGTTTTCGAGTTATCTCTCTTTGAAGACCTGTGACTCGAGTTATCTGCCCTTGAAATTGGACATTTTTCGTGCTACGTTCAAAGCAGTCTAAGTAAACCTAGCCTCACTATTATCCGTTTCACTGCTATATACTATTCATCAAATAAGAACACCTACCCAATGTGAGGAAACTAAATTAAAGAGAGAGACTGCAATACATAAATGTGTTTAGAATATATTCATATAAGAGTCATTCTCAAAAGTTGCAGCTTTTTCACGTACCGGAAGAGAAATCGGTAAAATATTGACAGAACTTTGTCAGAATTTATTTCTTGTTAACTTCTAACTTACAATCTAACTGGCAGGTAGTTAAATTGTAACCTAAATGACCAAATAAATTTTTTTTGGTTATTTTTGTAACCTAAAATATGCTATTTGGCTTGTATCTAGGTGCAAAGTCCAGGAATCGGATGTCTATGTTTTTCTTATCCTAGTTTGAATATTTTTTTTTCTACAGGTATTCTAAAATGCAGTGCTTTTCCTCATTCCTGATAGATTTTTACAACTTTTATGTGAAAATTTTATGTGAAAATTTGAATTTCTATCTTGTATACGAGAAAAATGTCTTTCCTGTAACAGGTATATAAAATTCAGAAAAAATAATGATCCATTATCTTTTGAAAGAAAACACTTCTGTCATGCTGATCATCAACCATAGGTTTAGAGTATTGAAGATGCCTTGTTGACTCCAAAACAACTTGCTTGCTGAAAATGTTGATAGAAAAGTGAAAAATGTTGAGTATTTTTTATTGGTGTCTTTCAGATAACGCAAATTATCAAAAAAATAACCATATTTCAAGAGATGCGTCTTTCTCTATGCATGCTGCACCAAAACCACTACACAATGATGGTGTATAAAATGGGACAAGGACTGTTCATTACTTTTCAATTGATGAACAAATGGAATTTGTCTTTCATATAACAGTCTTTTCTGTAACAGATGGGTTTGTTATTGGAAAGACCATTATTGTTACTGCAAAGACATATGAATAGATATTTGCATCTTACTTGTTTGTTTCAACAAGAATTTGATTGACAGTTACAATGTAGGATGTCCCATGAGCTTCTTTACCAGAGGGGATGAAAGCATCCTTTTTTGTCAAGGGTTGTTATTTAACAGACATTATCGTTACTGTAAAGACAATTGAATATTTAATCGAAAATAAACATTATACTTGGTTGTTTCTTCCTTCTAAATTTGTACTGAACTCATGACTTGTCTTTGAGAATCATATTTTGTAAAACATGTTCATTTTGTTCTGCAACAATGTGTATATTTTAAGTCTATAGTATATAGATGTTACATGAAAGACATACTGTGTTACTGTAAAAGACATCCAAGAAACTAATACTTAATTTGGGAATTTATCTGTCTGTGCATTTAAATTTTCTTTAGATCTATGGAATAACGATGCCTTTTGCTCTACTTAGAGGTCTGTGTTATAGCCACATATCATCAAATTTATTTCTTAAGACTGTTATTTGAAAGACGGCATTGGTGAACAATGCTGAAATATGGCATATAGCCAGATAATTTTATTTTTTTTAAATATTGCAATAAAAGCAATGGTATTTATCTGTACATCGTTTATGTGGAATGACTATGGAAGGAAAAAAACCCAAAACATAAGATTTCGATGAAACTTTTCAAAATTGGCAAGATTTCTTTACTCCAACAAGTGATAATATTTTGTCTTTCCTGTAACAGTCAATGTCTTTAACATAACAAGCAGAAAAATGTCTTGGTCCTGTTTTAGTAAAGTATTAGATAAATAATAAGTAAAATTTTCTGAGGATCTGATGTGAGAAACATAAACCCTACCTGCCCTGTGCAAAGAGGTCACATATTTATGTTTCATTAAACAAACTTTCTTACTTATTTGAAGCATTTTCTTTCCAATAACAATATGTGTCTTTGGAATAACAGAACTGTCTTTCATGTAACATTACCAAAACGTAATTTATTTATTACCTTAAAGGTAAAAATGCTTGTCATAAAATGTCAAAAAAACTTAAAACGTGATCACATGATCTCTTATAGCTATCTTCATTTTATTCTTTATGTTGAGGTCAATTGATAGGATATGAAGAGAATTTGTAAGAATCAACATGCTTAATTTGTTCAACCAACTTGGTGTACAAGTGTTTATCATATAAAAATATTACTTATTTTTTTTCTTTTTTCTTTTGAGTAACAACATATATGCTAAGGTGGATACTACAATACAAAATATTTACATACAAATGTCTTTTAAAGAAAACACACAAGCATAACTTTCGTTACTGGAAAGACATTGTCTCTTCATCCTCATTAGTGTAATAAGTGTTAATTAAGATATCATACATAATTAAGCCTCAAATACATTTGAAATCTTATGTTTAAAAATGTACCTTACCATTTGTGAAAGAAAAAATCTAGAATCCTTATTTATTTATTTTTGTCTTTTATACACAAAAAAGCTGCATCTTTTGAGAATGACTCATACATGCTTTGTAACTTTTGTGTTTGATTTCCTTAGAAAACTTCATATTCTTAGTATAGCAGTGAAATGGATAATAGTGAGGCTAGGTTTACTTAGACTGCGTTCAAAGGGACATAACTCTGTGAGGAAATGTCAAATAAGAATTCTGATGCATTCTGTTGTACAATGATTGTTGAATAAATTAAGATCTTTGATTTCCCTAGAGGACGCATCTAATGGGTTTAGGTAGTAACCTCTTTTACAGACTTATTACAGTTCTTGATATCAGACTACATTGAGCGTTTTGTAATAGCCTACAACAGGGAGACCAGCCCAAAAAGGGTTAACCATCCCTTAGTCACCCCTGTCATGACCCTTATAGTAGGGGAAGCTTGATTAAACTTACACATATAAGTTTCCATCCTACTATCCTCCAAATATTAGAGTTTTTTTGTGAATATTACAAATCCTTCATGATGATGTAATATTGGATGGTCAGTAATACTCGGTATGCACACAGTAAAACAAACACCCCACAAACAAACATTACACATTTATTCAATCAGTACACTTCCAGAATATACCATATAAACATTACAGTTCCACCTTTGGACAATCTTTAAAACAAGCAAATTACAGTAAATGAAAATGCTATCCTTCACATGAAAGAATGAAAACTAGCAGCAAAGTGAAATAAAGCAAAGGAAATGTAAACAGACAATGACAAAGCACTGCATACTTGCTAGCATGGAACAGAAATGGTTCCTACAAAGAAACTGTTATCGACATAGGTTAAACAAATGAATTTTATTTGCAATTACAATGAAATAAGGAATACTATACAATGCAGATAACATGAATACCTCATCCAAAAGCACTATTACAACTCATGATGCTGATTTGTGGACCCCTGCATCACTGGAAGATTACATAGTTCATAAAATCATTTCAATAAAAACAAAGTATTTGGACAAGAAACAAGACATCCTGATCTGTGATAGCAGAGGACAATGAAAGCTTGGAATCACTTTGATAATTAACATCCATTTGGAATATGTATTTTTTTAGAACAAATACAAAAACCCATTTTGATATAATAATTGGATACATTTTAACGTGTTAATTTGGACAAAATGGAAGCAACATTTGATTAAATGATTCTCATACATTAGGAAAATGTAACATGATACATCAAACTCTCTTCTTCACAATTTATTATCAAAGCATCCCTCAACACGAGATAGTGGAAGTATCCATATCAAAAGACAAGCTATTTTATTGAGAGTTTCACTCTGATTAAAACCGACTGTGCCTCAAGGAAAAAAGATTTCGAACCTCGCCCAGCCCGACTTCCTCTCTTTCAGTCTCAAGGCACCCCCGTTATCCGCATGACGTGACGTTAGCTCATCTAGCCTATCAAAAGGCCAGCGGAAAAAGCTTTCAATATCGAGCTAGGGGCACGTAACTCTTGTGAAATCCATTTTTACATGATCGCCGCCATGTTGGTATTTGAAAGGGACGATGTGATTTGTCCGCTTATGACTAGGTTTTGTCTGCGCTTTAACTGGTATTGAAAAGTGCCAACGTGCTTTCAGACCTTTGTGGAGAGGAAAGCCTGATACACTTTTTTACTTTGTTTCCCTCGAAACACGCTCGATTTTAATCAGACTGGAGTTTTACTTGATGCACATCTTATTTACAAGCAGAAATGTAACAATAGAAATAAATACTTGGGTTTTCAAAGGTCAAAATAACTTCACTTTCAATATAAATGTAGTCTGAAGTGGTGGAAATCTAGGTCTTAATTAAATCCAAACTAAATCCATCAAACAAACATGCTTCTGTCATTCATACATTGTTTTCCAACAGATATTATTCCATTACAGTCAATTTGGATGTTTAAGTATTTTAAAGATATACTAACAAGATAAAAGATGATTAAATTATATGTTTATAAAATAAACAAAATATTTGGTTTTTGAATAAATATGCTACAATCAATTTACAACACGAAATAACATTAAAGACCATATATTAAATATTATGATTCATGAAATAAATTGTTGAAATATAATAATAAAGTGATTGTATACAGCAGATTTGTTAAAATAGGACAAGGACTAGGGGTAATCATATTCAATCTCAAACCTGATTCTAATGCAAACAAAACCCATAGCACAGCATCATAACCAAACTTTTACAAAGAGAATTTGTTCCTGCCTCTCTCCCTTGAACCAGGCTAGAAGATTTGCATTATACAAACCGGAGAAATATTTTTTTATAAATACAATCAAAGTTAATTACTCACTATATCATCAGATTATCTGAAAATAATATACATATTATCGTATCACCATAAGGAAGAATTAAACATACATTTTTTCAAACAATTTCAGACAGTGCATCTACAATTTTCAATCTTATCATTACCGTAATCATAAGCTCATGTTACTTTTAAATAAATACATGTATAAATCAATTAAGAATCATCACAGGCTTGCATGGATTGCTAGAACTAGGTTTGCTAAATAAATAGATAAATACGGCAAGAGCTACTCTTATATTACCAGGTAAGTATAACAAAACTTATCTTACCTTTAACAACATCATTATAAAGGAAGTTTATTACCTACGAGGGCAGTCATATCAAGGTTCATATTTTTCATATGTTGCCCTAGGGCAAAATATCACTTTTGCATTGTGACGTCACGTAATAAACAATGATTTGACGTCACGGTTCACCTATGACGTCACAATCCATACGGGTCGACGCCCGCTAGTCTGCCTATGCTGAGAAGTAGATTTTGAGCATTTTCTTAAATTTTTGGACTACGGTAATAAACAGTATATTATATTCGTGCCCATGACATACTATGTTTACGACACTCGTGCCTTAATATCAGTATAGCCCTCGCTCTCGCTCGGGAAATACTAATATTTAGCCACTCGTGTCGTAAACATAGTATGTCATGGACACTCATACAATATCCTATATATATTGGTCATAAGTCGATGCAAGTTCTAAGTAAATCAGACCACTATCTAATCTATTATTATTCCATTCAGTTCATCAGTTCCATTAGCTTACCTTTATCTAATCTTTTTTTTATAGATTTTAATCTTCAAACTCAAGTAAAAGTGACCTAACACAATACCTGAACAACCAGAATTCATCTTACTCTCTTGGAGATATATCAAATTTCATCTTAGAGATAATCTGGACTAGCTGCATTCAAACTGAATCTTCACTAACAATGTTTCAGACTGAGCTACTTATTCTTAAACCTTAGATTTGCAAAAATGGACTTGCCAGACAAAAAGTAAGAAAATTAAGTTGGATTGATGGCTAAAAGGTAGATTTTGACCCAATTGCATAAGAGGTTCTGTTGGAAGAAAGGAATACAGAAATTTCTCAGGGAAGAGGTTGATAAACTGGGTAACGCCGTAACATTTTGTGAACAATGGTGATGATGCAGTGATGTCACAGAACACCCAACTATAAGCTTGAGTAGTCAAGATATTTATGACAGTTTCAATAATATATTATCATTACAGCAAATGTTCATCTTTGTAAGCATGTTCATATTGCAAAGCCCCACATATCTTCTTTATCACTTGAAGCAGAGCCAAAAACCACTGACAACTACTGGATGAGACAATATGATTCTTAATTCAACACACTCGCTTCCCATTAGGCACATGATTTAAAAGAAGGGCAACTTTAATTTAGGTTTTACATCAACAATGACAACCCTTAAAATTACATTAGAAGCTCCTTCAAGCAACCTTTACTTAGACCTTTGTTATTTCAGTCCCTTTGTTACATGTTCCATATTCAATGAATCTCACACATTCCTACAGGCATCTTGTCTCGCACTGATCATCCTCAACAAGTAACATCCCGTCTCTTGTGACCTGAGTCTCTATGTCCTGTTTGCACCCAATTCCAGACACTGACAGTCCTTCTGTCTCAACCACTCATATTTGCGCAGTCTCACATGGTTTTATTCGAATTTTGTCTCATACGGTTCTTTATTTATCTTGTCTCAAAAAATCCGATTTGCATCCAGTTACACATGGTCCTGATTGAATGTTGCCTTACACAGTCCTAATTGCAGGCTGTCTCATCTGGGTCTATTGAGCCGTATCTCACATGGTCACCTTATCCTGTCTCAAGAGTCGTATTTGTGCCATATCCAACATGGTCCTATTTGCATCCTATTTTCCCCGGCCCTTCTTCATCTTCATCTTCATCTTCTTGCGCTGCAGTTCCTCCTGCTCCATCTTGATGTCCTCCAGATCTTCTATCAGACCCAGTCTAGCGCTGCAACACATACACAACTCACATAGAACTCTTATCATCGGCAGAATAGACTGAGCACTAAGGAAGAGCTCAGTTTATACGCAAGTTATTTATAACTGGCATGCTAGAAATAGAAATAGAGCAGCCTCGACCATCACATATTTTATAATAGAGGCTACTTTTTGGTCAAACAGTTAGGCACCTCTAGTTATCACAAGCAATAGAAGAAGAGTGGCATAGCAACAGAGTGGATGAAACAGACTGTTCTCAAATGTGAGATGATGACAAGAAGAAAGAAGAAGAAAGAGAGATGTAGAGAAGTAGGTAGGTGTGTACCTGCGAGCCTCCTCCTTCATCACAGTGGAGTAGTTGCTCTCCATGCAGTCGATGTCGTCCTCTCGCACGTGGGCAAACCTGCCAACACAACCATCATTCATCACACGCTCACACTACATCTCAACTCACACACTTAAAATCAACAATAATAACATGTCTAACATAAAACATAGAAAAAATAATGACTCTAATTTCCTGAAATTATTTCCTTAAGTTGACATTCAACAGGGTGTTCTTAAATATGGTCTTTGTAATAAAGTTTCATAACTTTCCAAAGATTTTAAAAAAACGCTCATCTGCCAATGTACTTGGTGTACTTTTTACCTAAAACATTTGAGAGATGTACTTATTTGTGCCTATCATACTTATAGATCTGCTGAATGATTAGAGAAGCACTTTCTTGCACTAACACAACAGAGGCCAATGAACTTTGAAAAAAAAGTTACTGCGTTTATTGTATCAAAAGATCCGGTTGTTGTCCTTTGCCAAATGCAAGTGTCATTCTAGACACCAAACATGAAAGTTTAAATACGGTTGATGAGGAACTGATAAAGTAAAAACGTTGAAATTGGTCATCATTGAGTTTAAAAAGAAAAAGATGTCTCTTTTTCATTAGCCATTGCAGCATTATATATAGGTCGAATCGTCAACAAATAAACCCTCGACTACTACAGGGATACCTTAGATTGATAGCAAAAAGAAAACCTAAGTTTTGTTGCAATTTATCTCCCTTCGAAATTACGCCCAGGGCTTAATTTCAGAAAATATATTTCTCATATGAAATGGGTGTAATTCGAAATTAAGCCCAGGTCTTAAATACGTGGATACTTAGAGAGGTACTAGTTTGCCCTTTTCATATCAAAACATCTAGCAATTCAACTTTGAGTTGTGCTTACGTGTGCTTATTGTATGAAAAGATCTTAAAGATGTATTTGGTGTAGAGCTAACTTGCTCTTATCGTATCCAAAGATCTGGCAGATGTACTTGCAGAGGTGCTTTTTTAGCTCATCGTATTCAAAGATCTTGGTGATGTACTTTGAGCAGTACTTACTTGCGCTTATCGTATCCAAAGATCTGGCGGATGTACTTGGAGTAGTCGAGACTGGAGGGGTCGTCCAGCTCCTCATCGTCGTCATCATCAATGAAGTCAGCCATGTCCCCGTCCTCCTCACTCTCGCTGTCGATGATCTGACGTTTCCTCTTGGCTGGAGTGGGAGAAAATGGCTTGTGAATACAGTTGTGATTTCAAACTTCTAATACACATGCAACAAGCTCCACATAATAAGTGTTGAAGAACGGATCGACAAAAAAGCTATTTTGTACACATAATAAAGATCAGTCACGTTGATTCAAACGATACTGGTTTTTCAAAAAGGAGGGTGTTCTATTGAGACAATGGCTCATATAATTCATACAAGACAGTTGGTAGTAGTGTTCAATCATAAAGTGATGATCGATGGGTTACACAAACCCAATGCGATAATCCATTGCAGAATTTCACAATGAATTATTGTTTGTAATTAGTAAAGTAAAAATATTCTTTAAGGTTTTCAGAATAAAAAAGAAGCCAAGAGGATTTAATGTACTAAACTGACTTAAAGATAATTTGTTTTGATATTGACTTTTCATTTAGTTATCTGTTCAATGAAAGATAATGCATGATGGTAAATATTTATGACAAGACGATATTCTATTTTAAGATTCTATTTCTGTCTCTTACTTATTTTTTTAAGTCAGAAACATCAGCACCGATTCCAAAGACTGAGAGTTTAGTAATACGGATAGTGAAGGACACACTCACCTGACTGCATCTTGGGGTTGTTCTTCCGGATCTGGCCAATCATCCTATCGAAGGGGTTGGAGGCAATAGGTGAGGAGGGGGGAGAGGGGGAGCCCGGGCCACACACCAGCACATTCTCGTGTTCATCCGCGTAGTCGCGCCGGGACTTCTTTCCTCCTCGCTCATCCACTCTCTCACGTCTGTCCTTGGACACTGATTTCTGCTGCTCTCTACTCCTTTCCTTTGAGAATGATTTAGGACTGTCCCTATGCTTATCACGTGACCCCTGCTCTCTGTATCTATCAGCCTTGTCCTGATGGGAGCTAGGTCTGTGTTTATCCTGCTGTGAGTGCCTTTGTTTCTCTTGAGACATCTGCATACTTTTGTGTTTCTCTCGTGAACCGTTTTGAGACACTTCTCTTGATCTATCACGATCATTATGTGAATTTTCTTTCAACCTACCATGGGAAACTGAATGTTTATGTTTATCACTGGACTTGTGTACATCATGTGCTCGCCCTTGTTGAGAATGATCCTTAGATTTTTGTGGGGGATAGTCTCTGGATTTGCTTTGTTGAGGGATGTCTCTTGAAGCACTGTGTTTAGGACTATCTCTATACTGTTCTCTATGCCTAGAGGAAGACAGATTCTTTTCGGAATGTCTTTGTTGCTCACTGTGACCAGAATGTTTATCACTTCTCTGTGCAATCTGTTGATGTTTAGATTGAGCTTTTATATCACGCTTGGGATTGCCTATTTTATGTTTGTCTTGATCAAATTTTGAGGAAGGATATTGGGCACCTCTGGAATTCAACCTATGTTTCTCTGATTCACGTTCATGAACATTTTGAGATTTATTAGAATGAGTTCTATGATCACTAGGTAATGAGTTTGTTTTAGATCCAGAAAAGGAATTTGAAAGTTTTGCACTTGATGCTGCACTGGATTTGCTGGAACTGAATGCACTGAAACTCTTGGAATGAGCTGAAGGCTTCTGAGATGTTTCCTCATCAGAAATGTCTGAAAATGAATCTGAATCTGAAGAAACTGAAGGCTGTTTTGGTCTAACATTTCCATGCTTGATCCAGTCTTGATATTCTTTGGTCTTCTTCCTTGCAGCTCGATCTTTTTCTTCCTGAGTCATGGGCCGTTCCTCTTTCTTCTTCTTTATAATAGGTGCTGCTGCAGGCTTGTCTTTAGACCCATCCTGCTTCTGCTGAGCCATTTGTAGAATTGATGTAAAATCCAGAGGTGCTCCCATTGGCCTTGCTTTCTTCTTGATGACTGGTTTAGGTTTAGGTTTGGGAGCTTCCACTTTCTGAGGAGGGGGGGAAGGAGGTCTGGCAGAAAAGCTTCTTTCATGTTTCCGTCTTTCTTTTTCTTTCTCTTTTGATGACTTGAACTCTTTGGAAGTAAATTCCTTCGATAATTTCTTTTCTTGCTTTTCCTTCTTCCGTCTTTCAATTTCAGCCAGTTCTCTTTCTTTCTTTGCTTTTGATAGTTTCTCCCTTTCAATATCTTCTTGAATTTTCCTGTTTATATCAGCTGCTCTTTTCTTCATTGCTTCTTTTCTTTCTTTCTGAATTTGGGCTTCCATCTTAGCCCAAGCTGAGTTCAGGGCTGGCTGTGCAGTACGAGGCCCTTTGAAGGTATACTGCATTTGTTCCACGTCTGCGGCTGAATTGTTTACTGTATCAGTTTTGATAGCAGCAGGTGTGCTCACACTGGGGCCCGATGATGAAGATGTGGGTTTCCTTGCACCTGGAGTTGGTTTCTTGACTTTAGCGCTACTCCTTGATTCCTCCTTCCTGACTTTCTCCTGCTTCTCTCTCTTACCATCAGATGAAGATGGTATCTTCTCTCTCTTACCATCAGATGAAGATGGCATCTTCTCTCTCTTACCATCAGATGAAGATGGTGTTTTCTCTCTCTTACCATCAGATGAAGATGGTGTCTTCTCTCTCTTACCATCAGATGAAGATGACATTTCCTTTCTCTTCTCCTTCTTTCTATCCGCCTTATCAGATTTTTGCTTTTCCTCATTTTCTGAACTTCTCTGTTTTGATGATGTCCCACTTTTTGGAATTCTGAATATCTTTTTCTTTTCTTCTTCTTTCTCTTTCCTCTTCCTTTCACGTTCTACAAACAAAATCATTAAGTTTAAAAATATTCCTATTAGTAAGAAGCGAGCCTTCTGCATGCAGGTAAGTCCTTACCTTTGTGATTCTCTAGCTAGTGATGCATGAGCTTGTTCAATGATCTAACTGCTACTTGCAACTGGAAGGCATTTCAGGCTCTGAACTCTGCACTACTAACACCACTCTGATGTCAACTGATTTTACCCCTAAAAAGCATGACAACAATTTATTTTAATAAACCCAAAGTCACAATCAAATTACAGTAAATCATAAGCTGATGTAAGCATACGGTATATGCGGCATCTCTTTCTAAACCCCAACACTAGTCTTAAAAGGAGACAACACAAAAACATTCATGCAGCCTGCCATGATATGCACATTCTCTCTATTTACATACCGGTACATGAATTAGCCAAATCACAGTGTTGCTAATTAAGGCTGATTCAAAGATTATCCAGATTAGTTCCCTGTTTGAATTCATATAAGCACCTTTCTACTTTCCTTTAGTAACTCTGCTTCCCATTAACAATGTTTAAAAACAAATTTCTTCTCATCTAATTAGAATTTTATTTTTCAGACAAATAATCCCTCTTAAGAAAAGATGAGGCGTTTGAAAATAAGGTTGCTAAAAATGCAAAAGGGATTGTACCTAACAAGTTACCGACACCTTTATCTAAAATTATTTTTTCAAAATAACAATGTGACTTCTTGTCTGTATGGAGTCTGCTGTTCTGTAAGTATTGGACACTCAAATCAATTACTGAATCCTTGCCGGGGGGGGGGGTCCGACAAACAAATACCTTGAAAATACGGGGGTGGGCTTTAAACCACAAGAGACCCTTTGGAAATATGTCATATTAAACCTTTAAAATGGACAACAAGCCTTCTCAAGCAATAATTCTTTATAATTTTTTGAAAATCAGGTTATTTTATTCCGGATCATAGATGTAAATGAAGCCACATAATATCTACCAAAATCTAACAGTGTGTAAATGATTCATGAATATTTAAACAAAATATATTATTTTATATTTTTCTTCCTTACGATGTATATAGTCATTAAAAACAACAAGACAAAGGTACCAGTATTTTTATTCTAAAAAGTTCAATATACTCACTCAGTATGACTGCAATGACATTGATGTTTGTGCATGTTGCTTCCGGTGTAAACATTGACTTGCTAACTCCCTCGTATGACAGATACTCACTTGGCCTCTAGACTTTGTCATAATTGGCCAAAATTATGGGATCTGTTCGAAACCAACACAACCCAAACCTGCTCAACCCTGTTTGAGTGTGGTCCTATACCCACGAGGATACGGTACAACGATTAAGTGTTGTATGTAACGTTGAATATTGTGCTCCACTCACCCCTTTCTTCTTTCTCTCTGGCCTTCTCCTCCCTTAGTTTCCTCAACACATCAGATTGAACCTCACCAGATTTCCTCTCTCTTTTCGGCGTCGGAAGGTCTGTTGAGATCTGGGCACTATGGCTATACTGAAACAAACGAGGTTAAAAATTAAAAAATAATGAGAGACTGTTTTGAGTTGTTTCTTCTCAGTATAAGTCTAATGAAACAAACTAAGGATATAAAACCACAAATCAATGTTTGTACATCATTTCTATCCATTGTTATTCAAAGTGATAAAAAAGCACAGTCTATAGAAAAATTCCACGATGTTAGTAGTTTGTAATACTAAGCAAATGTAAGGAGAATCTTTATTACCCCATAGGGAAAAGGACATAATTTGTCAAAACCTTAGAGTTACAACATTAATGGAAAGAAGGAAAAATTGCAAAAAAAATTAACAAAACATCCCACTTATCATCATCGGAGGATCGTATATCCATGTTCTCCAACATAGACAATTAATTACATTCTTTATATCTTATTGAAAGTTTCAACGTTGTCAAGCAATAAATACCTTGTAACATGTCATGTTGAAAAAAATTAAAAAGTTCATGAAAAATTTAAACTCATTTCACGAATTTAACCAAAACACCACAGTTCACTGTAATGTACATAGTTTAACATTTATTTGAGGCCATTTAATTGTGTAAATCATCCTCATAATGTTTACAGTTGCTTCCCTATTGTTGCATTATTTTCCTTTGATGTAAGAATGGGAAGAAAAGCAAAGAGCTAAATTTACACTTGAAAGTCTTAATTTTTTACAGGTATAATTTGATAACACCAGAAACTCTAAATAAGTAAAATTATACCTCAACAACTGCTCTTACATTACTGTGGTGACATACTCTTCCAAGTGGAAGAGACCTGATATTTTGAGGCTCTATACAGTGCTCCAGATAATTTTTTGACCTATTGAGTATTTACTCCCTGTTTTGAAAACAATTGAGTAAACTTTATTTTGAGAGAGTACTGAGTAAAATTGTACTCCTCAGATTTCTGGCAATTGGGTATTTTTGTTTAAAAATTAGATTTTACACTCACAATTCATCATGATTGGGTTATTTTCTACCAAGATAACTGTGTTATTATCTTAAACATCCATCAAGCTTATTCTTTTGATGTGGCGACCAAGCTCCTAACAGTAACATGGTTCCAGTAAAACAACTTACATTAATGAGGAGGCATCGCTTATACAAAGAAGCATTACTGTAGACTTTTATGAGCTCCTTACTTATCCGGATACATCACAACTTAAAACAACAGATAGGCATCGGTTAACGTGTCAAACACAGATGTAGAGCTTTGATATCCATTCGTGACAAATTTATGCGTTAGTACGCAAGACTTTACAAACTACTGCGTACAGTACGCATGGTATTTTGATTCTTTTGGGTTTTAAGGAAAATGTATGCGTATGTGTACTCTCAGTTTTCTTATCAATTACGTTTTCAACGATTTTAGTGAGTAAATTACGCAGATACGCAGCTTATCTGGAGCACTGTCTATAGGATCAAATTAACTGAAATGGGTAGGATTGACAGATGCAAACTTACGAATGCTATTAGTAATAAAAAGTATCGTTTTGCTGCAAGTCATACCATGTCAAAAAGTCTTTGATCATAATTCTTACTAAGCTACCGGTACTAACAAGCTAAAGCAAAGGCAGATTTGAGTTGATAGCGTTTGATAGATCATCTAACTGGTATTCGCGTCAGTGGAACATTATTTCAATGGCTACTCATTTTGAAATTTAACTATTCATTGTCATCTATCAGGTTTGGGGACGAATATATGAGTTGTTACAAATTTATATAACCATTAATTGTAGTTTTTAAAATATGAAAGACAAATAGAATGTTATTTAAAAAAAGATCTCTTGGAAGTTCACTATCGATGAAAATAAATGCAGCTTATATAAAGTTAATAATTTGTTGCTACTGTCTAATAAAAAAGACACATTGTTCATGATATTTGAGACATTTTTATGTGTGAGGATGAGACCTGATATTTGGATATAATTTCTTAACAAAATTAAGAAATTAAAATGAAATTTACGTTTTTATGGTATATTATGGTGATTAGATACAATATATTTAAAGAAATATTTGCTAATACTTACATACTTGTATTTCACTTTAAGTTACAAATTAATTTCACCATAAGAATAATTTATTTATCATAAGTAGGCTAACTAAATTAAGCATAATTGGGGAATTATTTAATATTCTTTGGATTCGTTGGAAATGTGTTCATTACATTTATTCACATTCTGCCTTCATTTCACTTAAATTATATCATTACGAGCAATGAGTATGAAAGAGACAAGGTGTGAGATATAAAGTGATATTATTTGCTGACTTGGTGAAAAGGTCACAGCTGGTCAAACCTGGGGAGGCAGCTAGAACCTGAATCAGTGAATCTCAACAGCTGAAACCAACCCACGAATATTCCACATCCCCCTCAATATTTTTTGTCAAATACCTGTTTTTTGGCCGATTTTTCATTATATGCTGCCACAGACAACAAATCTTTGAAGTCCATTGTTGTTTCTTAGCAGACTTGACATAAGAACTAGGTTTTAAGTCGTTATTTCCGTAAAAATGTTACCGTATCGCTACGACTTCAATATCGAGCAAGTGCTCGTTGTTGACGTTTAAACACGATAGCACGCGAGATTCCTACTTCCGGTTACTCGGAAAATACCAAAAGTCGATACGAGTCTAAATCGAAAAGAGATCTTTTGATTATATTTTTTATCATTTTTTTTAAAGAATCAGTTATCATTTGTATGCAGAAACATATGAAAAATAATAAGTTATAGTTTATGAGCAGTCGACAAGTTGTAAGATAAAAATTATCAACATTAGTATACAGTTAAATTTTCTCTTTATTTTTAGTTTAACGACATTAAAAAGATTGGAAAAAAATAAGAGCATGAATCTATGTATTGATCAATTACATGTCATAATATCGTACGACATGCTGTGTTTTATTTAAAGAGAAATAATATTTTTTGGTAAGTGAAGTGTAATTCAACATAAAATAAGTCAATATCATTGTTCTCTAGCTGTCATAAACTGGCACTTGAAATCCTTCTTTACTTTACGTGATGAATCATAACATATAGGCCTGTACGTTTTAATCACGACCCCTGCATGATTTATCCCCGCTGTGCACATCAGATGTTAAATATCTGCATATTTGTTTGATATTTCATTCGATCTTCTTCTGTAATGATATCCTCACCCTCCTGCTGGTATCAGCGACTAGACAGTTTCATGAGGGCATTCACTCTCCAGCCGGTCAACTTATTCACTTGTCTCCTTACTAGATCTCTACGTTTGAGAGAATTGATCGAGGTATTGCCTTGATAAATTATTGTTGCAATTTTTAGCATCACTTGCTTCAAATTACGCCAGTAGGATTTGTAAAGCCTGTACGTATTATTTGCCAGAATTCATTTGAAGTAAAGTGGAAATCTGCATTTAGCCAAATCACGTGTACTAGCTGACACGTTTTCTCAATAAGTACTATGTTGAAAATTCGTTATGTATAGTAAATGTATAGTTCGGGACAGTTGCCTGGTGTGTAAAGACTTTCTAGACTTTAAATATAAACTCACTGTTGAGTTAATGTTCTTTTGAAAACACAAGACAAATTTTTTAATAAATTAACAGATCAATTATATTAGATTTATATTGCATAACGGTCTAAATGTGTCTTACTTGTGGATATGCTAGAATTTATTGTTTCGAAGATAAGCCTTGGATAAAAAAAATTCCTTAAAGTCAGTGCGGGTACGTATGCAATAAGTTAACAATCAAAACGGAAATGAGATTACAAAAAAAATATGCGAAGGGAAAATCTTAACATCAAAGCGATTAATGTTGAACATTTCATTTCATATAAACTAAAAACTTTCAGACTTAAAAGTGAAAAAATATGATATAATACAGTCTATAGGCCCGTACAATCTTTTTCCTTCAATATGTCAAAATGTTACAATATACATGGTCAACCACTGATTATATATGTCAGGTTTTGAAACATTTCGACATTTGAATGTTTCTTGGTTTTGAATAAACAAATCGCTTCTTTATAAAATATTAAGAAGGAAGAAAGAAGTTGAAAATCTAAAAACTCTGCACGAAGGTACAAGTCTGAAATATAAAAAAGGCGTTTCTAGGAATCATTAAGATAACATTGATATGTCATCTTTATTAACATTTGAACGATAAGCGCTGAGGGGCAATGTGTTTCAAATTGATATGTTGACTGCTACTTGAAAATCGAAAATGTTCCTTATTTTTCATATCATAAACATTGGTTTTCATATTTTATATATATTCATATCTGTTTTTAGCAGATATAAGCAAAGTCAAGTAAAAAAATCAATTTTGATATTGAACGTAACTCATAAATAATTTAAGTTATAGGTTTCATTAATTTGTGTATTATTTCATCTATAAATGTCACTGTTAATGAAAGGCTAACACATTCGTTGCGAGAAAGAGAATTAGTTCATTTCTGTAGAGATACAGCAGGCCCGTAAGATTATACAAGTACATCATGATATTGGTACAAGAGCCATAAAATACAATAATAGTCAAAACGATACAACAATGTTTCATAAATGTTTGTAAGTATTTTCATACCGAGAAAGATATACTTTGCCGAAAGACTAACTTTAGTTTTTTTTTTTTTTGCAGTTCATTAAAAATACTAACAGTTTTTAGAACAGTCTTACTTCGAGGTTCAGTCCTGAACAACATTTTGGACTTTTCTTTTTCAACAGAGGCTTTAATTATCATGACTATTTACACGAGAGATAGTTTCTTCTTGAAATGGCCCTACCCCCACTTCTGTAAACCTCCCCCGATGGGTTTATATTTATTTACCCTCACCTGCCCACCCACAATTAAAAGAGGTGAAAAAAGGTTTTAAACATCCACTAACCTCTACTTTAACAGTCTTCTCGATTTTCATTCAAATATTTTTCAACAAAATAAAAACTGGACTTGACTTTTGTTAAAGTTCATATAACCACAAACATATTTCACTATTTTATTTGAGTTATATTAAAGTCTGGTAACAATATTGTATAGTGCGCCAAAGGTCGCTACTCAAATATGTTCAGTTTGGTAATGAAAGCCGTTTTTAAATGTCACTTTTGATGGACCGCTTAGACCTATCTGGCCACAAACCATTGAATGCATGACTGCCCGTCACTGGTTACACCCCCTTTTTGTGACGTCATAAGCAGAAGTAGTCTCGTTATATCTATAATCTATCATAACAATACCACAGACAAAACCCAATAATAAACGATTTTCAGAAAATGTTTTCCACCCAGTTAGATAAATCCTTTTACGATGTAACACTAATAAGCATTTGGCGTAAAAAAGATATCCACATCAATGGTAATTAAACAATTATTTAGGCAGTATTTCAGTTCAAATAATGATACGTTAATCTGTGTAGTCTGTTTATTACGTCACACACGCGCGAGTTTTATGGCCCCTGACCCAGGTGGGGTTTTTACAGCCGATAATTACGCTGTCTCAATGAAAGGCTAATTAAAGGTGTTTATTGGACAAATTAAAAAAAATCAAGCCCAGTTTAAATTATTTTGAAAAATCTTTGAACGAAAATCGAGAAGTGGTAAAGTCGAGGTTAGTTGATGTTTAATTTGTCCAATAAACACCTTTGATTAGCCTTACATTAAGACAGCGTAATTATCGGCTGTGAAAAACCCCCCATCTGGGTTAGGGGTCATAAAACTCGACTGGTTGTGACGTAATAAACAGACTATACAGAGTAACGCATCCATGTGCATATCTTTTTACACTTTTTATCTCTTTTTATATCTTTTTTAGTAGTGTTACATCGTCAAATGATTTCATCTAACTAAGTGGAAAATATTTTCTGAAAATCGTTAATTGTTGGTTTTTTTTCTGTGGTATTGTTACGACAGATGTATAGATAACGAGGCTGATTCTGTTTATGTCGTCACAAAAAGGGGGCGTGACCAGTCATGCATTCTCTGGTTTGTGGTCAGAGCGGCCCATCAAAAGTGGCGTTCAAAAATGTCTTTCATTACCAAACTACACATCTTAAATATTACTTTGACTTTGTAATGTGTTTTAAGACTTAGAAAAATGTTTATATTCCGATAATATTAGGCATCATAAAATATTTGTTGATTTCGTTCCCATAGTTTCGTCGTCAAGTCCAACTTTTATCTGCAACTTGACAGCTTCCGGGTTATGAACTCTGCTGAGAGTTGCAAAATAATGTGCAATATACAGCGAAAATGGTGTTAAACGCTAAAATAACATTGTCTGATATAAATCTTATTTTCCAACAGGTAAACTGTTGTCACATAGTATTACATCGACACATAAATTAAGATAACAACATGAATTTAAATTAATATTTCACCAGTAACAGTTCTCGTAACTTTAGTTTAGAAAGGAGAAGTTGTCCTATTTCATTTCCTACTAAAGTTCCTACCATTGATAAGAATTTAGGTTCCGTGTTGTTGACATTGATTATGTTTCACCTTCCCGGAATTTATGATTATGTGTGAATTTATTTGAAACGTACTTGGTGTGTATTGTTTCCCTTCAATATTTTGGAGTTGTTTAACAACTACATGTTTACTAGTACCAGGCGTGTCGGGTAAAGATACGCGGAGGGTAAGCTACGGACTTACTAAAAAGTTAACCTAGTAATTGCACATTAACTGTTAGCTTGTAATTTGTTGTTGTCTTGACATCTTTTTGAAATTTAGAAGACATTAAAAGGTTTTAGATTGATTTAAAGGAGTAAGATGTTGAACAGCGGCACAAAACAGTTAATTGTCATAAAATAATTTCTCTTCTCCCATATCAAAGGTTGATGGAAACACATCCATTGGTCCTACAATCTATATGTCATTCCCTGATTTTCTGAAAACACTTTCAAAACCTATAACTATTATAAAATTGATAATGTTAGGTGTATTCAAAACCTGTCTGCGTATCTTTAGCCTACACTTCCGGATCTTCCCGAAATAGGGGGTAGTCGTTAGAAAAAAATTTCGGTCTTTCACAAAAGAATTTTCAAAAGATTCTTCCACATTATAATTGTCAACTAAACCCTTAACTTTCACACTGACATAGGGTTTTCTCATATCTTGTATTTTCCTTGCATGACTGATCATTCGACTCTTACGTGCGTATCTTTACCCGTCAGCACTGTATTAAACATTATCGAATATTAGTTTGAGTAATACAGAAAATACGAATTACTAAAGATTAACAAAACTCAGTAAAACAATACACTGTGACTGCTGAGAAAGTTTGACAAGTGTTAAATGGAAATAACATATTGTTTTAACATTTACTTTATCTTCCCTTTTATTCTGATAACAGTTATGTAGAGTATATATATATATATATATATATATATTTAACAATTGGGAATAATTTGTAATTTCGAAAAATCCTTGCAGTCCTGTGTATGGCCTTCATTGCAGACCTGGGAATTTCTGGGTAATGATCTAGCACCTTATTTCTGACACCAATGTCTGCATGCAATAATTGTAGGAGAAAAACTCAATTCTTTTCAGTTGTTTACACACGTTGAGTTGGTTGTAGGAGTCTAGTGTGTGAATTATTATTAGTTCTCACTAGTATTGTTAATAACCCATTTCTTTTCAGAGCGCTTAAACTGCATTCAGTTTTGGTTTTTTGAAAGAAGATAAGTTCAAATCAAGGTGAGCTATGTGATGCAACTTGCAAAAATCAACTAAGATTTTATTAAATTAAGTGATAAAGATTTTTAATAGATGTGTTGTTCTTAAATTTCTTTTATTTTGTTATTTCAACTTGATAAAGTATTTGACATTAAAGGTGTCCTCATCCTATTTTTTTTCTTCTAAGAAATAAAGGTTTCATTATCCAAAACACAATATATTTAGTTGTAATATTCACAATTTGTAGTAGGAATTAATATTGTTCAGTACACTATGCTTTTGATTACCTTTTCTAGATGGCCAGCACATTGTTGAGAATATAATGGCTGAGCTGACAGTCAAAGTGGTGAAGCTGCTGAAAAATATTTTCCCAGAAAAAGAAGAAGCGCTGTTGCTGGGCATCTTGAAGGCCAACTGTTTGTACTACAGTACGTCGGAGGAGCTGGTCTCCAAGTGTGTGGAGCTAGTTCTAGAGGGAGGTCTGTTGATCACTGTATCTTACGTTCTTCTGTCTCAACAGACAGACATTGTCAGAGTCAACTCATCAATTAGTTTGCAAGATTTTATTCTGAATTTAGAATTTTTGGGAGGGTTCTCTTTACTTATGAGGAAATTGTTCTGATTAGATCAATAAGGTTTGAACCATTGATCTGCTACTGAAAGTTACCGGTATAGAATTCACATATTAATTTGT